>VWZO01005932.1:139259-220292 GCA_013396975.1 Bucco capensis
CCAGCCCAGCAGAGCCATCCCTACCCAACCCCGGCCCAGCAGAGCCATCACTAGCCAACCCCAGCCCAGCAGAGCCATCCCTACCCAACCCCAACCCCAGCAGAGCCATCCCTACCCAACCCCAACCCCAGCAGAGCCATCCCTACCCAACCCCAGCCCAGCAGAGACTGGGCAGGTGAGGACAGCATCTCCAGCCTCAGCTGCAGCTTCCTTCCTGCTACTAACAACCAGCTAACAGCTAGTTAGAATGTCTGAAGCAACAGGCAATAATCTCTCCAGAAAAAAACCTTAGGTATGCTATTAACAGATAAATTCTGAAACAAATGAGGAAGAATGGGGAAATATTTCTTCATCATTGTTTTCCTGGTGCCCTCAGTATAGCATCCTCCTTTGTAAGTGCCATTGCCAGGGGAAGAAGAGCATCTTATTCCAGACTGATTTTGTGAGCTAGACAGACAGTGGGGAAATAAAACTGCAATAAGTGAAGTCACTCAGAAATTCATAATTGAAGCTTTGAGCACGACTAAAAGCAAGTAACAGCATTTTCTCTAACTGGAAGCTTATGAAACAGAAGCTAAATTTGGGGAAGTCCATCAGACTTGCTGCAGGCTTCCTTTCCTGAGCACTGTGATGCCACAGAAAGCGCTCAAGCTTCCTTCAGCACAGAGAGGGAGCATCCAAGAGCAAAGAATTCATAACCAGATAGTTCCTTCTATTTCTGTGATTCAGGAGCATCTTTCTGTCCAGAAAGGGCTTGTTCCATTGTTTGGTGTGGCCTGAAGAACTGGTGAGAGGGCTTTGGTTGTCTCAATTGGCCTTTTCAGGAACTGATTTGCTGCTTACCCCACTGCTGCTGCCCTCCCTCCATGCCCCCTGCAGAGTGCCATCCCCCCCCCTGCCCAGCCCAGGGCTCATAGCACTGATGCCATCAATCCTGCACTCCCAGCAGAGAAACTCTCCCTCAGACTTCCTACTGTTCTGTGCTTGATTTGATTTGAGCTCAAACTACAGCCACATCAGGCAATATCTTGTCATCTCTCTGACAGCTCTATTGCTGGCATTGCTTTCCCTTCCCCATTGTTTGGCCTGGGCTTCTATTAAACCTCTGTTTATTTTCATTTCCTAATTAGTGCTCAGCTGACCCAGAGTCAGGTTATAGATGTGACAAGAGTTATATTTCTTCTTTCCTCATCCAGGCTGTAGCTAATTTCATGTGATAAAGTGAATGCCAATCAAAGACACCACTGATAATATTTTAGTAATAAAAATTCATAATTAACTGACAGCATAACCTGACTTTGGGTGTAATTAAATTGACTTAACTTTTAACATCTGATTCAACTTGTTTATGCCAAATAGAGAATCACAGACTCATTAAGGTTGGAAGAGGCCTCTGAGATCATCAAGTCCAACCTGGACTCCAAGTTGGAGACAAACAAGAGACAACTAACCCAGTGGAGCTCCACTCAGATTCTAAGCTTTTCTACTAAAAAATGGGAATACCCCAGTTAGGCATGAAGCTTCATAAAACATTTTGTTTCATTCTGAAGCCCATACTCACCTTTTAGGAACATCAACTGGGATGCTATATTATTGCTGAAGGATGAGGCTGCTCTTGTGAAGCATCTTCAGAGATGTAGCTCCTTGTTCACAAGCATACAGAGCCATTCTTATTCAGCAGGGCAGAGCTTACCCTAACCTGTGTGAGGAGAAAAAAAAAAAGTCACAGTAAGGCTAGTTTTATTTCAGTCTTATTCAGTTTATGTTGACAAGCTTGTGCCTCTCCTGCCTCCTGTCTAGCAGTTTACAGCACAGAGGATGCTGCAGTCATGCACAGCATTGAAGAAGAGACTCCTCAGCCATTCAGGAGAGATCTCACCCCATTCTACACATCCCAAAATACTCCAGATGTTCACAACAAGAGATCTTTTAGCTCAAGATTTTTAGGACAGAATCATACTGGAAAGAATTGGCAAGTTAAGAGCACCCTTGGTGATCAGACCTAGCATGCAGCTACTCTAAATCTTCTTGGTCTTTATAGGGAAGCTATAGATATGTAGATCTGTCTCCACAGCTGTGGCTGAACTACTTTGCATCTCAAGGTATAACTTACAATAACATTTAAAACAAATACGATTACTTTCAGAAGTAAGAAAGCCCCAGAAAATATCACTTCTCAGAGTAATTTTTCAAAGCTTGGCATCATCAGGAGATTCACTTGATATTGAAAAATGGGCTTTAGGTTAAAATGGCCACAGCAAAAACATTATTGATTCTGTTTCACTTTGCAAAATGCAACTAAAATAGGACAAAAAAAAAATCTGAAATCTGCTTCACATTGCTTTCAATAAATGTAAAGAGCCACAGGAGGTAAATTTTCCCTCTAACTCTGCTGTTTGCTTACTGAGAATGCAATGCTCCAGAGAGGTCTTTAGGAGCACACAGGCGATGCAGATCAGGTTTTTGCCCCATCCAGTGACATATCTCCCTTTAAGGAAATAAATAGGTAAACATTTGGCAGTATTTCTGATTCCAGCATGGCTCTTCCCAAGGTGCAAGCTGTACAGTTCTGTCAGCTTTGACGTGGAGGAACCACTAAGACAAAAGAGCAGAGAAGAGTGGGAACTCATTTAAGATCTTTGCAATTTGAGCAGAGATATCAAAAATCTATGGTTAAGCATCTAGGTTACTTGGTGAGCAAAAACTAACCCCATGGGTTCTGCAGCTCCAAAGCTGGTTCAGTCAGAAGAGGAGCAGAGGAACTCACCCGAGTGCAGACTCCTGCGGGTCCAGGGCAGATGGAGACTCTGGATGTTAAAACACTATCTAATAGGAAAAAAATCCATCATCTGCTGTCAAAATTAAGGAGCAAGCATGCAGCAAGACACAAAGAGCAGAACTGTCTGGTGTGCTAAACCAAGCTTGTTTTGCTTTAAATTACAGAAATAAAAATGCCTCAGGTGAGGAGATGTCATTTTTGTCCACATTTGGGAACACAATCTGCTCAAACAGAAATGGAGAGGTCTGTTCTACTGCAGCTGTGTCCACCTCTGATGCTGCCCCTTCAGAAACCAGCCAGAGCAGAGAACAACAGCAAAATAGTAACACTTCTTTATCCTTTCCCTTAGCTTTGGGTGTCAAACCTGCTATTTAGGATCTGGGGAGTTGTACAGACATTTAGTGCATGTGTTTGATGCTCGTGTGTGAAGCTGTTTTCATTTGGTGCTGTCTGGTGTAGTATCTGGAGTCATGCATCAGTGCTCGTGAGAAAGATTTGCTGGGGAGTGCTCAGCTAAGGAAAGGCTGTCATGTTGCTGTGACAAATCTGATGTGTGAAGCAATCATCTTCCTGTAAAAATAAAGATTTATGTAGATAGAATATCTCTATTTACAGCAACTCTATTGAAAGCTATTTCAGGAGAGATTCTCTCTCTCCATAGAGCCTGCTCCTCTTCTCTCACTTCATGGGAACAACCCTACTTTTCTTTTAAGATACTACGTTGTACTTCATTTTTACCTCAAACAGATGTGAATGCAGACACTGTGGCTCATATTCAGAGTAAGTTCTGCCCCACTTTTTTAGGCTGTGTTATCAAAGAAATCAGATGCTTCTGAGAATAGGCTTGAACCACTTGTGCCAAACCAGTGGGAAACAAAGGGGAGAGAGTTGTTGCTCACCAGAGGATGCAGTGATGCTAAGCACCAGCTGATGTTTCTGAGGAAGCAACACGTTTCTTCTCTACAAAATGGGATGAATTTCTGTCTGGGCAATAGGTCTAGCAAGGGAAATATACCAGAACAAAAAAGGCCTGTCCACTGTCACCCACTCTATCACCCTGGTACCAGCTCTCTCAGCCAATTTGGTGACTCGTGTTGAGGGAAGATTGTTTTCCCTCAGATGAAAACAACCTCTCCTCAAGGGTTTGGTTCATCTTTGTTTCAGACTTTCAGCACTTCTGTTCTGCTAAACTGTACATTTTAGCCCCTGGGTTGCACAAAGTTGTGTGTTCCAATAAACTAAAACAATTTAAGTTATTACTCTTGGATTACCCAGTTCTGAGACCACAATGTTGCTGTTGTCTTACCCTGGGAAATAACAGGGGTTTTGTAGAGCAACAGACAAGTGTGTTCACCAGAGAGCTACACTTACCATGGACACTTGGCCTCTCGAGCTGCTCTTACTGCTCTGCTGGGTCTGAACCCTGGAAATCAAAACATATTTAGCAGTGTCCAGATCTGACTGTGTAAAACAGGAAAATGAAATCTGTGCTGCACTCAGACACGCTATGGCTGCAAAAATCTCAGGAGAGAATAGGAAGAAAGGAAAGACAAGGGGAAAAATGCCTGAAACAGGCTGTGCTGGCCATTAAACTGGAGGTGAGCTGTTGAGACACAGAGATTCTCATGGGTGAGTGATATGCAGCTTCTCTACAGCCTGTGGCTATAGCAGCTAACAGACACCCAGCACACCTCTAAATCTAAAAGGCTTTGTGGTAATCCCACGAGGATCCCCACCTCCTGCCTCAGAATTTCCTCCATCTCATCTTGCTTTTTCTTTTGCTGTAATGTCTCTTTGAAAAGCAAGCAGCATTGCCTGCATTTAAGTGGATTGATCCTCTGGGTAGCAAACCTGTAATAAATCACTGGGAACCTGGGGGATTATTTTAACAACTTTGTTCAAGATAGCCAACCAAAATGTAATCATGATAAATCTCTAGATTAAGACCTACAGCAAATTTAGCCTTGCAGCTTGATGGGAGAGAGTGATTCCAGCAAAACTGGTTAAGTGTCTCCACAGGACTCAGGGCAGATTGTCTTGAAGGCTTCAGAGAGGAAGGAAGGAGCTTTAACAAGCTCTCCTGCTAAGGCTCAGTCCTCTCTGTTCACACCTGGGCACTCTTTCCTTCTCCTGCAATGGAGCCAATAATCTTCATACAGGCCAAATGAAGAAGGCCTTCAGTTTTAAGAGGTCACCCAGATAAAAAGCAGTGGGAGGAGGATATACATTGAAGATTTCCTTACAGATCTCCCTCTCCCAGCAGTGCTGTGACTGGTGACACTCTGTGCCTTCCTGACACCTGCCAGCAACATCATCTTCTCTTCCCCTTTGCTGCTCTTCCTACCTGTGGCACAAAACAGAGCAGGCACTAACTCCTCAGGACACTTTCTGACCAGGAACTTCCCTGCCTGACTCATCACTGCATCTTTCTGTGCTGTGGCCAACTTGGTCTTAACTCACCCATTGTTAGTAGAAAGTGAGAACAGTAGGCAAAATCTCTTTGTGTTTGTATTTTCCAGCTGACAGAGGGAAACTGTAAAAATAGAATTGCCTGTTCAGTATTCCAGACTAGAAAAAGGAGGTAAAATACTGAGAGAGAGAGAAAGAGAGAGAGAAAGAGAGGAGAGAGAGAGAGAAGAAAAAAGCATTGCTAAAAGTTCTGTTTGGTCCAGATGATGTAAATCATTGTGGTTTCCCTACCTTCTGCACTGGTTTTGAAGGAGGAAGGGGTTCTGACTCCTTTAGTCAAGCCAGCCCAAGCACTTTTAAAGCAGTTAACACCAGCAGCAAGGTGAAGGATTCCAGCTTTAAATGTGTTTGAGTAGTCCTCCTCCACCTACTACATGTGGCCTCAGGGAAGGAGATGAAAAGCCATAAGACAGAGTACAGCAAATAAAACCAATAAAGGCAGCAGTATCTGCAGAATGGTATCACATCCATCTTTGGAGATCTGTAAAGCCCAAGAAGCACTGCAGCAGCTGAAAAGCATCACTGAGCTGAGGCAGACAAAGATGTCTTCTACAAGGAGAAACAGAATACATTTTGATCGACCACTTTACACCAAAACCAGTTTAGTTTTACTGCCCATGGGTGCAGTGAAATTGTCCAGGCATTGTCTTTCCCAGCTTTTATGAGATAGCTGCTCCATAAAATATGTCATATGAAATCTTCATAAAAAACATCTTGACATGTTATTAAAAGCTCCAGATCTGGCTTCAGAAGGGAATGTAGCTTCTCCATTCACAACATTTTCTTCCTGATAGCACTTATTTTGTATATCCTCTTGGCATTCTCACCACTACACTTGCCAGCTCTTGATTTTTCCCTCAGCTTAATACATACTCAACATTTTCTCCACAAACACCTCAGGAAGGAATAAAAATCTCCATCAAGGTGTTTTAATTAATACTTAACCACATGCATTTCTGTCTGGTCTCTACCATTGATGTTTGAAAACACCTTTGCTAGGAGAACCCTTGACAGATTCAGCAGAGACTGGGAGGATAACAGGCAAAAGTACTTTTTCATCAAAGGATGTGAATGAAAGGTTCATTGAGATGTTCAAGTGTCTGCTTTCTCCTCCTTCTCTGTCTCTTTTTTGAGCAAAACTCCCCAACACTTTTTGTTGCTCTGTCACAGCATTGTTCCCATGGCGTTAAGCACGACTGAGGGTAGCCAAACTATTTGACTCATTAGAAGCTGAAAGGAGCCCTGCATGGTGCCAGCCTGCACTGCATCTGTCTAGCACGAGGTGGCTGTGCCCTGCTCCGCAGCATCTGGCACCGGCCACTCGGAGCAGGGCTGCTGGATTAGATGGATCATGGATGTAATCCACTCTGACAAGATCTATGTTCCTGTGACTCAGGGAACATAATCCAATTATTCAAAGGAGCAGGCTCACCATATTTAAAACCTGAGTCTCATGTTTCCACCTGAAGCACTCTGACAAATGCAGTACGTGTGGTGTTTAAAGCATGTGCTGAGGAGATGGGGTTGGGTCAGACCTTATTTAAGGTTTGCTTTGAGCATGGATTTTTGTGTGTTTCTGCTGGGATTTTTGCCAAAAGGGAAGAATGGCTAAAAAAAACAATAATAATTAACCCCTGCCCTCCAGCCTGGTATATATTACCACATGTGATGGATCACAGTGTTAATGACAAAGCTACACTAAGGAGGAAAACAGATTAAACAGCTCTCTAGACACCATTCAGCTGTTCTGCTCTGCTTTTTCATACCCTGTTTGTTCTATTGCTGCTTTTTCAGGGTTAATTGGAACAATGGAACACCTCTTCTACATTCAAGTCAAAGTTCACCTTTATCAGGAGGTTTCTAAGCTAGTAGTCAACTAATAATATCCATAACAAGAGCTGGTTTGAGGCTTCCTATAGATTTCAGCAGCAAATACATATGATTAAATACTGTGCTATCAAAAAAGGATTTGCCAGCTTCAGCTGGTATGTCTCCCTCACTTCTGAGGTGCCCAGGTTGTGGTTATCACAAGTAGTTCTACAGCAGCACTGAGAGAAAAAGCTCTATCACCATTAAAAAGGATCTGTAGTAAATTCCCACCTTGGAACTCCACAAGGAACTCCCCATGGGTGAGGTGAAGGGAATGAGCTTGCATGCCCATGTTGGCCTCCTGCACACGAGCTGTCTGTGCCTCTTGACCAGCTCTCCAGGTCAGAGTGCTTGTTCAGTCACTAGCAGCTCTTACAGGAACAGAAGGAAGCAAGCAAAGCAGCTGGGAGAGAGAATTAACAGAGTCACTGTTACAGATCTGCACCGAGAGCTGAGGGTGTCCCCTGGGCACCGAGGGTGTCCCCTGGGCACCGAGGGTGTCCCCTGGATAGGAAGGCAAACTGCTAAGCCATTTTCCTGGGTGTAGAATGAAAATGTAAACCAGTGAGCAGTCCCCAAGGACTGGAGAGTGGCTCGCCATATCTTACCAGTCACACTCTTGATTATCCATGCCTTGTCCCCTCCCTCTTTCCTTTCCAAGAGCTACAGAAGCAGGAGGGTAAGAGAAAAGGCAAAACCAGAGTAAGTTGAAGCAGTGACTAAATGAGCTTGGCAGCAGTCCAGGGGAGCTAATAGCAGAGTGGGGAGAGCAGAGGCTCTGTGGGTGCTGAGCTGGGTCATCCATCAGCTGAACAAGACAGCGTTCATGGATGGCTTCGAATGGGTGCACTGCCAAAAAGCTGTGGCAGGGACAAGCAAGTGCTCGGGGCACTGGGGCTCTGTCAGGTCTTCTGTTGGCCCCAGCAGGGCTGGGAGCAGCTGCCAGCCAGGCATGGCCTGCCCCGGGGCTGGGGTCCCACACGCTCACTTAACCATCAGCAGATGAACACCAGCAGCACTCAGAGCCTCACCTCTGCTGCAGTGCCATTATTAATGGCAGCAGCAAACACCTCTTCAGAGAAAAGATTAGTCCACCATAAAGCTCTTCAGAAGCCTGTCCCTGTGTGCGTGGCTGTCATCTGACTGATGGTGGCAAGCAAGCCCTGCCTGGGCTTTCTAAACACACCAAAGCAGCATCAGACCCCAGCACCACAAGGACAAGGTGTTTGTGTTACAGACATTTATCAGCTCTCAAAAGCACAGACTTCCCTAAGCACATTAGCTTTGCAACCCTACACCCATATAGAGGGCTTTTGCACTTAATATAGCTTTAATTAGTCCCTTTTGCTCTTGATCAAGTGTAGCAGCTGAATACATTCCTGGTTTAGTGAGCATACCAATGCTGTACTAACCCTTTTTTCCTCTTTGAAGCACATACAGTTGCAGCAATGGCATCTTGCTAACTCTTCTATAGTAGTAGCTACAAAAATCACTGTGTTGAGCAGTAGTGATCCTGTGGTAGCCCAACTTTTGAATCAGTAACCATTTTTATTGATATAGAGCACAAAAAGCTGCCCAAAATACAGCACATTTCCCCTTGCTTACAGCAGCTGTGGAGCTACTTGTTGTTTTCCTAGTTCACAGAGTTTATCTCACATTATTTTTACAGTTTAGCTGCTGCCTCCTGAAGGTAGGGAGCTAGCCAATTTATCATCTCTCACTGCCCACTGTGAGAGAAGGGCCATTTTGCCATTTTACTCCTTAAACTGTTTCCCCAAAACCTTCTGTGCAGCACAAGCAGCTCTTCCTATGCAATAGAATTTCCATAGCAACAGTGCTTGCCACCAGAAACAAAGCTCTGACTGCCTGAACCATCCACAAGAGCCTATGAATGGTCAAAGAAAGGAAGTTACCTGTTGCAAGTCATTTTCTAAACCTATAAATCATCCACATGGCACATGGAAAGCTTCCTTGTTTTCAGCAGGACAGAGAGGCAGTGGCAGTGTGGGCTTTACACCCACTGCCATTGACAAGAGCTTTCTTTCCCCAAATGCCTTGTACTCATATAATCACCTGGCTTGTAGACACTATTGTCTCTTGCTAATTACTAACTTGGAAAGAAAGCAGTATTAATTCCTCTTAGCAGGACTTCCTTCTGAAGGCACTTGTGCAATTCACTTTATGTCTGTATCAGTTCCAGCAGAAGTGATCTAGTTCTTTCTTCTTCCATCCCCTGGCCTTCCTCTAACTTTCACCTTGGGAATCTAACTTCCAGCTCCCCAAGTACAGCATGAAGCTGACATGAGAGCATGACCCCCACAGGGCAGCTGTGTCCATCTAGAAAGTTAGCTAATTACACAGCAACTTGATTAATTCCTGGGGATATCAGCAGTAAAGCATTCATTTCCACTTTCCAGTAACTTTCACAGCAATTTTTCCTTGCCTGAAGGTTCAGAGCTGCCTTTGCTCTCTACAAACAAGCAGGCTGTGCACTGGGGACTGAGGGCTTAGCAGGAGGAGTGTTGTTAGAGCAGCCAGCTCCATGGGCAGTGCAGCTGGAAATGGGATGCTGAGCTGTATCCTAAGCTGGCATTGTTCCCACTGCTGAAATACAAACTGATGTTTTCTTCTCACAATCTCTATTCAACTTGATGTCTTTGTTCTTTCTTTTGGTTTCCCAATGCACAACCACTGCTCTGTGCTGAGATTTTCTTGCTCCACAGCAGTTTCTCTCATTTCCTTTGTTTTTTCCCCTAACCCTGACACCATTCACTGACTTGCTCCCAGCTGCAGCCTCAGAGAGATTAGACTAGCTGCTCCTTTGCCCATCAATCCTCTCAGCTCCTCCATGCAGGCTAGCAGGTAGAGCAAGAGACAGGATGATCATCAGGAGTGGCTCCTCTGACCCCTTGGTGCTAGGAACAGACTTTCCTGATCCATTACAGCACCACAAGAGACAGGCAGTGGTGGACAAGGCAACTTCTCCCTCCCCAGGTGTACCCACACAGGGCAAGGGATGTCTCTCCTAAGCAAACATGATGCAGAAGGCCTAGGACACAGAAAATGCTACAGACACACCATACATCAGTAGTTAAGGGGCAGCATTCACTCAGTCCTCAGGCTGGAGTCACATTTCCTTTCATGGCACAATACAAGCTAAAGAAGTTACTTGTCTTAATGACCTCCAATGGAATCAAGCACCTGAGAATAACTTCCCAAGGACAGGGCAGAAGAAGACCTTTTCCAAGCAGCCCAAAATTCTGTGGTAAGACTTGGGCAGGTCCTTCCCACACACTGAGGCTGGGATAGGAGACCTGTGCTTTGGGACTCAGCCTCTCCTGATCACCAGCTGGGAGAAACTCAAACTGATTCAATGAAAAGCAAAGAGAAATGCAAGGAAGCCACAGCCAGTGGGGTTTGGAAACAAACACAAGCCTTGGCTGTAGCTGCTCACATCTCAGAACTAGTTTGGAACCTCTCAGGCTCTGTTGAATGAGTTCCATTACCTTGATTCGTTTGCCACCTGCTACCATGCTCACCTCCAGGCAAGCTTTTGTTCCTTAAATGATGTTTCCTGTAAAAAAAAAAAGAGTCAACCAAACACCCACGAGAACTCCACCTGAACATACACAGAGTCTGTCAACAAGAGCCATTCCTGTCCCCACTCTTTCTCTTTGCCTTTGTCCAACCTGACTGGCACCACAGCCTTGTTTTCTGAGGGAGGGCACTGACATCCAGACAACGTCTACATCAACAGCAAAATGTTTTCTCCTAACTCTGACATTTAGATTTCAAATACCAAGGCATTCAAAATTCACCATTAATGTTCATGATCTGTCAGGTAACCCTTTGCCTGCTGGCATACCTCCTGACCTTGTGCTAGCACTGCCAAAGCACTCCATTCTCTCCCTGTGTTTTTAGCAGTTACTCTGATGTTCCCGTGCACCTGGGAAAAGGTAGCTTGGATTCACCAAGGGCATTCCATCCCCTTGCTGTGTGATGCTTTACATGCTGTAAGGCTCCAGGTGAGTCCTTTTCCATAGACCTGCCCCTGTTCAGAGGGCCTTCTGGCCCATGGGAGGTGAGGTGAGAAGTGCAGAGAGCATCATCTTAGAATGATATTGCTGAACTCTGACAAGCTCATGGAGGGACAAGGTGTGGTTAGATTTAGGTGTAGAGCCAAGAGTGTGCAGGCTGACAGGGAAGAGAAGAAAGGTTTGCACCCATGGAGGAAGCAGACAGCCCCTGCAGCAAGCAGCAGGAGAGGCACAGGAGCATCACTATGCCAAAACCCTCCTGAGCATCCCTGCCATGAGAGAGTCAGCTCACAGCCAGAAGGTTTCAGCATGATGAAAAGCTGAAATTTAGAAAGAGATTCGTCAAAGAGAGAAGCATGAAACACCACAGAGAAAGAGCTGAAGTAATACTTGTACATAACCTGACAGCTCTCCTCAGACTTCTCTGCCTGTGAAGATCACTAATATAATGAAGACAGGAAAGAGGATTCACATCAAAATAACTTCAATATTGTTTTTTTACTAAAATCTTCTCTTCCCCTTACCTACTGCACATTAAATGAGTTCCCTGAAGACCTAAGAGAAAAAGAACAAAGAGATAACGGTGGACAAGCAAGTGGGCAGAACTATTATTGATATTTTGTAAGGGAAAATGGAGACTCAAGGGAAAAATCCTTTGTTTATTGGTTTTCAGGGAAAGAAAAAAAAAAGAGGAAAAATAAACCCCAGCAAACACAAGAGTCTGAGCCAGAACAAGCTTGCTATCATTTTGTTCTGATTTGAGTAATGCCCCTCCTTGGCTCTGAGATATTCCAGAGGTTTCATCTCAGAAGTGAGATCAACACTTCCGAAACACGAGTGCACTCTCCCATTCCACATGTCTAGTGCATGCACAGCTGGCACCACACCATCGGTCACTGGACACTTCTAAAACCAAATCCAAGGGCTTGCAACCCAGGTAGGCAAGAGAAAGGATGAAGAGGATGAGATTACCCTTAGGAAATTCCCAGAGATGAAAGTAGATGGAGGCCAGGAGCCCATTAGGAAGAAGCATCTCATATGCTTGACTTCTCCCTACTCTTGTGTAAGCATTCATTGAGCATTACAGACAAGATGGGGACTAGGCAGGCCTTTGGTTTGATCTAGTACATAGGGGTTCTTCCAGTGACGTAATTAATCTTCCACTTTCCATCTGTTTCTGGCTCTTTACTGCTAAGTGGTAAAACCCAGCAAATGAACTGCTGAGGCAGGTTGCTCTCTCAGTGCTTCAGCTCAGGCAGACACATTTGGAAGTGTTGTCCTTCCCTGCTCACATGCTAGACTCTTGGCTGGGACTCAGGTTGCCAGTGCCTAAGATCTAGCAGGATGGGGCAGTGACCTGCTGACACATCAGAAGCAGCATGTGCTGTGCACCTTACGTGTGTCTTGCTGCTTTCCAAAGCTCAGCACACCCTCCAGCTGAGTACCAAAAGTCAGGGTTAGTAAGTGACCTCAGGGTCAGCAGTGCTGAGTTTCAGCAGTAGCCAGAGCAGCAGGTTCACAGGCACCAGGCAGGTCTACAACCTAAAGGCACTGGATTCTTGCTTTTCACCTTCTTCCCACATTGCTGTGTGATATAGTTGTTGGTCTCACCTGTTAGTTTCTGCTGGAATTCCTTATCACAAGCTAGAGACTTCAGCCCAGAGTGAGCTGAGGAGTGATAATGAGATAGCAGTGTTCATTGTCCTTCTCCATCTCTGCTCCCTTTGACGTCAAGGAACATTTTGTCACAGATACAGTGGAGCAATTTTGTTCACTGCAGATGCCACTTGTGCTCTGAGCAGGAACCTCCTTTTCTTTCCTCACCTCAGCTCACATCCCTCCCTGCTTAGACTAAAAGAACACTTTCCAAAACCCCTGTTCCCAGCAGCAGCATCCCATAGCTCTCCTGTCTCCAAGCTCCTGGCAGCTCCTGCTGCTTGGTGCTCGCAGGGCAGTGGGAGTCAGCCCTGCACAGAGCAAGCCAATGAACCCCCCCAGACCATCCAAGCAAGGGGTCAGCTGCCTGATGGTGCTCCACATGACATTTCTAACATATCCAATTCCCAACATGATGAGTTCTGCAGTTAGTTCTCCAGCTAGCATCCTGCTTTCTTTACCCAAGTTTTCTGTATTTGTGCTTCCAACTATACTTTTCTGACTTCATGTCTCAAAGAACACTGTTCCAGAACAATAATAAATAGCCTCAGGTTACCACTTTCAACCTAACAGAAACAGCTCTGCAAACCTGAAGAGAACAGAGGTAACTGGGAATGTATTTATTTATTAAATAAAGCTCTCTCATTGCTTTCTTTCCATTTGTTTTCCAAAGGAACTTCCTGAGGATAAACTGAGTTGTAAGGCATGTCCTGGGGGATGAAGTACTGGAGGGAAGACTGTGCAACTCTACTCAGTACTGGATAAGGGCAATATTGAAGAGGATTAATGAGCCTGAGTGAGTCAAACGACCTTTCCTCACTTGCTACAACAAACAGCTTTGTTCCTGTGATTCAGTTGGTTGCTCAACAAAGGTTCCACAGCTCATTTGCTGTGTTTTTTACACCAGGAATTAATAAATGAGGCAGTGTTCTGCATCCATCCAGTGGCCCAGTGGTGAGCAATTCTAGCTACCTGCCTGCCACCTGAGTGAAGGCTTGTGCTGCTGGAGCCTTTCAGTGACGTGGTAAGGAGTGACACACAGAACCACTCCAGTGTCAGTCACACCTCCCAACAGCTTCTTCCACAGGTAGCTGTGTCCCTCAGCATCTCCATCCTCTCAAAAAATGCTGTATATCCACACACTGATCAAGTGTACAGGGACTGCCCTTCAAAGATTGCTTTTTTTTTCCCCCCTTTGTACAAAACATGCCTGCAAGCAGGGAGCAAAGGGACATAGTCAGCTCTGGTATATGAACTCAGTATGACTGACCTGAGCCATCTCAAGGGACACAGGAGGGAGAAAGGATTACACACAAGCTGCTGCCCTGCCTTCACTGCTCTGCTCAGGGCAGAGGAGATGCCCAGATTGTCATCCAATACTGTCCAAGCACACAGCTCAATATTCTCCATTGTATGTAAATGTCACTCTTCTCTGTCTTGAGGGGAAGGAAGAGACAACTCAGGTAATACCTTTTTTGGAAGCACATCCCTTTTACATGGTTTTGTCCCACGGATCTGACCAGCCTCCACGGACACTTCTTAAGAGCTCTGCATGCTGATTATTCCATGTGTGCTGCTGCCATCAGGCCTACATGGACAGCTGTCCCTCCTGAGCAAAGAAACCTGGGGGGGGATAGGGGTGAGTGCCCACACAGCTCCCAGCCCTGCACAACACTGCTTCCAGGGCTTCTGAAGCTCTCCCCTGGATAAATGCAGCTATTTTTAGAGGAGGGTGATGAAGAGAAGGGATTTGACCATGTCTGAGGAGGTTTGACAAGCTGTAATTGCTTTCTAATCTCTCAACAATACATGCTTGAAATTATGCATGTGTTTCAGTGATTCACTGAATTTGGGCTACAGTTGAAACATCAAGCAAATGGCCTGGCAGGAGATCTCCATAGCTGAAGATATGAGCTACCTAAGGCCAGAAGAGCCAGTCAGGCATGCCTCAAGTTCTAGTGCACATCTCTCTCTTCTCTTTCTCACTGCTTCCTACCTAAATTTTAGAACACATCTTCAGGTTGGGTTTGTTTTTTTTCCCCCTAAACAACTTCTCCTGTAAGTGACACCAGAAATCCCCACGGTGACATGGATCTGCTGCAGTGACACAGAGCTTTTGTTTCCCTTTCTCCTGCTTACCAGCATGGGCTCTGATTCTCAGTGATGCTGCTCTCTCTTTCAGATGATGATAATGAAAATGGATATATGCCCTGAAAGGATAAATAAGGGTGCTGACACAGAGCAGCTTATTGACAGGAGCTGCTTAAGTGCTGTCATAGGGCTGGCATGTCACTGACTGATCAAATTCTTCTCCTGCCAGGAAGAATCACCTTCATGTCTCCTGTGGATGTGAGCCTCTCCAGTGCCCTAGCTCCATTCACAGGATTTGCTGGGCAATGTTTATCAACATTGGATGAGGAAATCCCCTGTGCTTGCTAAACTTGTGCTCCACGTTTGTGTCAGCTTTGCCTGCAGGAACCACACAGAGCCCTAGTGCTCCACAGGAATTCACATGCAACTGGTACAGACACACAGAGTGGTGTCAGTGGGACACATCCCAGAGGCACATGGGCCCTTCCAAACTGGTTCTTGGTACAAGATATCCAGCAGCTATCCTTCCAGAGGCACTTTCTGTATCCTCCCCTCCCCTCCAAGCTCACCTTACCCGGGAGAGGCAGAGCAGAGCTTGGTCACCACGGGAGGGAAGGACAACAAGCAAGCAGACAAGAGGCAGAGAGGCATTTGTGGATGACAGAGGAACTGTTTCCGAGGCAGCTCCCATTCCTAAATCACTGGCACTGAGGCTGCAAGAGAGCTGGAAAACCACACAAGGAAAAAGGCAGAGTCTGAGGACACTGAGGGAAGGAGAGGAGGGCAGCAAGGGGGTGGGAAAGTCAGCACTGATCAGCAGACAACATCTGGAGAGCTGGGGTTTGATGACACCAAAGGAAATGCAGAGGTGAAAGGAGAGAAAGGTGTGAAGAACTTCAGCCCTGGCCCAGGCAAGGCATCTGCATGCTCACAGCACAGAGCAGGGAGCCTGCAGGACTCACAAGTTATTCCTGTCTGCTCCTGCTCAGTGTGCAAATACAAGAGAGTCATCAGCTAACTCCTAATCTTCTTTGCTTATTAACTTCCCCTCTAATTACATGACACAAAAATTGGAATTAACAGAACAGATTTGTTTACTCAAGGTTCCCTACAGCAAACTGCAAAGGAATTACTCAAAAAAATCTGAAGTACAACATTGATTAAGAAATCCTTGGGAAATAAAGCCATGACTTGAGGGAACAGAATCCACTTCAGGGAAGCTCTGAGGATCTGGCAGTCATCAGATTGGTTAAAATCTGACTTGGAGTCAATAAAGATTTCATGAAATGAACACACCTGCTCTGGAGCAGCTGAGTGCTCCCAGAAAACTTTGAAAAACACTCAGTTTAGGAGGAATTCTGCCAAGTGAGCTATTTTTTAGCTTTCTCCCATTTTAACGCATTGATATAAAAAGCAACATCTTTGCTTCTCAATTTCATCTGCCTCCTCTGCTGCTGATTCCCCAGATGAAGTCACATCTCTCTGTGCTGACAGTCACTTTACTAGAACTACATTCGATGCTGTAAACAGGGAATTAGCCACAGAAGCTGATGAACTCTTAAAAAACAAAGTTTTTTTACTCAGATGCTGTGATGAAACCCTGACAGTAAAAGATGCATAGGTGCTAGGCATACAGAACTAGCCTGACATGGAGAAAAAGATTGCGATTTTTCTTGCAGGCACCCATTTTCCATCAGTAAGTCACAACTGGACTAGAATGACTACATGAGAAAGTAAGGAAATACATTCCTGAGAGAAATCAACGTAGCCAAACCTGCTCTTGATCTAGTGCTTCAACATACGAATTACATGTGAAACAAATGACAGAAAAGAGTAAAGCATTTTTCAGATAAAAACGTGCTTCATTTGCATAAAGAACAGAAAAATCTCAATCTGCTCTTTCAAAACATGTAAAGAACACTTGCCCTTAAAAGGCAGAGAAGGAGATTAAAGACCTAGACACCTATCCCTTAGGAAGGCAATTTCTGGTGGTACTCCAGTAGCCGCTCAGCAGCCCTCCCTGCTGCCCCAGCCATCTGAGGATGCTTTCCCTGCTCACCATGCAGGCCACCAGCCTTCTCTCTTCCTTTCCATATCAGCTTGCTTTTCCCCAACCTCAGAAGGTGCCAAGTAAGCCTAGCCCCTACCAAAGCAGCCAGAGCAGACCCAGACCCGGCCCCTGCCAAAGCAGCCAGAGCAGACCCAGACCCAGACCCGGCCCCTGCCAAAGCAGCCAGAGCAGACCCAGACCCGGCCCCTGCCAAAGCAGCCAGAGCAGACCCAGACCCGGCCCCTGCCAAAGCAGCCAGAGCAGACCCAGACCCAGACCCGGCCCCTGCCAAAGCGGCCAGAGCGCACCCGGCCCCGGCCCCTGCCAAAGCGACCAGAGCGGAGCCGGCCTGCTCCTCACACACAGGACCTGCTGCTTCCCTGGCAGCACAGCAGAGCACATATCCTCCCCATCAGCCACCAGCAGAGGACTTCCAACCTCTCTTTCCCCTCCCCAGGGTGACGACATCAGACTTGCCCAGCACAACCCTCTGGTCACTGGGTCTCTCTTGCTGCTGGGGTGCTTTGGATCCCTTTCCCAAGGTAAGGCATCAGGGGATCTCTCCCATCAAGGTGTCACTCCCAATTACTTCTCATTAGCTCAGTTTAAGGGCTTTTTTTCTTCTGAAGTGCATTACCTACATGAATAATCCTGACAGCATGGTCAGGACAAAGCTTGGTACAGCAAAAGGATTTGCACTGCATCAGGGCAACAGTCCTCCTCAGAAACAATGACCACCAGAGAAATAGATGCTCTCCCTCCCCAGCTGAGGCAGGAAATAAATTCTGCTGAAGTCAAAGCAGTAAATACTTCTTGAAACGTTGATAAGTACTTCCACAGCAAGTTTTGCAAGCTGATCTCATTCTCTAAAGTGCTGCAGACTGTTGAGTTCATTGCTATTGAGCAAAAAGAATTAAGTGCAAAAGTACTACAGAGCTCCCATTGTATGCTGACAACAATGTTTTGACTTCAGAGCTCTCCTCACGCTGTGGACAAACACTGACTTGTCTGCCTGTCTGTTCTGCCCTGAGAGCACATCTGAGCTTTGCACACACAAAGGGTCCAAGCCCTCTCCAAGAGACATCACCATGGACTTTCACAGGCACGAGGGAAGTTTTTATCAAGAGACCTTACAAGAAGACATAAAAACTTCTCTTTCTGAAACCTCCTCTATGTTCTTGAGGACCATCCAGCTATTCCACAATCTCAGCCTGTTAACAGCAGGAGAAAGAGCTATCTCATCTCAGAAAAATGGGAGAGAGGAGTGTTCTGTAAGTGCAAAGCTAAGAGCTAACAGTGTCTGAGACGATAAATGGCTAGCTGGGCCTGGATTGGGACCAGTAGGATGCATTCACTTCACAACTATGAGCCTCTTCTGAAGGTATTTGCTCACCTGAACAGCCAGATGTGGTCCATGAGAAGCTAAAGTTAGACCAGCAAATCCACATATGACATGAAATACAGCGAGAGATCGTTTCGCCACTGCAGATGGCTGGGACCATCAGCACCCTGATCTTATGTTCTTTATTAAATAGTTTCTCACTCAGTCTGATTCAGAAGAGATCTCTTCCCCTCATGAACATTCTGCAAAGGACTCTCCTCCTGACCCAGATGAAGTCAGGGGTTTCCACACTCCTGGTTCAGTGCAGCTGCCAGGATGGAGATGGGAGCTGGCTGCTCAGCATGCCCAAGGTGAGGAGATCCCTGCCCATCCAGGGGCCACTGGACCTCATCACTCCTCTACCTGAGAGGCCTCAGACTTGTCACTTTACCCAGCACAATGGGCTCAGTCCAGCACATGCTTATGACACCATTTTAAAGTGCTGTACAGGAGAGTACAAAATCTGTTCCTCTTGTAAACTTGGTTATAACCAATTCCTGCAAAGCATCTCCGGGACTGGTAAAAGCCAGAAATCAGCTTCCAAAACCCTTCCACTCTTGGTGCAACCGGCCCACCTTCCTACAGCAGAAAAAGCTCACTCCAAGTTTTAGTCATCCTAGCATCACCACTAACATCCAGAGCATGTCTGGCCTGGTTACTCACTTCTGAGTTGCTGCTCTGAGTAGCCATGGGAGGGAATTGTGAGCACAGCACTGATGGTTTGCCTGAGCAGGCTATAACAGAAATCAATTGTTCCTCTCACAGAAGAGGCCTCAGAGGACAAAAACAGTGCAGGATCCAAATTGCACCCTCGTTAGTTTCTGTCTCTCCATGTCTTGGACAGCTGACAGGGAAATTGAAGACTGATTAAAGCAAGAAAGGATCCATGCAGCTCCTCCCCAGACAGTGTGTTTGTGCCCTGTCCACCTCACAGCAATGAGGACACCACTGCAAGGCAGCACAGCACACAGCTTAACTGGCATCACACTGTGTCAATAGACTGTGAGCACAAGGAGAGTTTATCATTCATTTTTCCACTTGTTTTTGCTATGTACCAGCCCTCTTAAGCTGTTCTTCAGTGTCTGGACAGTTGGGAGTTAGTGAGAAAGCAGAGATGGCAAGCCAACTTGTGAAAGATGCTGGGAGGGGAAGTGCAATGGAGCTTCCTGAGCAAGGAGAGGGTGGACCTGAGTCTCCTCTTAGCTGAACCAAGTCACATCAGCAACACATTCCCATACTTGGTGCCAGCTCCACTGAGAAGATACAGACCTAAAAGATAAACCCAAACTACTTTTCATCAGGTTATGCTGCAAAGCTGAGGGAGGACATTAGGAGGGTTGGAAGCTTCTCACAGCACTGTGACCCAGTGCTAAAGCAGAACTTTGCAAATGCAGCAAGCAGACTATGCCTCTCACCTGAATCTAATGAATTCACTAATCACTCTGCTGTAATTTCCTTCCAGGCTGTGGGTACCATAAGTGGATGCCTGGGGAGCCAGCACTGCCTGCAGAGCTGAGAACTTCTGCTCTGGATTGCTGTGCGTGGGAAAGTGGCTTTCCTGGAGGCATCTATTGGTTGGCTTGAAACACTTATCTTTACTTGGGGACTGTAAATACTGTTATAAATGCTAAATTGTCCTTAGCTCATCCTCCTGATGCATCCCAGATTAAAGCTAATGCCTTTCAGGTGGGTGCTATTAAATTAGCCTGCCACAACCTGACAGGTATCCTCTAATCAAAAAGGTATTGTCTCCTCTGCTCAGGGCAACTTTAGTTGCTTGTGGGTAGAAAGACAATCCCACAAGTAATCCAAGCGTTTTCAGATGTGTGGAGCAGAAACAAGCAGGAAATAGCTTGTCCCCCTTCATTATTACTACCATTTGTATTTAAGCAGGACTTGCACTCAGTGGTGAAACACAGAGTGCTTGATGGGAAGAGTCTGCTCTCTGCAGACCAGGGAGGGGGCAAAACCATCAACAATTTACAGACAGGCCTTGCAGGACAAAGAATTAGTCTGCCATTAATAACACCAGAAAAATGTGGCCACGTTAGGGCTGAGACTGGGCTGTTCTGATCTTAGCTATCAGCCAAGGCTGTTGTTGTTTGCACTTTCTTTGCATACACCAAGTTGCCAGCTTTGACACTGCAGCAGAACGAGTGGTGACAAATTTCGAGGCCTTTTAAGGGTTAAAAGCCTTCTTTAGGAATGCCAACAATGATGTCCATAAATTCCCTCCAATAACTGCCTACTGGAGAACACCAGAGTGCTCCAGGAGTGCTCACACAGGCTCTCAGAGCCACAGATGCTGTACCTACAGCTCACCACAGTGAAAACTGAATGGGCTAGGAAAATGCCAGCTGGTTAATTCTTTTATGGAGATTTTTTTTTTTGGATGGGAATGTGACATTTGTTTGAATTGGAAAAGACTGAAATGTGGTCTAAGTGCACCTTCTCCATAACCTGTGTGACAGGGTCCATGAGCTTGTGCAGAGCAAAGCAGTCTCTCTGTTTCCATTTCTATTTGTGCATAACAATAGGCTTTTTTTCTTCTGTCTTTTAAACTTATTTACCAAATCCTACCACAGAGCCTTTCTATTTTGTAATGTGAGGTGTCCTTTGCAGTAAGCAGACAAATATTCTGCTTTATTTGCACCAGAACTGTCTGACCCAGGCAAGTCAGACAGCAATATTTAAGTATGGAACACTCTTCATCCAAAGAAACAAGCATCTGGACACAAGTTAGTTGTCAGATCTGGATTTTAAACAAGGTTTTCACACCATCTCAGAGACTGAAATTATTGGAGAAAAGGCATTCAGAAGCCAGATCAGTTCTCTAAAGGAAGACAGATGACAAGCAGCTGAAAGGGAGGATCCACACAGACAATACAACTGCTCTTCTATCCCTTGGAGCAAGGCAGGCATGCCACTCCAGAATCACTTCCACAAAACCACCTCAAAAGGGCTCTGGAGCTAAACTCCAGCAGCTGCTCTATCACCAGATGACCTCTCACTAGCAGAGAGGATCAGAACAAAGGAGACTAAACCCATGGGTTGAGAT
The DNA here is from genome assembly GCA_013396975.1 of Bucco capensis. Lineage (NCBI taxonomy): Eukaryota > Metazoa > Chordata > Aves > Piciformes > Bucconidae > Bucco > Bucco capensis. The sequence continues at coordinate 160,650 of VWZO01005932.1, forward strand.
GCAACAGAGGAAAGAAACAGCAAAACACCAACATTACTATGAAATATATGAAGGAATACTCACTCAGCCCAGGAGATGTAGTGGTCACAACACACAGGAGAGCATCCACAGCAGCAGAATGGTGAGCAAGCCCCTCCAGTGCTGATGAGAAGCAGGAAGAGTAAAAGCAGAAGGAGCTCTCATCCTCAAGCTTCTCCCTTTATAGGGAGCAGAAGCTGATGGGATACACCTGGTAGCAGACTCAGGTCACTGCCCTGGCTGAGCCAGCACTGCTAAAGCCTGCAGACCTTGGCTGCCTCTGCTCCAATCCCACCCAAACCAGCACAGCTGCACAAGATCAGCCCAGTTTTACTGTCCCTAGACACCACAGGCAGCCCTGGGATAAAAGCCCTGAGAAGCTTGGCTTGAGGCATGCAGGAGAGTTTCTGAAGTGACAGCAGTGTCCTACAGCCAGGCCACAGCAGAGATTGTGCAGAAGGAGCTCCTTCCAAGGGCCTCCCAGCACTATCCAGACTGCTGGCCTTCTCCTCTGCATTTTTAGAAGCTAGCACAGAAAAAAGTCAAGCTGTTGTTGGTATATTTGGATATCTCTTTGACTGAAAGCATAGACTTTTCCCCTTTCTTACTCCCAGTTCAGACAGCTAGGAACAGGGAAACAGCTGTCTCACTCCTTGAAGGTCCAACAGGAAACACAAGTGAATGGCTCCATTATTCTAAGGGGCCATCACTTCCAAAATACCAAGGATGCTTTTCTTGGTCAGTTACTACAAATTGAATTTTAATACTCTGAATGGCAATAGGCTTCCAGGAGGAAGATTATTGCAAGCTAGGGTTTTCCAAGTGGAAGACAATCACAAGGGCTCTTTATTTTTCTGGTCACTCAATAATATTGAGAGATTGTGCTTCAGAAATGGAGCTCTAGAGAGAGAATCCACTTAGAAAGAAACAGAGAAAGTGACCCTGCAGTGTGCCACCTCAGAGTAGAGAGTGTCCCCAAAGGCCAGTGTCCTGGGCCCTGCTGGCCCCACCATGCAGCCACTGACCTCCTGTTCCTCAACATGCATCTTAATTAACACCTAAAGCCTCCAGCTACTTGGAGACCTTTCGCCTTCCTTAAATCTAAACATGCAGCTGTAGTTCATGCCTTTTTATTTGAATGACACACTGCCATTCATTTATAAAGCAACTATGATTGTAGAGAAATCAAACACGTACCATGCACCTGAAATGGAGGAAAAAAATCCAGCCTAAAGATGATTAACTATTCCTATTTGTCTCTGCCTTTTGAACAGACATCCTCTCTCCCATGGGATCAAGGATCAGCCACTACTTGGATATTTCATCCTCAGCTTCAGCATTAAAACCTTCCCCATCAAGCACTGTCTGAGTAATGTTCCTTGTATGCTAAGGAATAAAAATAACAATGAAGGGAATGATTAGACACATTATATGTGGCATTTAGGGATGGGAAAGAAGGAGAGGGTAAAAAAGCTGTGTTATATTTATACTACTCCCTTATGCTTACTTTTTTGTTCCAGGAATAAGATGCTCTCTCTTTCACATTCAGATTGTGTTTTCTGATAATCATTATTCAGGGAATGCAGCATTTTAATGACTTAAAAATTAATTTGGTGGTCCCAGCCTGGCTCCCAGTGAACACGTGTCCACATCCAGACACTAATTGGCAGTCTCATTGGCATTCACAGCACAGAAGGCAGGAACTCCACACATTTGAGAGCCAGAAGTGACCATTCTGATCAGCTAGCCTGACAGGTCATGGGACTTCCCTGGATTAATTATTGCTTCCACCCTCAACAGCTCTGATAGACCTGGAGCATGTGTCATTAGAGGAACATCCAATGTCAGCTTTAAAGTTTCCAGTCATGGGAAAGCCATTACAATCCTTGTTTATTTGTTCTAGGGGCTGATAGGGGTCACTGCTAAAGAAAACAAACCACAACACACTCAATCTTATTTTCCTCCCAATTTTTGTGCCACAGGCTTTAAGCTTTGCTAATGTTTCATACCTTTGTTTGCCCAAGGGAAGTGTTCTCCTAGAAAATTCCTAGTGCTGACATGACTGTTGAAACTGGAGGGTGCTTTGTGTTTAGGGCTGTGATCTAGCTTTGGGGATGTGTCCAGGAAGCTGGAAATCTGGGATTTGGTGTGTTCCTAAATCTGAGCAATATGCAACCCACAGTTCCCATCTGCCAGGAGAACATCCCCATTGCTAGAGTAAGCATTGCTGGAAACAGGGACTGGAGGCAGGAATATCACTTACCTTTCTTTATGAAGCTGGGTCATGATGATGACCAAGAACACTGAGCTCCTGAGGGCAAAGTGAGCACACCAAGGAGCACAACACCCAACCTGAAGTGTGAGGCCCTTAGTTCAGAGACTCTATGTTGTACCACAGTATATACCATAGATGATGGTACATTGGGTAAAGAAATCACTCACAGAAGAGGTTAAAACTCAGAGCTCATCTTTCCACACCCCTTTCCCTGCAGAGAGCAATGGTCTTAGGTTTTAATTCAGTTGTCACACTCCTTTATCATTTCACCCCTAGACAGAGATTTGGCACTGTGAGGGTGAAGCACAGCAGCAGCAGATCTCAGCCATTCCCATTTTCTCAGTACCACCTTCTGGATTTTACCTTGCAGATCTGACAGTCCAACACATTCCACTGCCAACTAGGTTTTTGTTGAACTGTTAATATTCTATTTATTTATCCAATATTAGAACATTACCATCCAACTCCTGGTACTACAGCATGGAAGAGCAGCTCCATCTTCTCAGGGAGTGCAATTAGAGCTGGCTAAGCATTGCACGTGTAACCAATAAAACAACTCTCTTTCCCAGCAGGTTGAGTTCATAGGGATTCACCCTCATGAAAAGCTTGAAGTTTTGCTGAAAACACAAAGCCTTCCTTGGGAGAGATCTCTGCTTTCCCACACAAGTCGTGGTGCCAGCACAGTGAGCACCAGGAGAAGGGAGGCTGTCAAAGGCTCCAGGAGCCCTCAGGAGGACCAAGGAAGTTCCTAATAGGAAGGAACAGTAGTGGGTCAAGGTCTCTCCAGGAGCAGATGGTGCTTTTGTGCCCTAATTCAAGTGCTCCTCTTTCTTTCACTTTTTGGACATTAGTGTCTTAGGTGTACCTGCAATTTGCTGTAGTAGAAGCCCTGAGCTCTTTAGCACTGTTTAGAGACAGTTTAGTCCTTTTGCTCAGCTGGAATTTGGGAGTTTTGGGGTATGTTTTTGATGCATTAACACCTCTTTCTGCAAGTTGATAGAGAAGGAGGAGGATACTGAACAGCTGGTAACTAACACACTTCCTTAGTGTTAAGAGACTCTTTTTAATAGCTGCTTTAATTACTTAATAGCCTGGAATAAAGTTATAACCTTTTGGTTGCTGTTATGATTACTGACAACTGAAATATACAGCTCTGGCAAAGTAGCTGCCTCTCCAGAAAAGAAAGCCTCTGCCTCTGCCTCTGCCCAGCACTCCACTGGCTTACCTTGTCCTGCATTTAGGTGGTGAGCCTGCTGCAACATCGCAGCAGAAGATGCTGCACAGGAGCAGTGAGTGGCTAGGACAGCTGCTTGATCAGGGATTATTGGATCACACAGGCTGAGGGAGCAGCTGGAGCAGCAGTGAAGACTGGTGCTTTCACTGGGTGATCAAATTCTGCTCATGCAGAGTGTATCCAGAGATTAGATGAAGAAATAAGGATCATAAGAGATTAAATGCACCAAGGCTTTTCTAGCCTGGTATTTATATTCAGAACAACATTAGCTCCCTTGTTATCTTCATGACACTTTATGACCACGTAGTTGCACCAGCTACAGATCCACCAGTTGTCCCAATTAGGTGAACTCTTGAGTACAACAGATCTCAAGTGGAGCTATTCAAAGCTCCTGCAAAGCCATTACCAACCCAACAGTAGCCAGACAGGAGCATCCACAAAGGCCAACTCATTGGAGCCAGATCCCTCTTCCTCTGTGCCAAGAGAGCTGTAGGGCAGCATTCCATAAGGAAGGAATGTGAGTCTCTGGGAGCACCTTGCAGCACAGGGCAGGGAGCTGGTGAGCTGCACTGAGTGGGGCTGGGATGAGGAGCCAGCAGGTCCCTGCTCCAGAGCATGGTGCTGAGCACAGCAGGACACAGTCACCCCACCTCCTGGGACTCAGGCCTGGCCCAGGGGCTGCTCACTGACACAGCATGGCATGTGCATCATCTCCAGGGTCCAGCAGCAGTCTCAGAAAGCCTTTGGGACTCTGTTTTAATTACAAATTAAGGCTGAATGGCCAGCCAAGCCAAGGGATAATCCTGGATCACAGCCAGGACAGACAAACTGGAGCAGCCCCAAATCCAGGCAATCCACACAATCAACACTGCAATCACTTTAGAATAAACATGGCTCAGCAAACAGAGTAGATGTGAGTTCAGGGATTCATCTGCTCAGCCTCTAGTGAGTGGCTATACAAAACAGAATGCTGTCCCACCTCTGGCCTCCCCTGTCCCTCGCCAGCCAAAAAGGCATTTCCATGTCCCAAGGTGCTTTATTGACAGAGAAGGCCTCAAACACACTGATGTCAGATGGAAGAAGAAAGGTAATCCATTTTGGAGTAACCAGAGCAGACCCTCTCAGAAATGATGAGGAGGAAGGAAGGCAGGGAAGGGAAGGGAAGGACACTACACTTGATGATCAAATGGGAGAAGGTAACAGAGACAAATGAACTCAGGAGAGACCAGATAAGTCTTCCTACCAAAATCCTTCTCAATGTTTAGTTTTGGTACCAGTGTCTTCATTTTTAAACATTTGAAGGGAAACTGTGTAGATGCTTGAGATTAACACAAGCTGGGATGAGCTGTTCCACAGACAAACCATGTTTCCTTTGCCTTACTTACTCTTATTCCAGGAAAGGTACAGAAATTCTCCATGTGCACTCGATGCTTTTATTCCATTAGACATTTATATACATAAACGTATTCACACACACATACACAGAGAGAGAGAAAGGCTCATCCCTTCCTAAAGCCCTTAACTGAACCTTGCACATCCTCCTGGAAGCCCGAGCTGATAAGCCAGGGACAGACACACAGCAGGGTTTCTGCTAACACACTGTGGGCAAGACTCCAGTGTGACCTCTGAGTGTCACCCAGACAAGAGCTCAGCCACACTCCAAGGGCCACGTGGCTGACCAAAGGAAGAAACAGAGCCCAGTTCTCTGTAGGAGAAGAGAACACATGCAAGTCTGAGCAGAACTGCTGAAATCCTGCTCTGGGACACACGTGGCAATCTAGACCAGCTGCACTGTAACCACCACCAGCAATGCTTGAAGCTCAGCTCCTGCTTTCCCTCTCCTTGTCCCCACACAGCCATTGACACCTGTGCAAAGTGGATGGCAAACAGCAGGGGTGACAAGGAGAACAATTACCGTTCCTTTCTGCAGCCACCACAAAGCTGGGGAAGCAGGCACTGCATTGATCAGGGTCAAAAGAGACTGCAAATCCAAACCAACACACTCACATTATTCATTTTCAAAGGAAATTTAACAGAGGATGGCAGGCTGGCACAAGATGAGCACTCTGAACACACCTTGAGCCAGGAGGTATCTGCTGATGCTTCCCTCAGCAGCCATGCTGGTACCTTCTGGGCATCCCAACAAGTGCTCTGAATGCCACTCAAGTTCAGGGAAGTTATGCATAGGCAAAACTGGCTTAAACAGCAAGAAAATGCCATTGTTTGAATTTACATATTTATAGACTTCTATACATTCTTCACTAAAACAGCACCAAACATTAAACACAAAGGAATGGAGCTTGAATTACAGCTCCAGCAGCGTTAAAAAGCACTGACTCTTGCATAAATTCTCACTTATTATTCTATATCTATACAACTGTTGCATCAAGCTTCATTTTCATACACTTGCTGTGACCACCAGGCTGACCTGAAGCTGAGTAATATCCTTGAATACAGTGATACAGAGCCTGAGCTTTTAAAGAGTGATTTAAACCATAAAAAAACCAACCCCAGACCTTGGAAATCACACAGATTATTTCATGAGAACAGAAATCACGTTTACATGAGCAGGTAATAACACTTCAAGTAGGGATGTTTCACACGAACTATGTGAAAATACATTAAAAAATGGGATTGCACAAGCTGTTGAGCACATTCACGTCAGAAATGTTCATCTACATCAGGCAGAGCTTAATGGGAAAAGAAGCATTACAATAACAGCATCATGCAACTCCTTCATTCAGGTATCAAATGTGCCTGATTTATTTGCAGTTTTAATTGAATTCTCACTTTCTGTGGAGCACTTTCAGAGAATGTAAAATAAGAGACCTTGATTTTTTTGTTTTTCACTGAAGATACATGATTATTTCAGAACAGGAAAGAATGGCAATAATATAACAGGATTTAAATCTGCCTTCCAGCTTCCTTGGAAAACAAAAGAGAAAACAAAAGCCTCCCACAAAACACCTCTTAGAGATGACAGCCAATTATTTCTCCTTAATTGAAATGGCCAGCTCCCAGGGAGAAGCACATTGGGTAGTTTCATGTAAAAGACCAGTTCAACAGTTATAATAAAATAAAATGTCTACTAGCATAACATTTTCTGCATTTGTGCATTACTCTGTTAGGCAGACTATTAAATAGTGTTGTCTTATTCTATCACATACTGTAATCAGTACTTTGGGTTTTAAATAAGGAGTAAGTTTGCTAAGGAAATGAGACTACTGAGCAGCTTTGGAACAGTGAGAACTTACCTTGGTGTTTTTCACTTACACATTGTTAAATTGCCTTCAAACTGAGCCAGACCTGATGACAGAAGATTTTATTTTGCATTTATGCTATAGAAATTGTTAACCTCCAAAAAAAAACCTTTTCAAAGTGGAGTTTCTCTCCTATTAAGTACACAGCTCACTTACTGTGCCAGGACAGGCACCACTGACCAGTAAAACCAGTCTGTCCCTGTCTCTGCCCTGGGAGAGTGGTTTGACTCCCCTTCCCCTGCCTTTCAGGAGGAGACCTGCCTAGTGGAGCTAGAGTGTGCTAGCCAGCCCTGCAGCCCTTGGAGAAGAGGAGGGAGAAGGGAGGAAGGTGGCATCCTGACAGCCTAGAATTGCTGGAAAACCCAAAGAGAAGTAGGTGTGTTCCAGATGTGTGCTTAAGAGGGGGCTCAGGCCTGACAGAGAGCTGGGGAAGGCAAGCAACAACCCAAGATGACTTCTCTGAGGCTGAACCTCCAAGTCTTGGCTCTGGCTGGCACGGTGGGGCTGTGCTCCAGAGGAGAGGGAGCAGGCTGAGAGCCACAGCCCTCTCCAAGAGAGCTATACATTGCAGTAACTGAGAGGAATTAATTATTTAGGGAGCTAACAGCAGCACGAGCAACAGTAATGGAGCAGAATTGAAGGGAGCTGCAAGGAGGCAGAGCCTGATTAATTTATTGGAAACTCCAGGCTCCATCAGACACTGTTCTTTGGAGGGAATGAAGGAGGACTCATAATGCTGAGCTTTAATTAGCATTTTCACATCATTTTCCGACTTTGCAAATTAGCATTTTACAGTTACCATTTCAATTACAACTGAACAATTACAGTTGTTGCACTGCATCTAGAGCACACACAGGAGGCAACAACCACGTCCTGGCTTTCAGTATCATCTTAGCATGAAATCCCCTAAGGTCATGCTTTTCCAGACAAATACAGAACACCTTGTAACTTGTCTTACTCCTAAAGTGTGGCAAAAGTGCCTAAATCTGGTGCTTTCTGATTTATCATGGACACAAACCAGAAAGGCAACTACCGGAGAAAACCTTTCCTATGTGATTATCAGGTGCAGGACACCACAAAAACCTGCTGAGCAAAGCAAAGTGGAATGATTTTTCACACACAATATGGCAAATAAGCCTTTCCTTAGCCTTGGAATTTTAGGTTGGATGGTTTAATAATTTTCTTAGCAAAAATGCAAGACTAAATGAAAAGTAGAGCTTAGCAGGCAGCAAAGGCAAGAGAGCTCAGTCAGGTAGGAAGGTGCCAAAAGCCTTTCTTTATACACATGTGAGAGAATATGTGAATCTGTTCATCAGATGTTTACATACACACCTAGAGGGTGTGTGTAAACCCTTGGATTTCACAGTTCTGTGGAGCAGGGAAGCATAAACTAGTTCTTGCAGATCTCCGAGGTGCAGAGAAATGCTGTGAGATACTGAAGGTCACCAAGGTTGTACTTGGGCAAGTGAGGATATTAACCAATATCCAGTTTTATCACACTCAGGACTCACAGACTACACACCAAACTCATTTTAGTTTAACAGCTCCAAGCATCTCCTGTTTTTATTGTTTATAACTGTATATTTGTCTTCCACTTCTAAAACTCCAAAGTGCTTGAGCATTGCACTTTTCATCCTCAAGTGAAGAGTTTAGAAAAAGGTTGTTTTTTTCTTTTTAATTAAACCCAAGTATACTCTTTTTACCAAATATGTTCAATTACAATTCTAGCAGTTGAAACACTAAAGAAAACACCAACAATTACGATAAAGTCAAAATGTCAAGTGTAATGGTTGCACTGCATCTCATACTTTTAAGTCTTAAGAATTTCTTCTCATTTAGTTCTCAACCACTTAAAGACCCATTTTTAATCACCATTCTTGGCACAATGCTTTATAAGGCAACCCTGATTTCCCTTACAGCCTTGAGTATACCACCAGGAAATCCTGAGGACTACATCTTTACCAGAGATGAAAACAACAACCATTCTTTCCCTCCTGAAACCTATAAAACAGAAAATTCTAGGGCATAGCAACTTGTTTGAGAGAGGAAATTGTTCCCTTGGATTTGTGCCCATCACTAATAGGTGCAATTTCATCACAGGTTAGCATGTTCAACACCCACTTTCCTCGGGTTAGATGTAACAGCTGTAGGCAGAAGGATGTCCAGCCCAACAACAACAGCTTCCACAGAGCCCTGGAGGCCACAGCAGGAGCTCAAGTGCAGACATTAGCTCCCAGACACTCTACAGGGGTCTGCAGGGAGAGCCTTGCCTGGAGGCAGCTGGTGACCTGAACCCCTGAGGTACCTCCTGGGCTACAAATACCCAGTTCCAGGCCATCACATCAGCACAACTCTGTGGAGGAGAAAACCAGCAGTTTGCTTGTTCTCCATCTTCTCCTTTTGTTCATTCAATTGTTCCCCCTTTTCTTTCTAAAAAGAGCCTGGGAACAAGAGAGAGATGCAGCAGCCAGAAAGGCAGGATTGGAGGAGATGTCATGCATCTCCTTCTCAAAGTTGTGCATGATGCTTACAGTCCCAGATCTCTACACAGCTTAGAAAGTGTGAAACATAAACACCACCCATTTCCTCCACAAAAAGAGCAATTTCAAGTAGATTAGTCTCATGGTTTTGGCTGTGAAATGTTTTTCTTCTGATGTTTTCATCTCTTTCAGTTTGTTTTCCACCAGAAAGGAAGCCAAAGGAATGTTTGAGAAACTCGCAGGTTCCTGTTTCTCTGATTTCTGTTTTGTATGTTGCATAACTCTCCATGTAGATCCAGAAACAGCCTGACTACAGGTAACCCTTTTCCCTAATTTTGAGGCTTAAGAGCCTGTGGATCAGCTCTTGAGGTAAAGAAAATACTAATGATTTCCTCTGCCTACACAGAAAAAAAGGTTATTCCTTTATTTTGCTCTTCTCTTCCCTCCACCCTTCAAAATTCACAACCTGCAGTGTAACTAACTACTGTGTTTTGGGGTTTTGAGCCAGTCCTTCAGTCTCTGTTTCTGCAGCTAGCAGCAACAAGTTGCAGGTGCAGCAAGGTCTGCATGACCACCCCTCAGGATCTGGCAGCCCTGCTCCTCTGGGATGGATTCCAGAGGCACCTTAAAGGAGTGCTCTCACATAAAAGTGCATTTTACAAGGCACGGAAAATGGACCAAAACAAGAATTTAAACTGAATCTTTTACTTCCCGTGAGGAGCAAATCCTCTCATTCAGCTTACATTTGATGCACAAAGAAACCACTGGAAATTTCCACTCTTCATTTCTCTTCAGTTGATAACTGGGCTCTTCCCCACAGCAGCAGGCAGGGTGTCCTGCTGAGCTCACCCTTTGGATGGCACAGGCAAAAAGCAACTCTTTGCTTTAGCAAGCCTTACAGACAAGATGAGGGCAGCTTTCTAGTACTGCTTAGGGCAAACAAACGGAACACAAAGGCTCCAGGGGCAGCTCTTACCTTTGTCTCATGCCCTTCACCTCTGCTCTTGACATCACCCAGAGTGAAGGAAGATGTTCACAGCATGACCTGTGGCAGTGAAGACCAGACACTGAGTGTCTGGGGTAGCACCTGCATGCCAGCAGGCAGGAGCTCCAAGCTGAATTTAAGCAGAGGCACCTCTGCAGTGCCTGATCTGATGCTTCCCGTGTATTTCTTAGCAAGACATCCAGTGGAATACAGGCATCTGGGGACAGCAAAGCACATCACTGCAAAAGTGCAAACAAATCATCAGACACTTGTGATTAAACCCAACTGGATGTAAGACCTGAGACCTAGCAGCTCACCCACAGCTGCTGTCCCCACAAAGAGAGCCAGGAGAGCTCCACACAGGCCCCACGGACACAAGACCCACTCAGACCTCTCCTGTGCACTGCTTTTCAGCTAACTACCTGCTCCATACAGACCTCTGTGTTTTTGCTAATAGGAAGGTGAGTGGCCATACTATGAAGGAGTTGTATAAAGGCCACGCTCTATTAGCTTCCTAAATAGATCCAGAAACAAGCTGGGACCTCAGTCATAACCCTTCCTAAAAATGAAGAGACCTTCGATGTGAAGCTCTGATGATGAACAGAGTATAGACAGCTCTGGGTTCTCCCAGGATGTCATCTTCACAGGTGTCAGAATATTAACCTAGTAATAGCCATTAAATCCTGACTACTAGTCGTTCTGGAGAAAACTCCAGGGAAAAGCCAGAGCCTGCCAGGTGCCACACAAGCTGTGCTGACTCACTGCCACACAGAATGCAATAGCTCCCATCCATAAGTGCCCTGCTCCTAGCTATTTGCTCAGTGACCCCTTGGAAAGTGTTTTATACAACTGGGGGGGGGTCAGTTCTTTTTCAAGCATGTGCAGAACAAAGATTTAGGTTTCCTGTGAAGAGGGAGCAGAGCACTTCCCAGCTTACTGATGTCAGAGTTGTGTTGGCCAACACAGTATACTGTTCTTCTTTCTTAAATGCTCACTATAAATACTTCCATTGACAAATGTGTGCAGATAAAGTATTTATGACTTCTTCTGCAAGCTACATAGGCAGAAATCCTCCCAGAACCTTGGCACTGCCCAGGAGCTACAAACCAAAAGAGAACATGACTACAGACCCCTTTTTCACTACCTGACCTTATGGCTTGTCCCACCCTACTCACTGAAAGGAGTCAGGTTCCTTCAGACTATGGAAAGGGAAGACTGGCAAAAAGACCAAAACCCAGCCACCCAATTTCACCTTTTCTTGGCTATCAGGTAGATCTGGAAGCCCCAGGGAAGTCATGCTCATGTCTGCAAAAGTGGTGTGCACTAGCACTGCTCTGAACAAAACCATCTCTGGATGGGGTGGAGGAGAGCATCTCAACCAGGCCAAACAGCTTCTGGAGACGAGTTACTTGTGCAAAAAAAATCTGTGGAGAGTTTTCAGCATCTAGAAATTGTCAGAGTATTGGACTTTGTTACTGAATTTCTAGTCTGAAGGAACTTTTTCCGATACTTAAACTCCATCAGGAGAACAAATTTGGTCTTTTCAAAAGGTTAAGATTCAAATGAAGAAGCGTTTCAGAATTCTAAGTGCAGTGTTTTATTGAAAATAAAATCCTTTTTTGTTATCTGGGGCAGGGGGAGTTAGTTTTGGCAAACTCTTTTTTTAGGTTGTTGAGGACTTTGGGGTTTTGTCCCAACTTCAGATCTCCAGCTCTGGTGACCAAAAGGAAACTGAAACCTGTCCTCCAAGCCCAGAAAAGCTGCCCAGCCTCTGTCCAGCTAGACCAGATACCTACTCTTTTTCACCTAAAAATAGCAACCAGAGCCCTGAAACATTCACTCTGGTGTAGGCATCTGTCCAAAAAAGCAAGGAGCTGCATCAGTTAAGAACATTGCAAGCAGAAGCATGCCCTTTGAGTGCCCAGCAGAGAAACTGCTCCAGCTGGACCTTCAGACACCATGCCTGCACAAGGCATCTTATTACCACTCACCCAGAGACCTCACCAGCACCTTTCCATCATTGAGTGAGATGAAGACTGGGTTTATTGGTGGCCCTGTTCACCAAATAGCTTCTCCCAGGTGACAATGTCTTCAAAATTGCTATCCCCAGGCAGGAGGGATTTCAGAGGAGGACCCTCAGTTGGGAATGGGAGGCAGAGAGTGCCACAAGAGCTTGAAATAAAAGCAGGTGAAAGTGAAACACTCAAACAGAGTTTCAGCCACTTTTAGCAAGTCTATTTATACCTCACCATATCCTTTGAAAACATAAAATTCTAGTCCTAATTTATTAATGGAATGTGCTAGCACCAAGTTATTTTTAAAAGCAGAATATAAATGGCCCTCATGAAGTAGAGCGAGCAGGCAGCAGCTGACATGAGTCTCAGAGCTGGTGTGAAATCCACTTTTACATTGCTGCTGCCTTTGCAGAGATGATGCACCCTGAGCATGTGGCCTCACTCGTGCTAGCTGCTGCTTTAATTAGAAAGCAGAACCCCAGCATCTTGCCCTTGCTTGGATGTAAATAATCCTCTCAGCTCGTTTCAGCTCTTTCTCCCCAGTCAAAGCCAAGTTGCCAAAGGAATGGGATCCTGAAAAAGAAATACTGAGAAACTTCCAGATCCTTGTAAACACAACAGGAAAAGATCATTTGTCTTGTATTTCCCACTATTTTCCCTCTTATGGCAAACTGGAACTGAAGGGAAGTGAAACAAAGAAAATAGAGAGGAATTTTTTAGCTCCTGGGGATTTTTCTTCCCTCTATAAAGTGCAATGAAGAAGTGTATCCTTCCATAGAACTCTTCCTCCACAGAGCCTTGCAGCTCCAGCCATCTGCCCCTTGAGGTAGGCCCTGAGGAGTGTCCTCATCCCAGCTTTGTGAGCCCATTAGAGACACGCACGGCAGTGCTTCAGGGAATGACTAGACACAGCAAATGATTTCCCATAAATAATGTATCTGATGGCTTCCAAATCCTCAGTGTTCCTGTAAGAAACGCCTGTGACAGAGGAGTGCTGGTAAGAGGGCAGCTGCCTTGCCCAGGGCCCTCTCCTCTCCACAGCCAGGAGAAGCTCTGCCCTGCCTCCCGGGATCGGTTGTGCTGCTGTCCGAGCCAGTGGGAACTGTGCTAACTGCTCCAGAAACTGAACAAGATCCAGAGCCTTCCTGAGCTGCTTTGCCTTCTGAGAACAGAGAGGGAATCTGCATTGCTTCTCAAGCAAACATCCTTAAGCATGAGCCAACTTTGGGCCAAGAAGGGTGGCAGAGGCAGCAGTTTGGTCTGCCCAGCTCCTCAAAGCAGCAGTGCTGCCCTGGGGAACAAAGATGTACAGGCTAACCACCAAAGGCCTGGCAGAGGTTCAGTAAAGGCTTTTGATGCTGAACCTAGCTCCATCTTCCTATTTCCAGAAGTTAGGACACACAGAGGTGGTTTGGGAGTTGCTTTGGAATAGGTTTTTATCAGTTTACATTAGTTTTAGGAGAAAAGCACCCTGAACTTTAAACAGTCATGTGAAATATCAAAGCTCCTCCAGAAGAAGTCTTGGACAAGGGGAAAAGTATATAAGTTTTGATAGCTAAAGCATGCATTAGAAACATTACTGCACGTGAGGAACTTCCTGAGGAAGTTCTGTATGTGCTAAACACATCCATTGAGTTTCCTCAGTCTGTAACCTCTAAAAGAAAAAAAATCATACCTTAGCTTGTTTGTACCTGTCAATCAAGCATCTGTAGGCTCCTTGAGTTAGCTTTGAGGTGACAATCTCAGATAAGTTTCTCATTACCTTCTGTCACTGAAATGTAACAAAAAGTTCACTTATTAATTAAGGTTAAATGCAGCATACTGAGAGGCTGGCAATGTATCTGTCACTTTTGGTGGTGAACATGCAGAGCCTGATAAACAATCAATGGATTTCATTTAATAGCTTCATCTCCAGTGCTAATTGTATCCACTTCAATGAAATTATTCTGATTGTTAGTCCATGTAGTGATTTGGTGATAGGAGACTTCAGAAGAGATATTATTGATTTGGGGCAAGCAAGCACCATCCATTACAGCTGTGAAGACAGGAATTAAATATAGATAGCAGGCCATTATTTTGTGGATGGCTTTGTGGACAAATAGGGCAACGGAAGCAGGATAATTACGAATTTGCACTAATTTGTCTTCTTGATTTATAGCTGTATGATTCCTGAGAATAAAATGAGGGCTACAAAGTAATCAAGTGAAGCTGGTAATAGATATAACCTTGGGACTCCTCCAGCTGAAAGGACAAACAATTGATGCACTGTCAGATTTCAAGAGGTGTTTAGAAAGGTAAAAAGCCACAAGCATCCCTGCATTTCTCCAAGCAGCCTGTTGGCTGCTGGGCAGGGAAGTCACTGCTCTAGAAGCAAAAGTGCTTTCTAAGTAGCAGGCAGGAGGCAGGCAGGACTTGTGCTCTCAAACATCTGGGAGTCTTCTTCCAAAGCTGTGTGAGTGACAGCAGAAAGCTCATGAAACTAGCTATCCCTAGGTATCTGCTGGAGTCCATGGAAATCAATCCTCTGTGAAGTTATGGCAACAGAAGCAGCAGCTAACACCTCTTCTCAGTACAAATCTCTTTTGCTGGTGCAAACCCCCATGCAGCTTTCTATCTTAACAGTAATTAATCTCACATGAATTATCTTTGACTAGTCTAATTGCATAGTCAGGCTGGCAAGCAAAACACAAAACTCTGACGAAAGTCACTGGAGTTTTTGACATGGAATTGACAAAGAAATTTGACATTAATCTACAGTTTATCTGACAAAAAATGAAGATACTCACAGGGGTAAAAGACAAAGTCCATCAGCTAGGATCACTTCTCTAAAATCAGATGCCAGGGTTGCAAATCTCAGAGTATCATAGGCGATCATGAAGCAGAGGTACTGGCACACCACTGCAACACAAATTAGTCCAAGAGTGAAAAAAAGATCATTTCAACATTGTCTTTAGCTTAAATAGAGGACATTTCCATTCTTGGATGCATTTCAAACTTATCCTAAAAAATAAGACAGGGCTTTAGTGTGGCTTTCCTAGCTGCAAATCATTCCTTTTTTAAGGATAAAAATGCCAATCTGAGATCAATGAATGTTTATACAGAATCTGAAAGAGGACAAACAGAAGGCTCAATCCAGTTATTCTTTTGAAGGCAAAATTCTGTTTGCATCTTGAGGCACATGAAAACCTTCTGTAGAAAATCATGACAAAGCAACTATTATCCAGATAGCTTACACTCGCTGCATAAAACTTGCTCTGTCTGCTGCTCAGTTCTGCTTCTCCTTGATGCTGATGTCATCTTTTGGCACCAAATTACAAAAACCAAGACCAGTTTGATCTTGACCATTTGCAAGGGACTCAGGGGGACTCCTGCACACCATTTGAGTGGGAGAATATATGGACAGGGGATGGAGAGGAACTGAAGCTTCTTGTGTTGGGGCTACTCACTGCAAATCAAGCACTATTAATGTCTGATCTCACTTAGGAGTACGTGCAGCTCTTACTCATTCCACTAAGACAGGGAATGGGAAGCATGAGCTCAAACAGTGATGTCTGTGACATCCAGAGGAGAAAGACAAAACTCTAAGGCAGCATCTTGCGCAATGAGGGTTGCAGGAGGGCTTTGGATGAGGAGTGTTGAAAGCAACCTCTGGAGCTCAACCCAGCTGCTATTCCCTGAATGATGGACTTGATGGAAAGGCAGGACACCTAGGTCATCAGGGACAAGCAATGGGACATCAATGGGATGCTGCTTGTTGGGGCACGAGCAGGAAACAGCTCTGAGGCTCCAGCGCTGGAGGTCTGCAGCCACTTACAGAACTGAAGGTCCTTCTGCTGAAACTAAGATGAGGAGAGCAGTACACAAAGTGTGCACAGATGAGAGATGCATCCACTAATAGCTTTGAGTGTCCACAAGTGACATCAGGACAGCCACTGAGCTGCTGCAGAGCCTGGCAGGGAAAGGCCCAGGGCAGAGCTCCTCAGTGCACAGGCAGGAGAGCTTGGCCCAGAGCTACCACCCAGGCACTTCAGCACTGCCTGGAACCAACACACAGCCACAGCTGCTCCAGACAAACTTTGCTTTGCAGAAAGAAATGAAACACTAAATAGTCTTCTCCTGGGCTGAGAACTCTGCCAAGCATCAGCCCAGTGAGGACTTTTATAACAGAAATGTATTCATTTCTGGGAGCTGGAGTTTGATAATGGGCACAATGAGTCACTCTTTACTAGTGCAGCAATACAGAGCTGCATTCTAATCACAGATTCCCATCTGCACCATTTATTTGTGAATTTATCTTAAAATATGAAGCCATTTCAGCCACAATTTGGTTTTTTCCTGCCACATTTCACTCTTGTTCCCTCCTTTTTCTTTTGCCAGTAAACATATTTCCTCCCCCTTTTCTCACCCAGTCAGACAACCTCTGCATTTTTCTTATATTCTAACATATTTGAGAAGCAAACAAAAGACTAAACACTTTTATGAATCATTGGAAAACCCAGATGTATTTTCTTTCTTTAGCCCTTAGTGTTGACTAACTGAAATTTACTTGTTATTGACAAATGAAACCTAGCTGCTTATCTGTGTAGTGTTTGAGGTAGATCTGACCAATCCAGGGGGGAAAAAAGGGTTTTAGGATGCCAGTATCCATGTGGTTAAAGGTGCTTTCTTAATTTGAGAGGCTTGAATGAGAATAAACCCAGCAGATGGATAAACAAATTCAAATGGATTGTGATGTATGGATGATGAGCCTTAGCCAGAGATAATGTCAGAATTTAGCTGACATTAAGTACCACTGTCACTAGCTTCATGACCAGATAAGCTACTTCTATTGAACAGCTAAATAATTAAAGAGGAGCTATTAAGGAGTCATTTCTCCAATTAAATAACTCAATTAGTAGGCAGTCAGCACACTAAGCAGTTATGTCATGCAAGGAAAAGCAGTGAATATTGCAGATAAAGAGGTAAGCCTGAGCTCTCTTTATGTTCTGGAGGCAGTTTGTTTCCACAGGCTCCTCAACAGCCCCATGCATCAGCTGGAACATCTCATCTCTTGGTAGCTGATGCTCACAGCAGTCAGTTAACATCTTTCCTATTCATTTCTACAGCAGGGGGAGAGGTTTAGGAAGGAAAAGCTTGGATTATCCAAATGCATCATTTCTTGGTGCTTGACCAGCACACAAAGTTGTTCATAGCTTACTGTGACATGAAGAGCTCTCAAAACTGGAGGCAGGTACCCTAGCTCCATCTCTGCTATCAGCACCTAAGAGCTGAGTATTTCCTTTTACTTGTATCCCTCTGGGGGTTAAGAAGGCAAAACCAGTAATACAGACCAGCATAAGCAATCCTATGGACAAATAGGATAGCCAGAAAGAGTAAAGTCTGGCACAAAAGACCTCAAGCCACACAAATCTGTGAGAAATGCTAAAAGAAATGGTGTTCCCAAGGTGCTGCTGGGGGCAGAATATTCTCAGCTTATCCAAAAGCTCCTGGCAAGATCCCTTTGCTAGGCACAGTAAATACCATGGTGGAAAGGAAAGGTCTCTCCTAGGTTCACAAGCAGTGAGACATTAGGCAGACAAAAGCTGCACTACAAAGCCAGCTTTCACCAGGGAGAAGTTGCTCTTAGATCCTTGGAGAGCATGTGCTGGGAACTCTTGGCAGCTCATAGATGGAAAGGATAGGACTGCATTTCCAGAGGAAATATTCTTATCTAGTCAAAAACTAAGACAATGTCCAGCATGATCTCATGATCCTGGGTGACTTGGCAGTCAACAAGCAAATTAAATTCAGTGCCAAATTAATGCAGAATAATGCATGTAGGAGGAAAAAAATATCTGTGCATAAAAGCAGTGAGGGACACTCAACTAGCTATTACCACTTGAGGAAGGATGTTGGAGTCATTCAGGACAGTCCTGGGAAAACACTGAATTAGTCCCCGACAGGAGAGTTGGATGATAGCAATTATTGGGAAGGATGGAGAGCCAAGCTAAAATCATCCTTTTGATCCTTTGTAAATCCATACCATAGGGACACAGGGGCTCAGGACCTGGAGATGGAGCTGTTCCTTCTGCAAGATGATGCAGCCAACCCAGAAGAGACACACAAGGGACAACAATGACTCTGCCACAGCAGGAGGAGCTGAAGGCCTGAGCCAAAGAAGAGCTGATGGATGTGTGACAAGATTGCCATGCACTGGAGGTGAGGGAACAGCACGAGTGGCTGCACCTAAGGGCAGGCAAGAGAAGAGCCACTGGTGAGAATGGCCACTCCAGCACTGAAACAAGACAGAGTAGGTCCAGGGGCAGCTCTTAGTTCAGTCACATCCCCTGTCACAAGGACATGTCAAAGGGCAAGCACAATCAAGTCAACAAGGCCAAGCATAGCATGCCCATATACAATATAGATGATGCAAAGACCAAGCACCAAGGTTTGGGCTTTAAGAGAGCTCCTGGCCCAGTGGGTGAGGGTAGGTTGCTCATTCAGATGGTGGCTCTTCCTTTTGTCTCTTGCTATTGATGGAGAAAAAGTGTGCCAAGCCATGAGGGACCTCAGGCTGACATCTGTGCACCTATGGAGCTTGTTAGGGAATGGACTGACTTTACTGCTCTTTGTAAATGAATCAGCAAAATAGAATGCACAATTTTACATCCCAAACTTGTGTTAATACAGTGACTAAATGATTTGTGATTCATTCCTGTCCTGCTCTGTTTGAGCAAAAGATAAAAATAAGCTGCCACTATTTGGCCTTCTTTGCAGAACTAGAATCAATATTTTTTAACTGAGAAAAGACTAACAAGGCTACACAAAAAACAAAGAGACCAAAAGTTTAATAGGGGATTCTAATAGCTCATCTCTCAATAAAAAAGGGAAGAAAATAAAACAACCAACCATAGAAATGTATTTTAGCCACCAGTGCTGTGAAACCTCAGCAGCTGGGAAATGCAATCCCCTCCCTGTGCCTGCTGCTGGCCCAGGCAGAGCTCGTGCTTACCCTCATTGCATTTGAGAGCAGAGCTGTTGCTGCCTTTGTGTTTCCAGACACAGCCAGAGGTGAGTGAGTGATCCTGCAGTGACTGGCAGCATCCCTCAGCTGCAGCAATCCCAGTACCAACTCCCCACAAGTGGAAAAAGCAGGATCTTCTGACACTGCCTGTCACTTTCTCCCTTGAACTGTCAGAGCCCAAATCCAGTCTCTCAGTAAGTCCAAAGGCCAGCCCAAGGTACCTGGCAGATTTAATCTCTAAGAGCAGACTCTCCTCACTTGGGTTTGAATTGGCACTTGATGCTCTTCCAGTGACAAAAAGCAAAGGGTGTGTGCCCTGGAACACAGAAAGGAGATGTGTGTAACATCTTGATTTGTCTGTTTTCCTCAGGCAGTGCCATGTTCATGTGGCAATGGACAGCAGTGCAAACAGCAATGGAATTGTGAACTGAGGAGGAAAACAACACAACAACAACAAAATGCACCCCAAGCATTTATGGACACTGCTGTCTCTGCAGTACTGCTGTACAAAGCACTACTGACACCACAGCACAAATCAGCCAAACACCATTTAGGGTAAATTGTCCTGTGACTTCACTAAACATCATATTTGCTAAAAAATACAGCTAAATATTGAAAAAAAAATCCCATATTGTAAATAATGTATTGATCCACTGATGGACAACAATCATCTAACACACTTGTTAGATAATGTGTCAGCCAGCCACATAATTGGTAGACTAATGAATAAGATAGTTCATATATAATTTACTGAAAGAAATATGCCTAATTTCCTAAGTTTAAATCAATAATTCAGCTAGAAGTGTTTGCTAGCAGAGAATCATTCCTGAGCTAATACAAATACTTCCTTATGGTCCAAGGGAACAAGATCTTCTTACTGCATCTGAACAGAAGCTCTTTAGAGAGTTTAGAGCATACTTGCCAACACCTTTTTTATGGGAAAAATGACCACAGATTACAAATGTGCTTACTTGATCATGTATTTCCATAAATTCAAGCACAAACCATCAGCTTGGTATCACTCCCATCAAAAAGCCTCTGAAGAGACAGCTCCATCACAAACTGCAGGGTCTGTGGGCAAGTGTCTGCATTCAAATGAGTCACTGCAAATCTTTTTTTGCAGCTCATTTGTACCTTGGTAAGTGATTTCTCTATACACACAACCTTCAGCTTTTGGCTGTGTCCAAGCCAAGGAGAAAGCAGAGCAGAAGAGGAGTTTGTGTAGAGCTAGACAGCTCAGCTGAGCCAGGTGCGGGTTGCAGCGGCTGCTGAAGAGCTGCTGGCACTTCACAGTATCCCAGTGTGTCAGGGGTTNGGGCAAGGTCTCCTGAAGAAAAGGCTTCCTAAATGGGCTGGAAGGAGCATCTGACTAAGCTAACTTGCAGGGACAAGTGATAAGAGCAGGAGCAGAGCCTCCACACTTACTGCTTTCTCCTGTAGCTGCTCCTTTGGTTCTCAAGAGCTTGCTGTGTGGAGCCACGTTGCTGCCTCCAGGAGCATCCCAAGCCCAGAGCAGAGGTGCACAGTGCCTTCTGCCTCCTTTGCCTGAAAATGAGGACACATGAGGTGAAGCACACACACCTTCCCAACCCTGCTTCAGCAAACCTTGAGAAGAGCTGCCAGCACTTGTGGGCATTGCTTGTCCCTGCTGAAAGGCTTGGGCATAGGACAGAGAGGCCATCTGCACGTGGTTCCTACAAGGAATCAATTCCTTTAAGGGCAACATTTTGGTCACAAAGAGCACTGAGGGAGTGGTGTTGGCAATGTAATGCATTGTCTTCCTAAATCTGATTGGGCTCAAACCTTTTCCTGCTGGAAATAGTATCAGGCTGGAAAGATGAATCCATCCCCAGGATTGCTCACATGTCATACAAAATCCCTTCCACACTTCAGTGCCACACAGAATGTTGCAATGAGGACAATTCGGAATTTAGCAGAGGAAATGAGCATTATCTTTCATTTTAAAATACCTCTGCCCCTTTCTATCTAAGGATTTTCTTTCCTTCCTCTCTGAGAGGATAGTCATGGGAACAGCAAGAGTCACTTGGCTATAGGTGTATTCCTTTGGAAAAATCTGCTGCTCTTTCACATTATAAAGGAGCAAATTTTAAAATAATTAAATTATGCATTTTTGACTTAATCTCATTCTCCCATTGTCTAAACCATTTTCAACAACATTGTAAAAAAAAGAAAAAAAAATCAATCTGAAGCAATCATGCACCATGGAAAATTGTAATGTGACTTGTTAAAGATTGTTAGTAAGTGAAATAAACTACAGTTGAGCTTACAGAGGAGCAGATCAGACACTTTAAAAGCCAAATTTCACACAACTCACTACACTTTGCCTAAGATAAAGCACATGCTACAATCCCAAAGCAGTGGTCATTGCAAATTGATGCACATTTTAACTAGAACAAGGCACTGGGTACCCATTAACTCATTTTATTTTAATTCAGCAGTAAAAGCTTTCATTATAGCCTTTAGACAACGGGAAAACCTTTGGCATGAGAGAGGAAGTATATATAGAAATAAAAGAGAACTTTAATGTACAGCACATGGACTGCTAGGTTTGCATTAGCAAAACTTACAGACTTCATGCTAAGGAATTGAATTTGATTAATACTAATGGGAAACAGACCAAAAATTAAAAAACCTGGGAGGAATTCCTTTTAGATATCTGTAGATAAAAACTAACTCATGTTTTAATTAATACTTATTTTCCAGTTATGGCTTGAGGAAGTAAACCCAAGTTGCTTACAGAGTTGTTTGCAGTATATTTGCAGTAACTCTCATTTTCCCGCACAGAGTGCAGTCCCTGGTTGGCAAACAGGGCAGAGGAATGTAGTGTTCATGGGCACAGGATTGCACCTCACCCTGCTGACTGAGCTAAGCTTTGCCTGCCAAGCAGGACACACACACTCTGTGCTTCTGACAGGGCAGAACCTGCTCAGAGATTCCTCCTGCCATCACAGCTCTGCTTGAACTTCAGCTTACAGTGTCAATACATACAGAATGTATATCTTGACATTATAGAATGCACACTACTATATTACAGAATGCATATTCTAGCTCTGCAGGGAATGCTTCTGTAAGAGCATCAAATCCAGCACTCCATTTGCACACAAGTGGCCTGCACTGCTCTCCAGAGGCACCTGAAGCCCATTTCACAAGGAATCAGGGATTGATGATGTTGCTAGTGTGGAATTCTCTGTTTTGCTGCATCCAACCAAGCCCCCAGCACCCTGCAGTGCTGATGTCCCCCCCCGCACAGAGCAGCTTGCAAGGCTGGGCCCTGGGCACACACGAGCAGCTCTCTGGGCAAGCTTGAGACACATTCTTCTGGCAGCCCACGCTTCTCCTCCTGCACTGCCACTGATCCGGATGGGAGAAGAGCATCCACCAAACAGGCCACACTACTGTTGTTCCCAGGAGAGGCCTCGGGTCTGTGACAAGCCTTTCTCTGAACACAACATTGCACAACTATTGTGCCATCACACTTCAGAACAGCTGCACTGAGCAGTCTGAGCAATGAGGAGTACTTTTGGGAGGTGTTGCTCCACTCTTGCCTCTGGTCATGGGCAGAGTGGCACATGCTGCAGGACTTACTGTGTCTTTTTATCTGCTGTTGGCTCATAACTCACCTACAACTTGGTGAAAAATGACAGTGTCAGCATCTTGCCATTGGTGGTCCATGTGACAGAGGCAGAGCACAGCAGGCTGGGGAGAGGCATCCCAGCCCTGCAAACTCTGCTGCCTGCTGGTGTAGTGATGGATGGCAGAGCTCCTCAGTGCTGACAAAGACCTTCCCTCCAAACAGTCTAGGTGGTCTGCAGCTTACACAGGACCTCCTGGACACAAGATACAACAAACAAGCCTGTTCTCAGCAGAGGAAGCATTGACTTTTAAGTACAGAATGTGCTTCAGATGCAGTGAAATCTCTGAAGAGAAATGTTCTTGAAATGCTTCTGAGACCTTCAGAAGGAGCAGATTTGTTTTTAAACAGTGAATCCATAGAATAGTAAATAATCCTCATCTTTTTCCTCACATACCACCTTTCCTTTCCCTGAAGCTTCATTATTAACCTGCAGCAATACTTAAACTGGCCAGATCAGGTTAATGGTTTGAAAGAGGATGTTTTCATGAAGAGAACTTTGCCAGTGCAACAAAGCAGTTCTCATGTGGTCTCTTACTAACTTCTGTTTGATTGTTAAACATCCTTTGTTTTCTTCCACACAGAACAAGCACTCAACTATTTTCAGGCTTTAAACAAGGAACTAAAATTAAGATAGCATGTGGCTCCTTTTCAGCCTGCATTGTCTCTGAGAAGGGAACAAACACAGCCTTCTTGCCTGTGAGGATGAGTATCAGAACAGTGAAAGTAGGACACACAAAATGAAAGCATCACTGAGTCATTGCTGTACACACAGCACAACCCAAAGCTGATTACGACAATGGAGAGGAGCTGCTCAGGTACAGCCTGGGGTGCATTGGCATCAGCATTTGAGTTCCAGCCATGAACTGGTCTGAGATCGTGACTCTCCATGCACTGATGCAGCAGCACAGCACATGAACTATATCCCCTTGAGGTGGAGTACCCCCAGAGAGCCCTCCAGGAGGACATCGAAGGTGTCTTAGCCACAAAAAGGCCTTCAGGACATAGCACCAGGCTGGAGCTAGCCAAAAGGAAAAAGCACATCCCGTGGACACGTGGCCCTCAGCAACATTTCTCAGTATCCCAGGATGTCAGGGGTTGGCAGGGCCCTAGAAAGCTCATCTAGTGCAACCCCCCTGCCAGAGCAGGAGCACCTAGAGCAGCTCACACAGCAATGTGTCCAGGCAGCTCTGCAATGGCTCCAGACAAGGAGACTCCACAGGCTCCTGGGCAGCCTGGGCCAGTGCTCTGGCACCTGAACTGCAAACAAGTTCCTCCTCAGCTTAATACTAAACCTGCTGTGCTCCAACTTGCTCCCATTGCCTCTTGTGCTACCATTGGATGCCATGGAGCAGAGCCTGGCTCTCTCCTCCTCACACTCACCCTTCCCATATTTCTAAGCATTGCTGAGGTCTCCTCTCAGTCTCCTCTTGTCCAGGCTGCAGAGACCCAGCTCTCTCAGCCTGTCCTCCTAGGGCACATGCTCCACTCCTTTCAGGATCTTGCTGGCCCTGGGCTGGACTCTCTCCAGCAGCTCCCTAGCCTTCTGGAGCTTCTCTCCACAGTTCCACTTCCATTGTTCCTTGCTGAATTAAACATAATCAAGGAGTGCTGAGGAGATCAGGAAAAGGCATTGGGGTGTGTGAAGCTGTGCTCAGGTCAGGTCCAACTTGCCCCATCAGGCTTTATGGTTGCTCCAGCCAAGGAGCTAGGGTAACAACAGTGCCAAACCTCAAGAGTGAGGGGCAGAGTCTGGAAACTGAGTGAACAAGCTGTGGTCTTGATATTAGCTTGTACAACCATCATGTCTAAAGGGAACCATATGGACAAACTGAGTGTTTTTGCAGAAAGAAGGATCCTGTGTGAATACCATAGCTTATTCTCTGAGCTGAGCAGCAGCCAGAGACAGCAGCTCTTCCGTTTGTGGGTGGGGAATCATTCACCTGTTACCATCATGGGCAAAACAACTTGGCAACAATTGACTTCATTTATCGCCAGTTAAAACAAACTTGAGTAAAGAAAAACAGCAAAAAAGAGAAGGGCTGGAGGTGCCAGCACCTTGGCTGGGGCCCCAGCTGTGCCCTGCGGGGTTGGAGGTGGCTGAAGCTGGCCCCAGCAGCCACAACCAGGCAGCACTTACAGAGAGACAAGAAGTTAGAGCTGCAGCTTTCATCCCGGAATAAGTAATCACTTCTATCATTTCCTAACACCCAGGAGCTCAGTAGAAACTCTCAGACACATCTCTTTTATCCCTATCCCAGACTAGGTCCTTTGAATGCCACCTTTCCAGAGAAAGCTCTATTTTCTGCCAGGATGTTACGCTGGTTCTGCAGATTCCATTCTTGTGTATTAAATCCAAGTATCTTTGTATTTTCCACCTGGGCACCAGAGCATTTCCATATTTCATAACACAAGATTTAGAAGTTTCATCAAAGCAAATGCACCTGCTCAGTGGTTGTGAGGCTTTGGTTGTACATAAAGTGTTAGGATCAAAATACTTCTGAGAAAGTCAAGAGAAGCTACAAGATATTTTCTCTCAGTTGAGGCAGAAAAGAACCTGGTTTATGAATAAATATCCTTCAGATAACTCCCAGCAGGAGAAGCAAATCCAGGAAAAAAATAATTGAAATCAGAAACTTAAAAAGAAAGTTATTAGCATGCCTCAGAGAAACAAAAGACCAGGGAGGTCTGACTCCAGCAAAAGTAAACTTCACATTAAACAAATTGCACCATTGATTTTTCCCAAAGTCTTGATTTTCCTGGTAAAACAACATGACAACAAACTGATCTCGTACATCTGTTAGATTGAGCCTTTCATGTAACGCATCAGAAGGTGTTTTTCAGCACATCACATTCTGGCAACATTAATCAGCAAAGCTTCCATCAAGGCAGGAAATTTCCAGGCTACAAATGCAGGATTGTTATTAAAGCAGAGGCCCTGACACAGGCAGAGCCTGCCCACGGGGACCCAGGGCATGCCAGGCTGCCTAGGGTGGGACTTGCCTGGGAGCCTGGGATTATTTCTAGTAGAAATGAAACAAAGAGGAGATCTCTGGAGCACTGAACTGACTGAATTGTCCCCAGAATTAGAGGACTTGTAGCCAGAACAGAGGCACCCTCCAAGTACTACTTCACTACCATGGATTGTCAAGGAATTGCTCTGTCCTTTCCAGACACATTTGCTATACTAAAATCCAAAACCATTACAAATGATGTGCCAAGTAGAAACAAACGAAAAACACAGGCAGAGAAATGGCATCAGTTATATGTTAAATGCTCAGGGGGCTGCAACACCTCTGCTCTGAGGNTGAGCATGCTCCTCTTCTCCCTCCCAGGACTTTCCAGTGATGAGCCTCTTCAGGTTGCCTGTGTGGCCTGAAGAGCCCTGAGCAGCCTGAGCCCTGGCTGGGGAGCCAGTGTCCATCTGCAGTGGGCTGCAGAGGGGCAAGGGCAGGGTCACCCTGACCCACTGCAGAGGGAGGGGACCACCTTCTGCTCCAGGCTGCCTCATGCTTCCCACGTCTGGGTGTTGCTGGTGGGCTGGACCAGCCTAGGGAAGATTGTTTCTTTTGTTCAACAAAAGTGTCTTTGGGAATGTAGGAAGCTCTGTTCAAAATCTTGAAGTTATTTGAGTACAAACTCTCTGTTCAAGTGTGTTTAGAGGATTTCCAAGAAGTTACCCTGAAGAGCTTCTTGTATTGCATGTCATAGTGATCTTCACTAGCAATATGCTGGGAGAGAGACAGACAGAACCAGAGCTGAAAGATTAATCTTATGTTCCCAAGCTTTTCTAGCGAGTGAAAAAACCCCTACATTTTCAAATCCACCATGCCTTGAATTGTCTTCAAGCATTAAGTGGGAGATGGATGTTCAGGATGAGAGCTCTGAGCCCATTTGACCAAAAAGGGGCAAACTTGTAAGCGATTTGAGACCAGGAGCTTTTCAGGGAAGGATTTCCATTTGCCAAGGCTCCTATCACATGGTGTTTATGTGATGCAAGATGCTCAAAAAGGTGTTGTGATATCTGTAGCACACAAATATTACACCTCCAGGTTCTCCAGGCAAGTCATTTGTAAATAAGTAGGGAAAAAAAGTGATACTTATCCCAGTGAACTGACATGTCCCTGTGCTTACTACTTTTAGGCAGATTAATGCAATAATTTGCCCTGACTACCCTTATACCAAAGGAAATTCTAATCTAGTTTGGAGCAAGGCATCAGTCCTAGCCAGGTCAAAGATTTCAATTTACCCAAAATGAAGCCAGTTCCTGCATATTGATTGCTCTCCCTGGCTGTAAATTATCACTGATTACTTTGAGAGCAGAAGTGTTGATAGTTTCCTGCCATCACTGACCTAACTGAAATTAAGTCTATAGCATAATTTCCTATTTATAGCAACCAAAGGAGGGCTGGAGTGCCTCAGTGGTTCAAAGTTGTTTTCTTTAAAGAAAACTCTACAAAATTAAAAGTACCACTGTCAAATGATTTTCTGGTCAGTGGTACTTTATTGAAGTCAGTAGATTTGCTCACCAGTAAGTTCTAGAGGACTGATAATCCCTTAGAATGTGTATAAATGATCTTAATTTGCAATGCTTGAGGATTCAGAGTTCCTCTATAAGTCAGCCTTCAGCCCCTTCGCGTGGCATCGTGTGGTGAGGAGGAGGAGTCTGGATTCAGTGATGGGAGGCTGGGATCCGTGGTGAAGTACATGAGAAGCTCAGGTCATGCAGGAACACCAAATCCACGTTCTGCCTGGTCAAACTCCCTCACATTATTTCCTTCCAGAGAGATTTCCACATCCTCTCAACCTCAAGACACGAGTGCCCTGCTGGGCTGCTCCTCAGAGAAGCCAAGCACCAAGCTGGCACCAGTCCTAACCTGGAACTGGAGCATCTCAGTGGGTAAAGAGAGGGAGGACTGCACACTTACAGCTCATGTTCAGCTGACTGAATGAGCACAAGCCTTCAGTTCCCAGAGCTGTCAATCTGATCTTCTGCACAGATCACTTTGTTCTATCTAAAGAATACACAGGCCCATGCTAAGCCAAACCCTAGTGTCTCTTCTCAAGTCAAATGGGAACAAATGCATCAGGGGAGTCAACCAAAAATAGATTTGTTACCTTTTTCATTTGCTTTTCAAATTGTGTATGGGAAAAACAATGTGTCCAGAAAAACAGAAATAGAGGCAAGAACAAATAGCTGAAAAAGTCAAGCTCCCTCTTTTGGGATCTTCTGCCAGAAACACCAGTGTTCCTAAAGTAGCTCTCATGATCTGACTCCTTCGGAAGGTAAACAGCTCAGTCAAAATAAGTATTTTACTAAGGGATCTTCTGCATAGCTGCTGATACCAAGTAATTAAACACAAAGTATTAATTTGTATTTTCTCAGTGCTCTCTCCATTCTATAGGAAGAACTAAGTCCATGTGCAGGCAGAATCAGTCATCACAGAACCACATCTCCACACAGGGATGAGTAAACATTGCTGTCAAACACTGGAAAACCAGCTCCCATCTCAGACTTGTGCAGCACAGCCACACAGACACATCTCTATCACACAGCCTGATACAAAACCCACTTCTTTAGCACTTCTAGGGAAAATATTGTTTAAAGAATCCTAAAATCCCATTTCTTAATTCTATAAACTAATAAGTGGTGCAAAGATGCAAATCTGCAGGGTACCATCTGTTGTTCTCTTTCTGGCGAGAGATGATTATGCTATCCTCCTGAGACATGGGCATGATGAAGTTGCTTGCTGCTGCTCTCTGTTGTTGCTGAGGTCATGCCTGAAGCCCACTGCTCTACGGAAGAGACAAACCAGCCAACTCCCAGACAAGGCTGAGATTCAACAAGAGGGACTAATTTGGAGATCACTGCATCTCTTGGTCTCTTTTACATTCTGCTGGATGTAAAAAAGAGCCAAAGATGCAACCAGGGCTGATCAAGGTGAGGAAAATTCATTTGCACCCTTTGAAATAAATCAGAGGACATAAATAGAAGAAAACTTTTTTTTCTTTTGACTGCTTGTTTGTGCTGTGGGGGTTTTAACTAAAAATCCAGGCCTCATCTAGCCTGAAGAGAGATGCTAGGAAGGTGTTCATCTGCCCACAAAAAGCATTCAGCAAGGCACTCTATCATCCATATCCCCTTATTCTTAATACTCTTTTAACCAAAATGACTCTCCAAAGCTTGAAGACTGGAAATATGCAGTAGAAATTTCTTTATTAGGCAAGTATTTTCCCTCTGTTAGATTACCTTCAAGTGCATCAATAACCTGTGCCTGTTCCAGTCCTTAAAGCTTTCCCCCCCCCATAATAAAGCATTCCAATTCAGTACTTGCTTCTTAGACACAAGCAATTCAACCTAGAACTGTAGAAACGTCAATCACAAGACACTACTGAGAAATAGCAACCAAAAATATCCAATCTTGCTCTACAATTTAGAGCCACAGACTGACACAGAATCTCAGATGCTGGAAGATACCTCTAAGACCATCAAGTCCAACCATAGCTATCACTAACCTACCACTAAACCCTAAGAACTTGTTGTGCTCCCTCCTGGATTTCCCACCTCCAATGGAACAGTTAGGAGAGAAACAACACGCAGGGAGAATGCTTTTATCAGTGTAGAATTAATTTTAGTTAAAGGGAAGCCATTTATTTCTGCAGGCTGCCTTATGGATCAGAGCATCCAGATAAAATCATAGCTCCAGCAGCTCTCATTTATGCTCTCACTCTGGCTGAGCTTCAGCATTTTTATCTTCTCTCTTAAGTGAGAATTATAGCTGAGATTTTCCCCAGGACATCTAAAGGAATTAAGCTCTGCATTCCTGTCAGACAGCAGCAGTATGAGTGTCTACACTCACCAGGTAACTGCTCAAGTCCCATCAGTTGCTGCTGAAGCCTCAACAAGAGCATCTCCTGATGGTTATCCATCACTTAGCCCAAAAGCTGAGCAGCCAGGTGAGCCTCTGTCTCCGTGCTTGTCTCCATTGCTTTTGTGATATTCTTTTGTAGGGCTGATTTTCTGCAGCAAAGAGGGAAAATGCCTGTACTGAGATAAAGCTTTGTGAAGATGGATAGCATCTACATTCCACAAAAGAGAGGAGCTTCCCTTGGAGAGCCTCACATGAATTCTTGCCACAGACAAGATAGGAAACTTGTCACTTGCTCCAGGACTGCCTCAGTGTGCACCTGGCCTTTCAAGACAAGTTCAGTGCTCAGGCTCAGCAGACTGCACCCCACTCACTGTTTCTTTGCTTTAGCTGTTTTCTTTTCCTCTTATTTTGGGCAGTGCTGCAGAGAACTCTTTGGGGACCAACTTTCATCAGTCAGGCATTGTTTCAGCCATGGGTCCCTCCCTTGGGATCAACAAAATAAAACAAGCAGATGTTTGGGAAGGAATGTAAGAGTGCAAATGGAGAGGGATAATGCTGACAAGACCCAGCTAAATCCAAACATCACTAGCCAGCTTTTCCTACTGCACTGAGCCAAATGAATCTGGTACTAAGTCCAGCTGCAAAAATCTTAGCATTATCTGCTTTATTTCTCTGATCACAAGCTTTAGGGGCAAGATCTTACTTTTCACTTTTGCTCTGTTCAATGCCCAACAAAAATTAAGTCAATTATTTTGAGGTGTTTCCTAAGATCAAGGAGCTAAATCAAGAAAATAGAGAGCTTGAAGACAGCAGCCAACCCAAACTTCCTTTGGGCATTAGATCTGGTTGTGTGGTTGACTTTGGAGACTGTACAATTTGGTGTTTACACGTGTCTGACAACAGCTTCACCTCTGAGCTTTCCCTGAAGGAGCACACCAGCAGTGCCCAATGCCTCTGACTATCAGCCCAATGAGGTAGAAGACATAATACTGTTGAAAATAATTTGGCACAGATTTATTATTACAAAGAGACCATTAAAGTTGGAAAAGAAAATATGATGCCCTTGGGAAACCCACTCATCTGCATAAGCAATCAAGTGTTCAGCAGGGCATGCAAAAGTCTCCATTTCCAGTGATAAACCCTCGAAATAGCACTAATAAAAACACTTCTGTTCTATATTTCCTGTGTGTACTTTAATTTCATTTATGAAAATGAAGGCCTAATTGTGTATTTTCCTCTGCCACTTGGTAGGCTGCCATCAGAACTCGAAGTGACACGACATACAATAGATTTATGCACCATCAAGCAGGCACAGTAGGGGTTTGGGGTATTTGTGTTTCATTTGCAGCCCAAGCATACACAGGAGGCTGTCACACTAACAAGGTAGATCATGATTGACTTGCTCAGCCACTCTGAGACCTTTACTCTGATACATTTGAAATCTCAATAAACAAGAAATTTGTATTTGAGCAGCTGCTTGCTTTGAAATGCTGTGCTTGATCTGCCTCCTCTCCTCAGCAGTACATATGGTTCATTGCTATTTAATTGAAAAATATATTTCAAGTTGAGCCATACTTGTAAATATTAAAGCTCTTAAAGTGAGATTTTGCTTTGTTCTTTTCACACTTCTCTTTATTTAACATGTCATTTGGCCTTTTGATTTACAGTTTGCAGACAATGCTTATACCTGCAGCTCTGAAGCATCTAATGCTGCAACTCCCTCCTGTTGGAGACATCCTAACACAAAACACAACCATCCCACTGTCCAGAAGCCACACAATAATTTAACCATCAGACTTACAGCCAAGTAACACTATCTGTGCTCCTTTCTCTCACACAACAGTCATAAGAAGAGGAAGTCTCTGCACAGCAATGTCATTCCTGAAGCTTGGTTGGGTGTTTCAGGAGCAGAGATGCTGCCTGGAGCCTCTCCAAAGCACTCCAGAGCAGTCAGGGACACAGAAACAAGTGCTCTCCCATTCTTACTTGCTGCATAAACAATCATCAGCAAACATTAGCATTAAGCAATTATACATCTAAAGTAAGGCAAGAATTCCATCTTTTAGCTGTGATGAGAGCTAGATCTAGCTAATTCATTTTTATCCTCAAATTCTGAGGCATAAAGTCCTACTTTGTCAGCATTAATACTAGTACCAGCCCAGTACCATTTTCATTCCTTAGGCAGAAGGGATAGACTTCTTGCTACTGAATCACACAAGAGTTCGGCTAAGTTTGAAAGGCACCAAAGGTGTCATTTGTTCTTTATTGAGTGCTTTGATCCATCTTTAAGCTGATCTTCTGTTCTAAAAGTGACAGAGGACATTCACTGTGACAGTTCCCATCATCTTTGCAACAGCAAGCGGTGCCCCTCCGGCACACGGAGCAGCAGCTACAGCTCCCAGCCCCAGAGATTTATCTCAGCCCAGGTGTGCACTCTTTGCACTTTCATTCAATATAAAGAGACAGTATTAAAACTTGAAAGTTCTCCTATCATTTTTCTGTGCCCACACATTTGAGCCAAACGACAAGGCTCTAAAAAACAATCACTCACTACTGAGTTTCTGGCAAGAGAGAAGGCACATGGCAAAATCCTCAGCCATGATAAATCAATACTCCTTGGTTTAGGCAAGCTGAAGTTCTAGCAGTGCAAGTCTCTGAGTAAAGCAGCCACACTAGACAAAGAGAGGAGCCATTTGCCATTATTCCACCGTAAAATGAGGCCCAGCAGCCAGCTTCTCATCTCCTAAAATCATTTGATGTGAATCAGAACAGGCTTCTGCATGAAGAGTTCAGGGCAGTTTGTCCCTGAGCAGTGATCTGTATCTTGTATCTTTTAATTTACATAGCAGTACATGGGTCATAAAACATTCCTGTCATCTGAGATGTGCAACATTCATTGCAATTCACTGGCAGCAACTGAAAATCCATGCCTGGAACAGGCAACTAGGCTGAGCTTTGTGGTGATCTCTTCTGGCTACATACATGCAGATGTGTATGAGCCAACCCAACCCCAAAGAGAACAACCACCACCTGCTGTTACCCCAGACAAGACTGAGGAGACACAGGCATGGGCAAAACTGAAAGAGGTGCAACTGAGCACATATCTTTTACCCTTCTGAATCTGGGGAGCTTCACTCCCTTGCTCTTTGTCCTAGCACTGTATATTTCTCTTACAGGAGGAAAGTGCTGATGTGAGCCCCTGGCTTAAAACTAGGAAAAAAATCCTTGCAGACTTCTTCACAGAGATTTGGAGAAGGAAGGATCTTTCCTTCTCTTTCTGTATTGTATTGTCAAAGCTAACATCAAGGAAATTCATTTTGTGTGATTGCAATTTCTTTGGACAGATATATAAAGTTTGACTTGCCTTTCACTTCTGAAAAAAATTGTTCTCTATGTCAATTCCCATTATAAATATCTTGGGATGTTTGTTTGGTTTCTCCCCAGCTTGCAAATTAAATATATATATATATGAAACAAAAAGCATACTTACTTGTTTAAGCCATCTTTTAAGCCAACAGCACACAGAAACTGCTTCTCCAGGTAGTTTAAATATCAGCACTGCAATTCTTATAAACCTTTAGACATAGAACTTAACCAAATGAAATCTAGGTAATGTAGAAAAAACACTCCCAAAATAGTTTTCAATGACTAAGGACTTACCAGAAATTCTTTGGAAATACACAGAAGGAGCAAAGGCCATTCTTTCAAGCAGCACAGTCTTGGAAAGCCACTCAAAGGTGGGGTTTGCTCGTGAAGCAATGAATGCTGCAGAGTCTTGCCATCTCCAGGGAGAAGGAGCCTTCAGAGCCCACCCTGAGGAGCAGCCCTGGGTAAGAGGAGCCCAGCCACAAACACTCCACTCTACACAGTAACAGCACTTACATGGTGCTGGCCTCTGGCTGTGTGACTCAGTGTCATCCTGAACAGGTGTGAGCTTCATCTGGCCTTAAAAGCATCACCTGTCAGCTCAGTCAGCAGCTGCTGGGAATCAAACTGTGGCAGCAGGTTTTAGGAAGGATTCCCTGTTCCTCCATATTCCTCATAAAAGCTAAAGAAATAAAGGACTGGTGTTTTATTCTGCTGATATAAAGGCTTTGCCCTTATCTTATGTGCTGGGAGAGCATCAAACAGATGTTTCCTCCAGGCCTCCATCAGTTCACCTTCAAAAATTCCTAGTTCCATAATCATTAACATTCCTTGTTACTTGAATAGTTGTGTTCTGTGGAACTCCAAAAGTCTAAATCAATACATTTTATCTTTTAAGAGGCTGACAGGAGGGGCATGTGTTGAAGCAAAGGTCAGGCCATGTGAAATGGTCTCTGGCTGCTGAGGGACCTGCTGAGCTCTCCTATTACTGGTACAGTGGCCAAAACATTTTGAGCCATCTTTGAGCTGTCTCTGTTCACTGATGAAGTGTTGTTATTCTACATTACAAATGGGAAGACCAAGGGTCCCATCCAGGAGCTGTGAGGCTGTGTCTCAGTGATTTACTCCAGACAATCAGCACGGAGCAGGGACTTAGGCTCATGTTTCTGGCAGGAGTCAAACTCCTTCCCATCAGCTGCTCAGGGAAAGGAGCACTATGTTTATATTTAGTCCATGCTACTCTAAATTTACCTCACAGCCTCCTAACACTGTGAACCTACGTACAGATTGAGAGTCTGTCACAAAGGTTATCTGAAACCTTTTCATAGATAAAACTCTTTCATAGATAAAACTCACCCTTCTAATTGGACTGTGACATAAAGCAGGCAAGAATGTCAGCTATGCTTTCCTGAGTGTTAGTAAGAGAGGCTTGGAGCTTTGCTAGCACAGGAAGGAAGGCTTGCAGTTTGCAAAGCAGGAGCAATTTCATTACAACTGGTGGCATCAGTGGGATGGCAAAGGTGGGATGGCAAAACTAAGGTGAGTGTGGCCACAGAGCCATCCCCTGCACTGCTGACCCTCAGAAGTGGATTGCAATGCAGCTGCAGCTGAGCTCCTTTGGGATGCAGAACATTCAAGAGCACAAACCCAACTAGCTTTATAGGCCAGAAAAGTTACAAGGTGACTCAGGTTCTCAAAAGAGTTTGAGAGTGTTAATGTTTTGTTAATGTTTTGTCCAGACTGAGATGTCTCCAGAGCTCCAGAGAATGATGAGTTCCTGGCTTAGGAATAAAAATCTCTACTTTGAAATTCATAGATGAAAGGTCCCAAAATCAAAGTCAATTTTAAATGTCTTGGTCACAATGTAACTTCTTACTCTCTTCTTTTCTTAAGCCTATTTTTGTGCATGTGCATGTCCAGATTTGTGTTTGGCTAGAATACTCAACACTATTGCTAGTCAATGTATAATAAGTAATAATGGCATCAGAGCTGTTCGAACAACCTGTCCCTTTGTATTTTATAAACTCTTCTTCTCCTGTAGGTAGACAGATGGTCACTTTGCTTCAGGTCATTGCTTGAGGGTCTTTTTGGTACCATGAAGCTATTGATCAATTTGCAGTGATGGTATTGCCCGTGCTAAACTCTTAGCAGGGAGGATCATGTAAAAGCTCCTTCTTCCAAGACAGAAATAAAACTAAATGCAAACTGAACTTTCTAAGACTCCATTAATGATTTCTCCAAGTTTGAGGAGAAATTTCAAGCCAATTCACCTACCCCTCCAGCACTCCTTAGAGTTCATTAAAATAAAATTATAAAAAGGCAGTACAAACTTCTAACAGTTGTAACCATCACTTAGAAAGGAAGGAAGTGTCCTTATAAACTAAGAGGTCTGTGAAGTGTCACATAGAGAATGACAGACCCTCTGCTCCTCAGCTGGTTTCCTAGAGATGGCTACTCATGGCAAATAAGTAGGAAAATGGCATTAATCTGTTGTTATATTCTACCCACAAGCCTATTTACTTAATATTTTCTTACTGCAAGAGCTGCAAAACGAAGAATTTTATGGCTTGTCTGAAGCTCAATGAGGATGATGATTCATCTCCAGAACAAATGTTTGGACATAAAAAAGAGTGGAGAACTGACGTCTGCCCTAATACAGATCCTTTGTGAAGAGTCCTGTCCTACCTTCAGCACCAACTGACTCAGCTCATCTCCTCACGGCTGAGCAACCAACAGAGCACTTACTGCTCTTGTAGATGTTCCTGACACATGCACTGTTCAGTGCTTCACGTCACTTAATTGCATTTGCTTCCATCTGCACCGTGGCACCGAGAGCTGCAGGCTAGCTCTCCTAGGCTCCCAGAGGCCAACGTGCCTTGGCCCTGGCTGGCTCCTGAGGCACTGCTGCAGCTGGCTGTCAGATGCTGTCTTCTGTGGGTCACACTGTTCATGGGCTCCTCATCAGCTTTTCACACATCTGAAAATCACAGAAGGTTCCAAACAGCTTCCCAGCTCTGATCACCTGCTTAACAGTAAGGGCAAATCTTCCCTACACAGTAAATAAGGGCAATATATTGAGGTATGAACAAGAAGATGACTGGTTTGGGGCCTAAGATCACTACTTATTTGATCTTTTAACAGCTGCAGGAGTTTTATAGCAAGGCACAATGAAGAAGTGCAAGAAGAAAGAGGGTTTGACGTTTGCTGGCATGGTCCTGGTGTGTCCCCACCACTGGACACGGAGAAGCAAAGCCAGGAGAGGAGATAGCCAGTGCTGTGCATGTGCTGTGGCTCTGCTGTCACACACCCCAAGGCACCAATTCACCAGCAGGTCATGGCTAGCCCTTGTCAGAGCACCTGCAAAAACTGTCTGGCATTGCCCCTAGCCCGTGTCGAGCCCAAAGCAAAACACAACAGTCGAATACAGGAAGAAGCTAATTTGTTGTAATTCAGTGGTGGGGAGGACTGAATGCTTTCATCAGGTTAGCAAATGCAACTCGGCCAACAAGTGCTCATTTTCTCATCTACAGAAACTCCATCTCTGTGTTTCTGTTGATTTTCCCTAGGATGAGATGACATTAAGGATCTTTTGAGTAAGAACACTGAAAAGCAAAGAAAGGCACCTGAGAGCTCACAGAGCTGCACTGTGCTTTGAATCCAAGCCAGTTTGCCCTGCTCTCTGCCCATGAAGAAAGGAGCTGCAGTGCTGCACCAGAGAGCTGTTGCTCAGTTGCACTGGTACAGCATTATCCCTCCATAAACCAGGATCACATCCACAAGAAGCCTTAACAAGCACTCAGGAGAAGCCTAGAGGAAACAACAAAGGGAGGCACTTTAATTAAACCTCTAATAGAGCTGAAAGCCAGTTTTGCAGAGAAATGGCCAGATTACAAGAACACATTAGATGACTAAGGGAATCCATTCCAATGGAAGTCATTTTTAAGTGAGAAAAAAACCCTTCTAATTGGAAAATGACAGTGACAGTTGCCGTACATAAAGTGTCTGCCTTAGCAAGTAGTTTGTTTTTCTCAGCTACATCATTAGATCAGTAAACATTCAAAATAAGAATGTGCTTCAGAGTTTTTCCAGGATCACAGCAAAAATTCCTAATCTGCTGAGAAATCGTGTGGTTCCAACTTCTAGCTAGGCATATTTGCTATATTTCATATATATATATATATATGTCTGAGGTGCTACCAATTTGTTCTTCTACATCTTCTACATGCAGCTCTGCAAATGAAAATAAAAGATGACAGATAGCTACTTCATTGTTGTCCTTCATCATCATGGCTCTGGCATTCCTACTCAGAGTTTTCCTATAAATTCCTAGCACCTATTGATCTAGGAAACACTTCATGATTTGCCACTGCCTAGTGACTTAAGTTAATACATCATTCAGCAAGCTTAATATTTTTAAGTTCTAAGGAGCTTCTAGATATGAATGAGTATATCCCAGGATCTGCACTGAAAAGATTGTGTTCTGGTGAGAATGTTAATGGGACCCACAGAAAATCTCTGTAATGTTTATGTGTGGGCAATATGAATTTTGGAATGAGACATAAAAAGAATAATGAGTAGCATTTAAGCCTAAAATGATAGAGCAAGCCTCTGTTATCTAGAATTAGAGAGGTCACAGCATTATCAGAAGTTACAAGTTTATTGTGAAAAAATGCTGTCCCAATTACAAGTGTTTTCACTGTTTCTAACATTTTCAAGCTTCTCTCTCTTTTCCTCTCTTTCACAGAACCATAGAATATCTTTCCCCACCTCTGCTCTGTATCTGCAAGCACCATGCCAATAGCACACCTAATTCCTTCTGCCACAGGTAGCTTTGCTTTGCCCTTGGATTTGACAGTGTTGTTTGAACATCCCTCACCCTATCCTGATAAATGAGTATGCATCCTCTGTCTCCTCAGTTTGCCTTGTTCCCATGTCCCCATTACAAGCACAGGTAACCCTCCCTCCGCTCTTGGGTGTCTCCTGTCCTTCCTTTCCTCTCCTAGCACAGGATCATGACCTTGCCTCTCCCCACTCACACTTTTTCCCCCACTTTCCCATTGCAAGGTCTCTTCCCCTGACCCACAGCACACTCCCATCTCCTCTTTCCTCTCTTCCTCCTCTCCCCTCCCCTCAGAATTCATTCCATCCTCCTCCCTTTCTTCTTCAGTTCTGCTACATCCCTAGACAAAAAAAGCCACCAACCAACAGAAGCCCCACTCTCTCCTGCTACACTATCCTATGTTTCCAGAGCTGACAGCTTAACATCAGCTTTGATTCACTTCTCCAGCCATCTGCTCCTTTTCCTCCTCCATCTCACCCTTCCCAGCCAAAGACATCTCCTGCTGCACAGAATTTCACCAAATTACTCCGAATGAAAACTGTCAGGTTTTTCAAAACCTCTTCCCTTCCAAGACTTTCCTTCTCCTGCAGGACATGCAGGACATCATCTGCAAGAGTCAGTCTAAGCAGACAAGGATCTCATTAGTTTCTTCCTCCAAGCTTGTCTTTTACTCCAGCTGGCACTCTTTCACTCCCTCTTTGTTTTTTCTTCCTCACTTTCTTCAGGATACTCCACCTCACAATATCCCTTTGGCTCCACTCTCCTGTCTCCCAGCCATCCAAGGATGTTCTGCAGCTCTTGCTAGCGAGGTCAGCCTTAAGCCCTATTTTTCCTAACTTCTTTCCTTTGCCCTCCAGTAAAGAAGCCACATTTTCACCAAAGTCCTTCATGAATCATTCCTCCCAAAAGCCAGAGCACCCTTTGTCATCCTCTTCAGCCTTCCTGCAAGGCTCTTCCTCTTGGAAAGCTGCTCTCCATGGGCTTTGACCCACCTCTACCTTGATTCTCCTCCTTTCCCTGCAGCCACACTGTCAGCATACCTTTCAAAGGATTTTCCTCATTCTTTCCTCCAGTTTTCTACAGAAGCCTTCTACACCTGGGCTCTGTCTCTGTTTCTTTTCATGTTGTCTCCAGATAACTCATTTACAGATAA
This sequence comes from Bucco capensis, assembly GCA_013396975.1. Taxonomy (NCBI): domain Eukaryota; kingdom Metazoa; phylum Chordata; class Aves; order Piciformes; family Bucconidae; genus Bucco; species Bucco capensis. The sequence goes on from VWZO01005932.1 coordinate 199,803, forward strand.
TTATACAGATAATCAAATTCCAGGTAATTTCATCTTCAAAGTAAATAAACAAGGAATCTACTCCATGTTTCAGCCATCTGCTGAAGAGTGGCATGCTCCAAGTAGGGCTCTTCATCTTTCCCTCTGACATTGCTCCCTTCTGTCTGTCACTATGGCAATCCGAGTGTCCTCCCTCTGCTCCAGCTCCTCAGGTCCATAGCCTTGGCACAGACTTCAGCTGAATGCCCAGTTCATTCTTACTCCCTCTTTTTAATTGCAGCTCTAAGTCATACATTTTATTCTCATTCATAAGCTCAAACATTCCTCCAGGCTCTCACCATCTCCTGTCTTGACTAACATCATCTCCTACAAACTTGTCAAATATAACATTGCTACCTATTTCCATTCATAACATTACAGCAAAGGAAAGTTTCCTAGCCTTTTGCTCTGAGCATGTGATTCCACTTTTCACAGCCTTCCCCCTCCTCATTCACACCAAACATCAGATTCTTGTCTTCTTTCTTCACAGCTTGTCTCCACACTATTTATCATCTTTCATAGCCTATACGTGACAGTAACATTCAGCACCCATTCCCACAGCACACTTGGCAGGAACAGGCACTCAGGAGGTGAATTCATATCCCTTGCATGAAGCTGAAGGGTTGTGCCCAAGTGTTGACAGAACCACTTGTCCTATGCTGGCTGGTCAGAAAGGGAATTCACTCCTCTGTAGCCCAGGGAGCAAAAGAAAACCTGGATCATGCAAGATGAAGTAGGAAGAGGCATCCCTTCTGAATCAGCCCCTCAGCAGGCAGTAGTGTATAGTGAAGAGAGAGTCCAGGAGCCGAAGGCAAAGAGCTGCTCGGTCTGTGTCCAGTCATAAGATATCCATCAGCCATCACAAGTATCCCTAAAAAGCTGAAGATGGAAAGACTGAAACACAAAGATGTGTTGGTAGCAGAGAGCTCAGGTACAGGACTCTGTAATGGGGTAAGTCAAACCATCTCCCAACACTGCAAGATAACACCTCAGTACAGCTAGCAGGCAATTTTATTCCAGAGTCAGAGCTGAGTCAATGCCTGCAGCCAAAGAGCTCTGACACAGAATGCTCTCCAAAGCACTTAGCATGTCAGCCTCCCAGTCCTTCTTTTGAACTAGCCTCCTAAAAATGCTCACAAAAGGGAGTAACCAGACATGGGTACAGGAGGTAGCTGAAAGAAAAGCAGCTCTGTTCATGCCATGCCCATCAGAGCTGAGCTGTGCAGCTCTCCCAGCCTGTCCCCTCGCTGTCCCTCCTCACTCAGGGTACTGCTGCTCAGCTCCCTCCTCTGAAGTCTCTGCTGCACACCTAGGGACACTTTAGGGGCCAGCTTTGAGAGCACTTTCCCCTCATCCTCTAGGCTGAATGTGAAGCTTTTATACCAATAAATGAGAGCATTTGAGACTTCAGCTTTTATACCAATAAATGAGAGCATTTGAGACTTCAGCTACCTCATCTGTAGATGCATGCAGACAGAAAAGTTATGAGAGCTAAAACCCATCATCTGACCTTGAAAATTTCCTAGCATCAAATCTGCATGTGTCTCCCATTGCTTTGCCTTTAATAGCAAACTCTCTGAGCATTTGGCTTCAAATCCTCACCCACAGAGAGAGGCATGTTGTCCACACAGAGGCTGAACGAATCCCAAAGGTATGCCCTCCTTCAGCTGTGATGGTCATGTTTTTCATTAACTTTATTACTTTCTAGGATGTGTATTTTACCATATAACAGAGTGGACAAAACCTAGGATTGTCCTCACTGTATCCAAGGGGCCATGCTTCTGAAGCAGGGGAGCCCAACCTGTTTCTGTGGGCCCTGTGTCTAATCAGAAAGGCAAATCAAGTGGTTTATAAACCCATACTTCTTAAAAGGGAGGAGAAAATGAGCACATCTCCCTGACTATGTCCTCACAGAAAACTCAGGCCCTTTTGTAGCTTCAAAATGTGCCTTGAACAGGCTTGTGCCCTGCAGAGACAGCTAGTGGAAGCTGGAGTGCAGCTGTGGCCAGCTGTGCCCCTGAACAAAGCCAGGCTCCAGGCACTGCAGCTCACACAGGCTGCCTGGGAGCAGACCCTGCCCTCTCCTGATAAGGGAAACTGCTTGCCAACAGCAGGACCTCACACCAGCTGAATCCTCTCTCTGTAGGCTAAGGTCTTGCTGGTTTGAAGCGCTGTGGGTTTACTTCTCTCTTCTGCTTTGTAGGGTGACCAGGTAAAGTTATCAGCAATTTAGTGTGGAAGGAAAAGGGGCAGGGACACTGGAATGTCCACATTAGACTGCAGAGCAGAACACATCCCCTGGCAGCACAGTGCCTTCCAAAGGAAACAGAAGGCTTCCCTGCAAAGATCCTTACAGAAACTGAGTCTGAAGAAATATTTCCCTCAGGACCTTTCTTAGGGCTGCCAGGGTGACAAGGGCCACAGACTGCCACGTTATTAATGTGTTGTGCTGGATTAGCACATGCACCTTGAGTTGTATTTGTTTTAAAATCACCCAGGCAGTGTGCAAACTGCTTGCATTAAAATGAGAACATAAACTGCATCTTCATTCAGGCAGCAAGTTGTGATGGCAACACTGAAGAAAAAAAAAGGGCTGGAAATAAGAGAGAATGAAAGACAAAAACGGAAATCTAAAATAGAAACTGAAGGAAGGGGAAGAGTTAATCAGCTTCTTCTTTGGGCACTTAAAGTTGAGGGAAGATTTCAAGGCATTAACAGAGCTAGCATTTCTGGAATGTAAAACAGCATTGGTATCACAGAGCTCAATACTCTGCAAGGGATCAATAGTCTCTGAGATGCAGGAGAATTTCAGAAGGTGGCTGCTGTGTGGAGCTCTGGTCCCTTTGCCACTGCTTCCCATGGGACTGGCAGCCTGAGAGTTCCTTGTGCAGGGATGACAACTTTTCTTCTTAATGAAGATGAAGGTTTCCTCAGGTCAATGGCAAAATAATGGGGAAAGGAATATTTCCAGATACCACCTTCATTAAAGGCTGAAATCTGTCCCAAAGAGTGTTGCACAGCTTTGCTCGTGTGAGGGAGTCGTGCACAGCTGGAGCAGATGTTCCCTCCAACCCTCCAGCTGGGAAATGTGGAGGTGCTGCAGCCTGAGGTCCCTGGCTGGACCTCCCTTCTTGGCTGGAGAGAGCCTGGATCTATTTCCTTCAGGACATGGTTCAAGGTCTGCTGAGAATGTTTCCGTGGCAGGCAAGTTCTCACTGGGGGCCTGATTGTGGTTTTATTAATCTGTTTATATCGGGAGTCACTTTACATTTATTGTCTGCAGCTGGACACCTGACCTCAGAGACCTTTTAAAATGAAGAATACTTTATTAATGTGAATATAAGCACCTTGTCTGTTTGCCTTGTTTGTGCAGTTCCTAGCAGCGTGCAGGGTTTGTCTGTGACTGAGCTTCTAGTTGCTATGGCAATACAAGTAATAAATAAATAGTAAAAATCATACATGGGAATCAAGTATCCTGGTTTTGTAAGCATGTTCTCTAGGATTGTAGTAAGAGCTCATCCCACAGAAGAGTGTTTGCCAGCAGTATTCCCCTACTGGGGTGTCCCAAAGCCCCTGTTAGCCATGCCTTAAACACACTGTGTGATGGTCATGCAGCTCCAGCATTGCTGCTGCATTGCTGCTCACAGCTTCCATCCTCTGCCAGCACAGGGGAGCCTGGGACAAGCTCTGTGTCTGCACATGTGCATGCACATGCCAGCTCCAGGCATGGCCACGCTGGGCACATAAGAAGGACAAGCAGGAGCTTTGTGGGCTTCTGTCTCTCAACAGTACCTTCACGTGCCCACTCCCAGACAAAAATCCTCTTACACTTCTCTGGCTCTGCAAGAAGGCTGCAAAACAGCTCAAATTTACATTTACACTCACTTTAAAAGAATGCTTTTGTTTATCCTATAAAGATGGATTAAGCTCATCTAGCCAAGATGCAACTTGGCAACACAAAGCTGTAGATCCAGAGGTGCACTAGGAAGAAGTACAGGCTTTGATGCTTCTGGAACAACCTCAAAATGAAAGGGTTTTTCCCTTTTTTCTGAATGTCTACTAATATGCATTTCCATGGTAGATGGAAACTGAAACCATGCAGAAGAATAGCTGGCTTTCTTCCTGTTTTGCAAGGAAAGTGACAAAAATTGCAAGGAAAATAACAAATATTGGTGAAATCTGAAGTGCCTGCAGAGTGGGTTCTTTATGGGAACAAAATTGCATTTACTCCTGTAAAAACAGGAGGTAAGTTCACACAGAGATAAGTTATGTGCCTATGTATGGCTATTGATCACAGAGAAACTGCTGCTAGGTATATTTATAACATAAGGAAATATAAACCTTCATCCTTCAACAGTGACAGAGATACCTACTTGATACTACCCAGCAGCTCCACTGGCCACTGAAATGCTGAGGTGCATTTGTGCCTGTTGACACATGTCTAAAATGGATGAAAAACTAAATGTTAAAAATGGAAAGCATCAACATTACCAGTTTGCAAACAAAAAAGGGAGGTTAAATCTACAGGGCTCAGACACAGGTCAAAGATCTGATGATGCTCTGCAGATAGAAAAGCAGCTCATATTTCTAAAGACAAACCTTGAAAAATTAAGTTGGTGATAGCTGATAACTCTCTGCCTCTTCATTGCAATCTCTTTAACTACCCAGGGCTCAGGACCAGCAGGAGCACAGCCAACAGCACATGGCAATTGCAGTTGCTTGCTACTGCAAGTTTCAGAACAAAATTACTTCTTCTCAAAGAGTTATTAGGTACAGAAAGAATTTCTCAAGAATTAAAGTGCAGCAGTAACAATATCAGAACAAGCAGCTTGACTCAACTTTCTCCCAGATTTCTTTTGTTTTTTTTTCACAGCAGGCCTCAGCAGGAAAAAGGGGAGATTTAAAAAGTAAAACAAAAAAAACCCCAAACCAAACCATATATATTTTTCCTACCTCTTTACAAATCCTCCAGTCACATAAGACTTTTTCCTCCAACCCACTTCTTCATGCAGATAGAGTGTAATTTGACTTTACAAGAGAACAAGCATCCTTTCAAAGGAGACATTACATGGCAGCAAAGTTAACTTGCAGTTCAGCTACAACCAGAGCAGGATGCTGCTCCTCTGCTCCCTGCAGCACAGCAGCTAGTGAAAGATTGCTCTGACCTTCCTATGGGAAAGCAAACGGCCAAAGATGCAGTGGGGGGAGCAGCAGGATGTGACCCCCAGTTCCCAGCTGACAGCCTGGGGCTGGCTCCTGAGGGGTGACATCCCTCTTAAGCAGACCTGGCAGATGACACCCTGAACAGTAGGTAGGGGAGGGAGCATCTGCTTTGTGGACCTTGCCAAGCAGCCAAAGGTTTGTTTTTGTCACGACTTGAGGCAATAAGCGGATGCTTTCCCACAAAACACTGCTGTGTGTTGCCAGGACAGAGAGAGCCTGTGAACTTCAAGCATCTGCACTGATGGGTGGGAGGTACAAGAACACAGTGCTGCCTCAGGCACCAAGCCATCTCTTCTGCTGGTGGCTCCAGCCCTCAGTGTCAAACACTGGGATACACCTACCACCAACCTACAAAGCACATTTGTTGTGATAAGCAGTGATCCAGGAGCAACAGAGGCCCAGTAACTTGCCCATGCTTTCACTCAGATCAAAGAGACAAGCTGCTTGTTAACAGCAGTAACCTGATGCACGCTTTGAATGCCAACTGTTTTCCAAAACTGAGAATCTTCTAGTGTATAAAAAACCCAAAGCCCAAGCAGAAAAATACAGGAATAGGGACTAGTAAAAGAGAAGCCTCATAATTCTTCTCCATAGCTTTATCCTCCCAAGGTGGAAAAGCAATCAATGGTGTTGGTTAGGGAGCCAAATTTTGAAGTGCTAAGTAGTGGCAAGCTCTATGTACAAGAGTAAATCTGTCTCAGTCATTGCTGAACAGCTTTGCTGCAGCTGGAAGCAGAGGTTCCTTTCGCAGACACAGAGAAGCAGAGCAGGTCTGGTCCCTGCGAGGCTGCTGCTGAGGGACAAGGAACTGCAGGCACTGGGGCAAGGCACCTGCTTTGGAGCTCACACTTGTTACTACCATTGCTGAACTGGAACTCGTACTTCTTCCCTCCTCTCTCCTCTCAAGCAGCTTGAGGAAATCCTCCCCAGCCCCTTATAAAAACAAACAATCTGTTGTGTTTCTGCTGGCTTGGACACATAACCAAACCCCAGCACCCAACCTAACCTTGGTGTCTATGTCACTTTTGATGCCTCTGAGGTGAATTCAATCTCCTTTTGCACCCAGAATTATCCTCTCCTTACAGAAGGAAGTCAGCTTGGCTTTTCCCATGGTGGTTGATAGAAGGCACTCAACACCTGATGGACCTGTCAACCAAGACAAGAATGGGCTCAGTGCTGAGGTGCTCCTTGCCTCTCCAAACTGTTACCTGAACAATTCCCTGGCCATGCTGCCTGTGTGCTGGCACCGATGGATTTTGCTGGCAGGGTCAAGTCCTCTTCCTGGAGGTATTTTCTTCTGCAGCATTATTCCCTCTAGGAGCTACAGCACAGAGCTCCTGTTGAATGCATGGAATCCTGCTCACCTTCACCCAGATCCTTAGAGACTCCTTGCCATGGAACATGCCCCAGCAGCAGCACAGGAGATATGTTATGGAAGCATTGTCATCATGGAGGGAAGGACACAGCCTGTTATTTTTATCTATATAAACCCATCTGGACATCTTCAGCTCACCAGATATTTTTTTCCCCAATTAAGGGAGCCAGACTCTAACAAACTCCTGCTGGCTTATGTTTTCCACTGCGATGTGGAGCATCTGAATTCCAAGTGTTCCCCTGCCCCTTTCATATTCCTATGCCAATGAGCCTGGGAATGATTGCTCTGCATGCAGAAAAACATGGAAAGCCAGAGGGAATTCTTGGGAAGGTCTCAGCCACCAACTGCAGCAAGCAGCAGCTGCAGCTCTCCCCAAAGCAATGGTGGGTGCATGGCAGAGCTGAGCAGCAAATGCAGGAGTTCATGCAGCATCCCTTGGGTGTTCTGAACCTTGGCAGGGACTTCAGCACTATCTCTTTCTGCCTAGGTGACTACACTACAGCTTCTGTATAATTGGTATGTACACATGTGAAAAACCCCACCTGCCCAAACCAAAAGCTATTCAAGTTTTTGGCCAAGCTGCTGAAAGTCTCAGGCTGGGTGAAAGATTCTGTCATTTCTTTTGTGTTTCAGTGCAATCACCACGAGTGTTAGCAAAGTCCCTGAACTAGCTGAAATTGGTGTTCAAATATGTGGCTTTGTACTGCTAATGTATACTGAAAATGCTGCTGAATTTACTTGTGGTTCAGCTGCCAAAATTCACTCCTAGATTTCAAACTCAGGCTTTCTCACAGTGCTTGTTCCAGAGAAACAGAAGTCAGAAAGCTGAGCTCCTCTTACACAGAAAGTAGCTGTACTGAGTATGAACACAAAGTGAAATGACTTGGAAGTTATAACAAGAAATGTCTAAAAGCTCTAAATGATAAAGAAGACAGGAAGAATGGACAAGTAAGAACAGCTCAGTAAGGTCTGGGTTTTTCTAATGAGCTATGATTTTTCCATACCCTCCAGTAACAGCCAGCTGTATCCTGCCTGGGAATGTACAAGGAATTATACTTTCTCTATAGACACTCAGAGTCTTCAGGGGCAGTTGTGCATGTAACAGTGTAATTTATCAACTAGCAAAAGCATATAATGCACAATTAAAATGGGAAATTCACTGCCAAAATGAAGTTAAAAGCAAAAGTACACTTAAAAAGGGAGCCACTAAATGAGTGGATGTCCACCTGCTCTGTTAAACACTCATTTAAAGGCAGCCTGCAGAGCAGCTGAATTAAGCCCTTAGCTTACTGAAGGCCAGATGCTCCTTTGGGCAAAGGTGGTCTTTCTGCATGCCCTAATTTGTAGACTTCTCCTAAGCTGTTGGTGAACATCAGAAACAGGCTGCTGGACTAGCCTTTGGCCTGCTCCATATGGATGCTCTGGAGATCTTGCCATTAGAGCAGGAAAGTAGTCAGTCCCTATTCCTGACAGTTCAAATGTGGAGGAGCCAAGCTCTTCCCCCTTGGTGCCTTCTCAAGGTGTCTGCATGCTGGGTCCAGCAGAACCTCTGGATAGCTTCTGCTCCTGCCTCGTGCTCCCAGCTTGTGCTCCCCAGGCAGGGGCACAGCTAATGCTTTCCTTGCCAGTTGAAGGTGATTTCTCCACCTAACATCTACCAGTAGCAGGGGAACCTAACGAATTCCTGCTGGTTTGTGTCTTCACTGTGTTAGCAAGAACCCTAATTCCAGGCAGAAGCATTCTGCTGTGGAGCCAGAGGACACATTTTGTCCCTTGCATCAGCACACAGCCCCAGTCATAATGTGTGCCCACAGGAAGAAACATTCCCCGTGCAGGGAATGACTCAGACCAGGTCAAAGCAGAGAGAAAAGGAGAGTGGAGAGAACTGAAGAGTCACTGCAGCTTTTAAAAGGTGGCATTTATCTGAAGAGAGTGACTGCTGCTCTCTGCGAAGTGGCAAGGCAGTGGTGTGATTTGGTGGCTCTGAATCCCACCTTTTGGGAACCACTGATCTGCAATATGAAAGGAGTGCACATGCTGGAGAAGTCACCTTCAATAAGGCAGGGTCAGATGGTGATGAAGCTCACTGACACTGAATGGCATTGACATTAATACCTTGCTCACTGATAAAATGCAGCTAAGTGCAAGTGCAGTTGCACTCCTCTTGGGTGCTGATAAGGGATAGATTCAATAGAGCTCAATACTTTCATTTTCTCCAAGTGCCCAGCTCTACTGGACACTAAGAGGTTGCCCTGCTAGGACTCCTGTAATGTGCAGGTTCTCTCTCTGATTGTATGTCCCCATTCCATGGTACCTCCAGCTGCGTTAGGGCTCAGAAACAGGAGCTGCACAACTATCAGGCATGAAATTCTCTCTGTGTTTATAAGATTAAACAATGACTAAGCTTAGAAAAAAGCATAAGTGCTGGTGTAATAAGGTTGTCATTGCAGTGTAACTAGAACAAAATGAAACTGTTATAAAACATAACTGCATTTTATTATAGCAAAGCCAAACACAACCAGGGAACTGCTTCCTTTCAGTGTAAATGTTCCACCTGTCTGCATGCAGCATGCTCTACAGACTCTCTGGTTTAATCTCCTCTTAGCTGTGGCATGACTGCTTTCATGATGCAAAACATAGCAATGCATCCAGCCAGCAGGCAAACCAGCAATCATTAAACAAGCATGGTCCTAGAGAGCCTGGCCAGTCTTCCTCAGCTTTTGTGTTTTTATTGGCCCAGGGGGAAAGTAAATAAAATCTATAGAAGTTGTACAAAAGCAGATTAACCATTCCATGTGTACCAGAGCTGGGTTGTGCCTTGTAATCTCTGCCTGTCAGGCTGTGCTGGGGAGAGATGCAGTGAGAACACAGAGGCACACATGAGGCTTTAACCCATGCTACACACAAAGAGCATCCCAGGCCTGGCACAGAGGAGATGGGATCAAAAGCTGCTGGGAACAGCCTGGCCACAGCCCACCCATGGAGAAAATGCACTGGTCTTCCCTCCTCCTGGCACGAGTTTGTTTTCAGAGGCATCTCAGAGGAGAAACGAGATGGACTTCACATGGGCTGTGGTGCCCCATAACTTGCATGCTTCCCTTGGTCTGGCAGGAAACTCATGACCCACAGAAAGTCTGGGATGGAAAGAGGGCTGAGGAGAATGTCTACGTGTGGTTGTACAGCAAGCAGGTAGCAGCAGAGGCTGGGCTGGGTTGGAGTGCTCTCACTAAACCTCTGGTTGGTTTCCTTGCAACTGGGGAACATCTGAGCAATGGCTCAGGTACCACTTGGGCAGAGCTCACTTTTCTCATTTATGCTTTTTAATCCCAGTGCTCCTGGAAGGGAGATGACATTGCAAGGGCATCAGGTAACGTGGTGTTCCAAAACTCACATCAGCTATTAAATCAATCTCCCTGATTGACCACAGGAGACCAGAGAACCAAAGATACATTAAGAAAAAAAAAAGGAATTAAAAAAAAATTGTGAAGAAAGTTTCCTCTTCTTTTGGTTTTGTGGGTTTTTTGGTTGTTGTTGGGTTTTTTTTAAAGCAGTAGGAATGTTTGAGAAAAGCAGAGATGTAAAGAGAAAAACTTGAAGCCAGAAGATCCAAACTTCCCCTTGATTCTAAACTTAGCTCAGCCACTGGCCCACTGTGCAGATGACTCACTGCACTTCCTTGAACTTAAATCATTCCTCTTACAAAACTTGTTAAAGAAAGACGTCAGTGTAAATTAGATGTTGTGTCTAAGTTTAGCTATGGCCCAATGCATAAATATTGGAACTTCGATGTGTTATCATTTTGTCTGACTTAGAAATATGTGTCTATACATCCACAGATGCACACATATACATAGCAAGGCAGACAAAGACTTCTTGGTGCTATTTTTGCTATTTAATTTACATATATTGTTATTTTGCTGGTGACATAAGAGCTCACAAGTGATTAAAAGTTGAGCCATTTTCAGAGCAGCCTGATTCCCACACTGCCCAAGCACTTCTCATTCTCTCAGCTGTCAGGGAAGTTTCAATCCCATCCAAGCAGTGGGGATGAAAGAGTGGACCTTCAGCATCTAACTTAGATGATGGCTGATATTTTGTGACACTAACCTTCACTCCTGAGGGAAAGGCAGTCATTTATTCATAACTCTTCCACTCAAAAGGAACCATTCTTCTCACCATGGAGACAAATGTCAAAACAGAGATCAGCTATAGGCTCAGTCTGATCTAATCTGTCCAAAATGAATATATATTTAGATCTGTTGTCAAATCTTGAATGGTAAACCCTTTAGCCTGGGCAACTGTCTTCTCAGCCTGCCCTCCCCACCTGCAGTACACACACCACATTGGATGAACTCTGTCAGAGAAGCACATTAACCCTGAAGGGATGGGCAGGATGTGAGGCTGAGCTTTCTGACAAGAGCAAACACTCAGAGGACCAACCACAAGACCTCCAGAAATGTCTAACAGAGGGGACAAAAACACATCATTTTTGTTCAGGTGCCTGTACCCTTTATCACTCATCCAGAGCCAGCAGGCCCTTCAGTCCCGAGTGTTCATCCAGCAGCTGAGAAAAGCAGGCTCTGAACTGGATGCCTGTTTTGAGGGATCAGTGGAAGATTCCAGTTCCCATTGCCATACTGAGGATGTCAGCTGGGAGGTGTTTCTTCATGTGAGATGCTTTCACATCCAATTAGACCTCTGCAGTTCCTCATACCCTGATGCTGAGACACTGGAGGACACCACGGAAGAGCCAGAAGTGGCTGCCATGTTCCTGTCCAACTTCTACACTTCATACTACCATAAATCTCCATCAGGCTCTTTTTGAAGTGGAATGCATGAAACTCATCTCAGAGCCTGAAGAAGAGAGGTCTTGTCTCTCTGATCTACATAAATAAATGATACTGTTTCAGAGATAAAGTTCATCTATCTGTCTTAGATATTTCATTACTGAAGTTGTAAGACAAACAGTCTTGTGTAAATGGCAAACAGAGGATGCTTGTCTCCACTGCTTGTAACCTGACATATTTCTGGTGCTCAAATATCATTGTCTAAAACTAAATCACATTTACAGGTTTGGGTAAACCTTATCAACAGACAATTAACTAATTATTGCACAAGATGCATTAGGCTTTACACTTATTCTGCCTTAGCAATTCAACCTCATTACGTTGCACGATGTACTACTTCACTTCTCTGTGTGTAACAGGCAAGTAAGTTGTTAGGTACTGTAACCATTCCTAGTCTCAACACCTTAGCAAATACATTAATAAAAACAAGTGGGTCAGAAATAATGCAATTATATCTGACAGATCTGTGGAAAACCTCCCTCTCAGTGAGCACTTAAAAGGTCAACCTTGCTACCTCAAAAGCAGGGTGTAGAGGGAAGTAAATCTCTGCCTAAGACCACCTAGATAGAGAGGAAAATCTACTGGCATTAGAGAACCTTCAGCAGGCACAAATCTCTTGGACTCAAAAATGAGACAAACTGGAAGAAGGAGCAGAGTGCTAAACTGCCACATTTGGAACAACTTATCCACTGAATTTGCTACTCCTGCAAGTCTTGTAATCAATAGTGCTGTCATACAGAACAGCTCACTCAGAAGTCAACTGCTAAGTGAAGGAGTCCATGAAATCCTACGCCCTCTATTATCTAAGATAAAGTAGATGATCATAGGAATCCCCTCGGGTCTTAAAAATCTATAAGTGTAGTTAAAAGGACATGTACTTCTGGAAGCTAAGCATGAGGTCCTTCAAATTCTCAGGGATGTGCTTTCCTTGAGGGTTTTTTGTGAAGAAAGACTATATGGTTTATCCTAGAGCTGGAAATTAAGCTGCAAAAGTAACAAGTAACAAGCCCCCAGAAGATCAAACTTGCTCCTGCTATTCTACTTGCCTTAACTCTAGGTGAAAACATCCACAGCCATTCGATGAGCTTTGTGTTTTGAGGAAGGCTGGAGGGCTCCCAGAGGCATATGGAGAGGAGGTCAGCACCCTCAGCAGCAAGCCTTGTGCAAGGCAGATGCTGGCCACAGCTGGGTTTGCACCAGGGCTCTACAGAGGTTGGTTCTTTCAGGGGTTTCTGCTTTTGATGACCTATGTGAGAGATGCAGTGCTGCACCCCATTTCTGGAGCAGCCTGCTTTCCTAAATAACTGGAGTTTGCCATTTTGGCTGAACATCAGGAGGTTTTTACAGTGCAAGACTACCAAAATCATGTCTTGCTGGTCATTCTTGTTTCTTCAGACAGATTTCTCAATTTCTGATGCTAGTCATATAGCAGCACACAGAACATCAACAATCCCCACAAAACCCATGCTGTAAGACTCAATATTGCACACTCTCCAGTTGTATCATTTCAGATGGCACTTTAAATCACTGAGAACAGAACTGAGCTTCTTCATGAAATCATGTTTGATTTGGTAAAGAGAAATTTCAGTAGAGTGAGGCTAGGATCTCTAGGATCTCTATGCCATTTGTAGCAAAATTTCCATCTTCTGCACCTCTTCAACAAATGCAAGGACTTGATGAAGAAGACCTTATATTTCAGGTGGACCAGTCCCAAGTTTCATCCTCTGGCTGCCCACACTAAGAAGGTCTTCAGTTTGGATCCCAAACATACAAAGTCAGTTTAGATGGGCAGGAAATGTAGTGTGATTATATGTATGAGCACTGTGTAATCACTGAATAAACCTAACATCTGGTTTTGGCTGTATGCTGCCTTTGGGAAGCAGTGACTTGATTTTCTTATGCTTTCAGTCTGAGAATCGTCCTCTCCCCCTCCCACCAGCAGATATTTATTTGCATTCTTCTCTGATCCAATCTACATTTAATCAGAGTTTTTCCCATGCTTTGCCCTGATTCCTAACACATATGCTGATACCACCAGCTTCCCAAGCTCTCTCAGTGTTTTCCAGTCAGTCAGTAAAATGCGGTTGTTGAAATTAGCCTGGGAGGTGAACCGGTGGCAGAGAGACAATGACCAGTCTGATGCAAATGAAGAGCTAGGAAATGGTCATTTCATGCCTGTGCTTTGTTTTTTAATTGTGTGATCTTAGGAGGAAACAGAGTTTAGTTTGAACTAAATCGTTGTTACTTTCCAACACCCTTCAGTAAAGTCCCTGAGCTCCAATGAACATAAGGAGCGATTGGTAGAGGAAAGGGGAGGTCCAAGGGCAGGTATCCTGACCTGGGCTTTGTGCCTGTGCTCTCTCAGCACAGACACCTAGAACCCTGTAAAACCTAAGTGACTCTTGGTTGTCTTCGGTGTCATTTTTCAGGACAGACCAGTCTATTTTCCATCTAAAGGAAGATGCTGCCTTTGCCCAAGCCGGGTGGCGATGGGAAGCACATCATCACATACGGAGTGTTCATTAAAAAGGGATTAAGTGAAGAGCTCATCAAACACACCGATTCTGCCTCAAATAAACGCCTTCGAGCACAGGAACTGTGTGAGGAAGGGACGACAGGCAGCGGCTGATTAGGTCTGCATAACTTAGAGAGCATTCGGCTCCTTGCTTCAGCAGTTCAGTTTAGTTTACTCGAAGAAAGGAGTAAAAATGTTAGAGGTTATTTGATGATAAAATGTGGAGATTTAACAAAAAGGCACAAAAAGCTAGAAGAACTCTGATTAAAAATGAACTAATTAAAAATATATTTAAAAGCAATGCAGCTTTCACTGTTAGTTCTGGATTTCTCTCCCCCAAACATTAGACAAAATTGCGTTGTTTACAAAAATTTATTAATACAAACTTTACACACTTTATATAACAGTTATCAAAGTCCTAGTTATAGATATCATGTGTGTAATAATACTTTAAGTTATTTTTATGTTCATTTGCACACAAAATAAATTCTCCAAGACTAACATCTACCTACTATGACTATTATCTCAAATCCGCTCAAATTTTGGTAAGGCTGTTGGCATTTCTAAGAAACAAAAGAGGAAGAAAAAAAAAAAACATACAAAGGATAATAACCTAAGTGATCACTTCATAATGCTTGCGACTAGCCACTGAACTCTAACCGATAAGGTGATAAAGAAAAGGTCAAGAGAGCCCTATGTCATCATACCACACGAACACAGCGAACTCTGCCCGTTGCCAGAGAACAGAAGCACCACTAAAACGCAAGCCGATGTGTTGCAGCATCGTAGGGCCACTGAATAGCCATCCGTCAACTCGTGGCGATTTACAAGGCGAAGAGAAGGCACGAAAGCTGCACGCTGCGCCCCGCGTCTCTCAGCCCCAGAGCCCGCACCGGCGGGGCGGGCAGGGCGGCCGGAGCTGCCGGGGCAGCCCGGGCAGGCGATGGGGCAGCCCGCAGAAGCCGTGCCCGCCCCGCCGGCCTGTGCCCGCTCCGCCCCGGCGGCTCCTCCCGGAGCGGGAAGGAGCTTTGCACCCGCGACTCGGTTTGTTTTGGAGGGGGGAGCGGCTGCTTTCCGACGTCTTGAGTGCGGGGCTGGTTTTGTGCCTTTGGAAAGACTCCTCTAAGGTGTGTGTGGTGAGCTGGAAGGAAGCAGGTACCTACGTGTCCTCCTTGGCCGCCTGCCCGGGCGGAGAGAGCGGGACAGCCCCCGGGAGGAAGGTAAGATAGGAGTCCGTACATAGAGAGATGAGGTGAAAATGGTTTATCTCGTTAAAAACCGGACCACAGGTGAACACTACACATTCTTTTATGACAAAAGTTTGTTTTATGAAATAAATTTTACTAAGCAATAAGCCAGAATGTAGAAAAATACATTTTACCTCCAAACTCAATAAACAAGGAACAAAAACTTTCGTAGTAGTGCATAATTCTTTAGTGGTAGCTACAACAGGGGTTCCTAAACTCGTACAACAAGAGCTTGCATAAAACAGAACAAAGGAGTGAGAGAGCGTTCACAATCTTTTTTCTTTTTTTTTTATCTTTTTTTTTTCCCCCAAAAGAACACAGCCCGAAAAAGTGATTCAGGTGGGTTAAACAGAGCTCAGAAAAGTGCAAAGAGAGGATGAGAGGCGAAAGGGTCTACAAGAAAAAACAATCAAAGAGCGACTCCGACCGAAAAATGCAAAGGCGAGAACCCTGCTCGTTACACAAGATGAGAAGAAGCATGGACAGCACTGGAGAGTAACACACTGTACTTTGCATCCAGGTCCAGTACCGAGCTGCCCGCGGCAGTTGGGTAGCGGATCCGAGGTGGGATTTCCTCGTCTTCCCTTGACCCTGCGGCACGGGCTGCGGGGCAGCCCCGGCTCGCTTCCCTCTCTTTCCAAACGGTCCTGTCTCCACTTTCGCTTTGTCCTGCAGCTCTGCCCAGCCTGCCAGAAGAGCAGTGCGCGGGGCTTAGTACTCACTATCCTTGCTGCTGGTTCGGGATTTAAGGGTTGGGGCTTGCAGGTTGCCTTTTTGTTTTGTTTTGATTTTGTTGTTGTTGCTATTTTGGTTTAGTTTTGTGATTATTTTTTTTTTAAACTATTTCTCCCTCCAACAGGCAACAGAGATGCACAATTTGGATCGAGCTGTTATTTTCAGAAGAGAATTATCCTCTAAGCTCATTGTTTGAGGAGACACTAATACAGATACAACTGGAATCAAAGAAAGCAGGCGAAAAATAATCGGAATCTAGAGGAAAGGGGACGTTGCCCCTTCAGAGAGGCTAGTGGCAAAGGAGCCTGCCTTGAGACTCACCGGGGGAAGAATCTGCTTCACCAATTCTCCCAAATCATTTTCCTCATAATCCCCTGGGAGCAGGGCATCCTTCTCTATGTACAGTAGCAAATGGTGAAAATTAATGTCTTCGACCCTGTCACGGATAAAAATACTATCCTTTTAATTTCTGTTACAAAAATAGGAGTAATATTCAAAACAATGATTGTCCTTTTTTTCTATTTATTTTATATAAAAACATAAACAGCTCAGGCGAATTCTTGTTCTTGTGCAGGCTTTCTATGAAGAATTGTTTTTTTAGTATTTGTAGTAGTATTTATATATATATTTATATATTATATATAACTTACTGATTGGTCCACAAAGTAGATCTGTGCGTTTCTCTAGTGCTTTTGTACAAAAGAAAAACAGTATTATTATCAAAATATTCATTTAATGGCTTTACTTCATACATAAATACATGTTTAGATAACACAGGAGCGGTGATTGTTCAGTCAGTTTGGAATAGACTTTTGTTTTTGTTTAGATTTTTTTTGTTGTTGTTGGGTTTCTCTCTCTCTCTCTCTCTCTCTCTCTCTCTCTCTCTGTCTCTCTCTCTTTCTCTCTCAGGACTTTGTATACACAGGAGAGGCTGGTTACTCATCGCTACAAATACGCTACTCGGCGTCCTTTGTTTTTAACTCTTTGTTTATACCTTTTCCCCAGGACGGCTGCTAAGTACTTCTTGACAGCCATTTGTTTCCGGTAGCGGCTATAGCTGTCCGTGAAGATTCCGTCTATGTGCCGCTTGCTCAGCGGTTCCGTCTCGTCCCCCGGGCCGCCGCCGGCACCACTGCAAACACCAAGAAGCACGGAAGCGTCAGGCGGGGCCGCTCCGCCCCTCCGCACCGCCCCCCGATCCCGTGCAGTCCCACGGCGGCCGCTGCCACCCGACGCAACACGTTGCGCGGAAGATGCGCGGGGAAGACAAAGGCTGCGCCGAAACGCTCCTGCCGCGGGGCGTGCATCGGCGGCGGGTGCAGGAGAGGCAATATCTCCCCTCCGTGAATGATTCATTGCGGCAGGGAGAGCTACTCTCCCGCCGCCTCCTGAGCGCGCTGCCCTTTCTCCCGAGGGCGGTGGGTGGCACCGGGCTCGACCCTGCCCCGCCGGCGGCGAGAAGCCCTGCGGAGCCGCGCCCGGGCTGCGCAGGGCTGCAGCCGAGTGCCCCCGCTTCCCCCGAGCCTCCGGTCACCGGCCCCTCCCCGGCGGGAGGCTGCCGAGCTTCTGCTTCTTCAATCGGCCGGTTGCAAGCAATTACAGAGACATATTTACATATATAATAAATATATATATACATATACATACACGTGTATATGTATGTATATGCCTGAGCGTACTAAAACAAGCAAGCTCCCCGGAACGCCCGCGCTGTCAGCCGAGCTAACGTTCGCCGGGAGCGGGTTGGGATCCTCGTCCGAGGGGCGGCGGATTTCTGAGGCCCGGGGCCCCGCCGCTGGCACAGCGAACGCCGGGCCTCGGCCGGAGCAGCCTTCTCCCCACCGCTGCAGCAGCAGCGGCGCCCACCGCGGAGCGGAGCGAGCAGAAACCCTTACCCGACCCGCTTGGCCATCAGGGAGTGCAGGTATTTCCTGGCGGATAACTGGCCCAGGAGTTTCCTGTAGGCTTTGTTGAAGATCCCATCGGCGTGCCTAGGCGGAGGGAAGAGTCCGCGGGTTACCGGGAAGGCCCAGGAGCCGGCTCCGGCAGGGTGCGGGAGCCCGGGCAGCGGCGCGGACCATCCCTTCCCTACTGGTGGGCGGAGGGAGGCATCTCCCCGCGCCCCTCGGGAGCCCTCATCCCCAACCATAGCCTTCCCTGCCGCACCTGCCGCCCGGGCACTCCTACTCCGTTTGCGGGATCGCGGCGAGCCCTTCCCTTGCCAGCTCCCCGCTCCCGCCCCCGCTCTGCTGGAGGTAAGGAGGTTTGTCCGTTCCTTAAACCGGGCACATGGGCCCGAGCGTCGCGTCTGTTTGTTTGGTTCAGGGCTTTTTATGTTGTCGTTGTTGCTGTTGGCTTGTTGGGTGCTATTGTTACGATTGTTTTTCCCCCAGTCGGCTCGGGCAGAGCCCTTCTGCCCCTGGATCGTAACTGGCAGCCCGCGAGTGGCAGTCACCTCTTTTCCGGTGGGTAGTACAAGGAGTACATCTCGCCGATCACGGAGGACGGGTTCGCTATGCCGAAGGGCTCGTGCTCGTAGGCGAAGTCCTGCAGGGTGTTCCCCTCCTCATCGTACACTTCATCCTCCAGCCTGGCAACGAGAGCAGCGCGGGGAGGGCGTTAGCCGGGTGCCCACCCCCCGGTGGAGACGACCCGGGAGCCCCTTCCATCTGCCCGCGTCCCCTCCCTGTGCCTGCCCGCTCCCATTCTCGCCCTCCGCCTCCTCTGCAGGGCAGGACTACGGTGGAGGGAACACACCCGCCTGCAGACATGCTCTGAGAGAAGCGCTGAATATCCCCCAGCCCTGTCGCTCCCCCCACCCGCGGGCACAGCCCTTTTCTGCCTGAGCAACGGCCGATGCTCCCCGAGCTCGGGCTGCCGCACACACCCGCGTTGGTGTGCCAAGGCTGGCCGGGAGCCGAGCAGCCTTCCCGGCGGAAACGGGGCGGTGGGCGGCAGCTCTAGCCGCCGGTACGGGGGCCGCGCCCCGCTCCTCCCCGCAACGCCCGCCGGGCTGGGGGCGGGGGCTTCGCCTGGTGCTGTTGTTCGTTGAATGGTGCCTCTGCCCTTTGAGATCTCGCCAGTTTTGTTCCCCCCGCCTCTCCCCCTCGCTCCCTGCCTCCCTCTCTGCAGTACGATGTAGGTCATTGTACGTTACAGCAGCTATTTTTGTCTGTAAGCTTTAGCAGAGGTATTAATAATAGATGCTGCTAAAGTGTTTCACTCTTGCTAATTCAGGCGCTTGAATGAAGAGAGACGGTTTGCCTGTGGCTAATGGCTCCGCACGCCACCGAGCCCGCTTGTCCCGCAGCCCCTCTGCCCAGGGAAGGGGCTGCTCTGAGCCAGCCCCGACAGGCTCCCAGTTCGTGCAACGACACTTCGGAGCCCCCAAAAGGGCATCGTCCTAGGACTGACTTGCCCGCCGTCACACCCCACTCGCCGCTGAGCCGTGACCCTCGCACGGCACCCGGGAACAGAGCCGAGCACCGGTGGGGCAGGACGATAGCTCCGAGCCCAAAACTTCCCCCGAGCCAAGCTACACCGCTCGCCCTAGCAGGCTACAAGCAGGGTGCCAGCGGCCGTCCCAGACCAGGTGCCCTGCGCCCCAGTCAGAGCCCAGCATAGGAGACTCGCCTCCAGGGATGCCCCGCTCCCGCCCCGAGCACTGCGGGGTCCAGCCGCCAGCGGCTCCTGGCTGGGAAGCGACGGCACAGGCACCAGCCTGCGCTGCAGCCCGGTGAGACAGCTCCGAGCAGACACCGAAAACCCAATAGCGTTGTGCCAGCCGCTTCCTCCCGGGAAGGGAGGTCGTGTACAGACAAGTAAACGGGGGCAGAGAATGAATTCCCAATAGCTCCCATGCCCCCCGTGACAGCGCTCGCACGCCTGCAGCCAGCGGTGTACCCGCACCCCCTCTCCGCACAGCCGATGCTTGCCGCTCACCCGAAAGCGGCCGGAGCCCGTGAAGGATAGGGGCGAGGGGGGAGGGAACAGAGCCGCTGGGCCCCGTCGGGATGTGACCAGGACACGCAGCAAAGCAGGTCCTCCCCGGGGAAAAGAGGCAGCA
Organism: Bucco capensis; assembly: GCA_013396975.1. NCBI lineage: Eukaryota > Metazoa > Chordata > Aves > Piciformes > Bucconidae > Bucco > Bucco capensis. The sequence goes on from VWZO01005932.1 coordinate 219,829, forward strand.
GATTATCGGCCCCGGGATCCCGGGATCGGCTCTAGGGGAAGCAAGTGCTGCAGCCGCGGGGTCGGAGGGGACACCCCCCTCCCGGTCTGACCCTTCCCGCAGCTCCTGTCCTGGGACAGAGAGGGTAGGCACACAGACGACGCGGAGGGTTTCGTTTGGTGACTCCCCCCCTCATTCCCTTCCACTGTCCTCCGCGGTAGGATACCCCTGCTCTCAACAAAGCCGGGGCACGGGGGATGGAGGGCTCCCGGCGCAGCCCCTGGCCGAGGGACGGACCTACCTGAGCGCCGGATACTGAAGTCCGGCCGCAGGTGAGCAGTAGACGCTGCAGTGCATTATTATGCCATAGACCAGGAGTGCTAGGATCGCTTTGCTACACATTGCCTCTCTGTGCGGGAGGAAAAGGAAAACCGCTGTCAAAAAAAAAAAAAATTAAAAAAATTAAATAAAACTGAAAAAAGGAA
>VWZO01005932.1:220316-312178 GCA_013396975.1 Bucco capensis
AATTAAAAAAATTAAAAAAAACAGAAAAAAGAAAAAAAAAAAAAAAGAAAAAAACAACAAACACCCCACAAACCAGCAAGCCCCCGGCCGAGCCTGGAGGGAAGCACCGCGGCCCTGGGGGAAGGCGCCCTGGTCACCAGGTGCCGGCGCGGAGAGGCACAGAGCGGCTACCGGCCGCCCCGTCGGTGCCCGCCCGCCCTACCCGGGAGCGCTGCGGGAAGGCCCAGCCAGCCGCCTCGTGTCCTTACCATCAAACTCTAAACACTCGGCACTAAGAGCGTTTGGCTGCGAAACGAAAAAGGCAGGTCTTAAAAAAAAAAAAAAAAAAACACACAAAAACAGGGGGTTGTTTTTTTTTGCACACAGGCCANAAAAAAGCTCCAAAGTAGGGAGAGCAATCAGAGAGATGGAGCCTTCTGCCAGGCTGCGGCCGAAAGCAGTTAAAACCCTCGTGGCATCGCCTTTCCGATGGGCGAAGGACTCGCGGGATGAAGAAGACGCAAAAGCAGCAGTTAGTTGTTTATTTGCTGGTTTTAAGGGAATCCACTCCAAAAAGAAGAAGAGAGGATTAGAAAAAAATGTTAAAAGGAAAAAAGTTTCCAGGTAGCAGCGCAGATCTGGAGTGGAGTCTGCACGGGAAGGGAGAAAGGGATGGAGCGAGATGTCGCCGGAGAAGGGAGCGCAGGGGAAGGGGGAAGAGGGCGAGCGAGCCCGGGAGGAGCCGCGGGCTGGCTGCGGGCGATGTTATCTTCCCCAGATCTCTCCCCTCACTGAGCGCCTTCAGCCTTCTCCTCGTCTTCTCTTCCTGCTCGGTGGCTCCAAACTTGACCAGCCTTCCGCAGCTTTCCGTCTGATACGCAATTAGCAACAAAATCTTTGCAAACACCCCGCTTCAGCAAGAGCCCTCTTCGTAAACATTTGCCTGCTCGTTACCTTAGAGGACGGGCAATATTGTTTGTTGCCCCCGCGGTGGTGTCCGGATTTTTATTCATGAATCAAATGCCCTTTTTTTTTTTTCCCCCAGTCACGTAATAATCGAGTATCAGAAAAGACGTCACCACCTCAATTCCTCAAGGAACACGGTTCTGTGTCGTCCTCAAAGATGAGCTTATCAGGAGTCATAAAGCTTCTCATAAACACCAACTCACACTTCCTCCCCTCCCCAAATAAACTGGAAAAATCAACCCCCAAAATCAAGAACCAAAAAACAATACACAGAACCCCCCCACAACCTATCCCACAAACCTAAAAGGATACTCTTCCAAGGTGAAGTTTTTACTGCCATGGGAAGGAACAGGAGCCAGAGGAGGATGGTTTAGGGTGGGGGGGTGTCTCTGGACTCGGCGGGACCAGCAGCCCACCCCACGCCGGAGCCTGGGGCCTCGGCCGCTGAGCACGCCGGGGGAGCAGCCCCGGCGCGGAACCCACACTTCCACGGGGGTTTGAGTAGGAGTATATACTTTTTCCTAGCCGCCCCCCCTTTTTTTTTAGGGATTGTTAACGTTGTTCTCATTACCCAAGGCTCCCCGCGGGCAAACCAGCAGCGCCCAAACCGCTCCGTGTGTGCCGCAGCCGCGGGGGATGGGGGGGACCGGCCCCACAGCAACCTGCGGGGAGGGGAGGGTCCCAAGATTCCCCCCCTCCCCTCTCCGACCTTCTCCCCTCCCCGCCTTGTGCAGTGACAGATGTGCGACTCGCAGCGCTTGGCAGAGCGGGAGGGGAGAGGATCACCATAAAAAAAAATAAATAAAAAAGGAAAGAAAAAACAAGTTGATTTGCCGGAGGGACTGGGAGGGAAATCCCCTCTCTAGGGACTTCCCCGCCGGCAGGGTTATTTTCCCCAAAGTGATGCGGCATGCGCCGGGCGCGGACCACCGGCGGGTTCCCAGCTGCTGCTACTGCGCTCGGCTCCGCGCTCTTCTCCCTCAGCGGCTGAAAACCATCCTCTCTTCCGAGAATTACCCGGAGAAATACAGGCTGCAGGAGCCATTACCGCACATTTTAATTATAGGGATCATAAGCAGAGAGTTCAGGAAGCAGCAATAATATAGTTCTCCTGTTTCCTACTCGAATGGGTTTGGTGTAACGTGCTTAGATGAGCTATTTGAGCCCAAATCTATTTTTCAAAAACAACAACAACAAACACTCCATACAATTACAGCCCTATTACGGTCATTTAAGGTTTCAATTATTTCCGGAGTTAAAGGAACTCTAACGTGAATGAATTATTCCCGTAGAAATGGGCACCGACGCGATGCCGCTGTCCCAGCTGCCATCCCGCGTACTGGAGCAGGAAGGAGCCCCGGCAGGAGCAGGGACTGGCCGGCCGGCGCAGCGGCTGGGAGAGGGACCACCTCGCCGAGGGGCAAGAAGGAAGGGGCCGTCACGCCGAAAGAAGGAACGAAGGGGCCATCAGGCCGAAAGAAGGAACGAAAGGGCCATCAGGCCGAGGGGCTTCCCCGCCGCTGCCCGCCGCCTGCGCTCCGCAGCCTGTCCGTGAGCGGAGAGCGCCCCCGCGCGGGCAGCGGCGGGAAGAGCCGCGATACCCAGACCCCCGGGCGGGGAGGGCTCGGGTGAGCCCCCGCGGGCCCCTCAGGACCCCGGCCCCGTCCGCGGAAAGGCTGCCCTCTGCCAGCACCGGGCTCTGGGGTAGTCTTTGGTGTGCGAGTGTAGCTACCGGCCGCCCTAGAGAGCGGCGCGGCGGGGATTACGTGGATAACTTTCGTTCGCCGGCATGAAGCACACGCTCAGCCTGAAGAACGGCAAAGAAATATTCCCTTTTCCCAACGTGACAAGAATCACAGGCAATACCTTTCAAAGCTGTGGCTGCTTTCACTCTAAGAAAAGGTACTTTCAACTCCTTTAACACTGTCTCATTTCCTTTCCTCACAGCGAGCAGCAGGATGCCTGCAATACTGGCTGTCAGCAGCGCAGAGATACCGATTCCCGTAACACACACCCGACGCTCCAGACCCCGTGTAGCAGCCCGCTGCCACCCCACAGCAGTACCATGCACAGGGAGCAATGTCAGGAGGGTTTGCAGAGAAATACAGCTTCTAAGCTCATATTTTGGGGGAATGAGTAACTCTCACATGATGCACGCCAATGAAAGTCTCTCAGCACCTCAGTCCACTAGTGTGCATGTGCAACGTGAATATGCATGTGACAGGACTGCTTTAGGCTGAATAAGTAAAGGTTTAAATCTGGTTTCCGCATAGAAGTAAATTTCTAGCTAAATCTGTGGTTTTGAGGCTGAGAGAGATTTAAGGTTTATAATATTTGCTACTAAGGCAAACTCCTATGCAGCATCTGAAGAAATGTAAGTTTTTCACTGGCAGGATTTCCTTTCTCTTTCTTTTACCAGCTTAAATTAGACTTGTTAATTTACTTGACTCTGCTATTTTAAATGTCTATTTTATTAACTAGAGCATTATAATTCTATAGATATTTCTAGGGGAGCTTACATCCTCTGAGCCTTAAGCCTGACCAGAACTGACTGCTCTAAAACCTACTACCATAGGTTTAATTCAAAGGAATGTATTCCATCAGATACCATGATGGAGATCTTTTCCACTCCTTGGAAAACAGCACTTTTTTGCATATTTATGCATATTTGATAAAAAAAACAAACCACAAGCAATCTATCAAACTGTCAGGAACTGCGTTGGTTTGTAGAGCCAGAGGATCTCTCATGCACCTTTGCCAGATGTCCAGCTACTATATTCATATTTTCTCAGTAGGCCCCCCCACCTTAGCTGTCTATTTTAAAAAGAACCTGGAAGATTGACAGACCTAGAATATGTAATTTTATCATGAAAGGACACATGTTGTTCTGCCAAACAATCCTGCCAACCTGGCTGTCTCTCTCTCTCTCTCTCTCCCCCACAGAGACAGGGAGCTGAAGTATTTCATTCACAGAGTTATTTTTCTGTTATTAAACCATCTCCTCTTGTGCTTTCTTTAAGTAAAAGCAGCAAAATGTTTAGGCACGCTGTGGGAAGCATGAGCATCTGTGTGCTTTCTCATGTCTGTCACAGACTGAAGGAGCAAAGCTGTAATCCAGAAGCTTGCTCACCCAGGGATGTTCTGGGCAGGAAGGTACAAACGATGGAAAAAATGGAGGGGGACACCCAGGGACAGTAGTGGGACTCAAGTCCCTCAGGACAGGAGAGAGGCAAGCCTGGCCTCGTGGCCAGGACCGAGCCAGCCTTCTCACAGGAGAACACCAAGCATTAGCAACATCTCTGGGAGGATCTTCCAGATAATACCTTGCTGCCTTTTATAACATCAATTATATTTCCAAGCAAACAGTTAAAAACATTCTTAACTATATGCCCTCAGAGGAAAAGGGCTGGGGTTTTTCTTCTCTTTTTGGAAGTGAGAAGGCAGGACAGTGAGCGAGCACCAGGAGTGCCACCATCCCACTCCTGCCCCTGCTTAGAGAGGGCCAGGGGCTTGCCAGTGCCTGCTGGGTTTGCCCATGAAGTAGCTCAGTGTCCAAGCTTAGGTGGCTGGCATCCTCACAGAATTACACAGAATCCTCCTCTCCCTTTTCAGGAAATGAAGCCAGATGACTGGGCTAACAGACCTAAAGGAAGAGTCATTCCCATCCAAACACAAAAGCAAGAAAAGCCCTATCTAGATAAAGGAAAGGCCAAACAGGGCCTGGCTCCACAAGGAGGTAGCACCACGCTATGCATGTGACAGATCATTTCCTTGATGACCAACAGATACATTTATAATCTCCTGTCTCTCATGCAAGGAAATCTGTATTTTACAAGAGAAGAAAAACCAACACCACACCCAAACCCCACTGAGAGTAACTACATCCCCATCACCACTGATGCTGTGTAGCAGGACTCACCAGCAGATGGGAATCAGAGCCAGGGCTGGATCCTGGAGCTGGAGTCAGGAACTCTTGGATTGAGTTGGGAGGCAGAAGAGAGAGAGGCATACAGCAGCAGAGCTGGACTGAGCTGAGCCTCACCAGGAGAATTCCCACTCCACCAGCCCAGATGCTCAGGTGCTCAACCTTCAGAGAGGGTGGAGGCCCAAACCTCTCCTTTTTTTGGTTTTGCTGTTAATTAGGTGCTAAATAGCTTAATCCTGCACCTGCCTTGCTTGGGTCCTAGTCCTTATGTGAGAGACTCCAAGGCCCAAGCTTGGTGTGAAAGTTCCAGGGACTGACCCTCAGTTTCAGACTGAGCATGACATAAATGGCATGGAATGGCTTGTTGGTCAGTTTAGGGTCATCACTCCAACCAGGGCACTCTTTCTGTCTGGATAGGGGAGATCCAAAGCACAGGCACATTAGGTTTTGTGAAACTCTTCCAATTGCCATGATCTGATGTGAATCTCTGCTGTGGAGGTGTCAGTACCTGAGGAGCTCATCTGAAGCAGTGAGGAATGGTTCAAGGTTGGCTGTCAGCTCTTGATCTGCTCCCTTCTGAGAGACCTCAACCTCCAACAGCATCCAGAGGTACTGCTCCTCACTCACTGCCTCCTGTCACTCCTCAGGGCTAAGACTGATAGCAGCAGTGATCAGGAGGTAAATCAATAACACTGCAGAACATCCGTGAATTAAACATCTAGGAGCAGGAGGAGTCAGAGGAAAATCCACCAGGAAATACAGATTTCTCTTTGTCAAGCTACAGATAAAAGAGAATAAGTTGAAATTAACCCAAGGAATGAAACCACTCTCATGAAAAATGGCTCCTGCTGAGTGCCCCAGGGTGTGCTGAGGGAGAGACATCATCCCCCACAGCCTCAACACGTTCATCAGCTCCTTCACTCTGCTTTAATGTGAGGGCAGAGACATGCACATCACAGGATGTCCCACCAGGATCATCCACTGCAACTCATCTCTGTGCAGAGGACAGCTTCTCCCAGAACAAAACCCCACACCATGGCTGGCTTGCTTTGTGCTGCTAGAGGTGAAGGAGGCTTTGCTGCATCCAACTGTATCCAACTGCATCCAACTGCCACCCTTGCTCTCAGAGCACACACCAATGGAAGCCACTAGGAAACAGGTTAAGCCCAACAGTGATCTATCAATCACACCAGCTTGGACTGTGCACAGAATGCCTCAAATTCTCCATATTTAATGGAATCTCTACCTTGGAAGCTGGCCTGTGCTCTGAAGTTGTGCTGCTAGCCACAACTTCCAACCAGGATGGAAACTGCATACAAAAGCATTGTTTATGTTCAGAGCTATTCGTTATCTTGACAGGTTTAATTCTCAAATATAATTGATTAATCACTTGCCAAAGACTGAATTTGAGTTAAAAGCTGTTAGAAACCTGAAATATGTGTCCCCAGCCAGTGGTGTAGTGATTGATCTTCCCTTTATGGCACTGCAAACACACACTTCCAGACTGGGGGAGGAGGAGGAGAATTCCTGGCTAGAACCACCTCTCCTTGTGGGTTAAGGACAGAACCTTTCAGAAGCATAGCCCAACATCCCACACAGGGAGGAGAAAGGGAGAAGGAATGGCCAAAGGAGTGGATTTTGAATGTCCCATTTACGTTTCCATCCACATCCTAAATGGGAACAGCAAGAGCAAGGCAATAAACTCCTGCAGTGCCCAGAGAGGATTCTACTGCATCTGCACCTCTCCTGGAGGAGAAGCTCCTCTTAAGGAGCTAGACTGAAGACCACCCTTGCTCTCAGAGCTCTAAATTCCAGCCTGAAAGCTCAGCCTAGAATCAAAGGAGTGGAGGATGAAGGAGTTTGGGTTGGGAAGGCAGAGGCTACCACCTTTCCATCCACATCTTGGTCCTGTGTCCTGTCAGGAGTGCAGCTCTGGGAACAAACCACACTCCTGGTGATGCCTTTTGGTTTCCTTGCTGAGCAGCCTTGGAGCAGCAGGTGGGATGACCTCCAGGGGAAGGCAAAGGGGAGAGGCACTGGAGCACATTTCCCAGGGGCAGGTGGTGTGAGAGAACTGACAGAAATGTTGTAGTTGAAGCCTCAGCTCGTGCAGGGACCCACCAAGGCTGAGGTGGTGAGGCTGAAGACTGCAGCATGGTTTTAGATGTGGTTCAGGGGGAAATTGGCACTTGGGTCAGGTTTGGTCTAAAGCCATGATGAAGATGAATGCTGCAGATGACTCAGTTTCCTGGCACCATCGTTTAATGGTAGGCTGTGTGTAAATACAGGCTATCTACAGACTCTGAGTTACTACTGCACTGTGGTCCTGATGCTTCACAATCAATGCTGAGGCACGAAAGCCAAACCAGGCTGCATTTCAGCTGAAAGCATCAGACATCTGAGCAGCTTTGCTGTTTGTAACAGAGACTGGAGACTGTAAGGAAACATGAGCAACTCCTGAGGAGCCTGATTAGACCTCAGCAAGGTAAATAGCAGTTCTTCTTTTGTCTGAACACAATCTCTGCTCTGTGGCTTGACTTGTGAAGATGAGTCTTGGAGCCAGCTTTGTGTTCCTCTCTGCAATGATCCTGTGAACAGTGATGGAGAAATGATCTCTGCAGCTCTCTGTGCTGCTAGGACTTGACACCTGAGCACAAAACAAGGTAAAAGAGAGCTGACAGAAGCAACTTGTTCTACAAAATCTACACAATCTCATTCCTGTGAGACTGCAGGTAAATAGGAGCTTGGATATCTGTGACTCTGGTGTGCTTCTCCTTGTGCTTTCTCTGCCTCAGACACAAATTGGGCACAGAAATCATCTCTGGCAGCTTCCACAGGTCTCCTACCTTGAGTGTGGAGACCTCAGACAGTTGGGCTCACAGAAGACCTAAAGCAGTTGTATCAATATAATTCTCAATGATGTGATGTGAGCTTTGTTCCACCACTCTCTCCTCCTCCTCACCTGCTGACTGAAACCATTGCCTGACAGAGCTGCAGCTTTAGGTGTCCCTTCAGTGCCCAGATGCAGGTGATTTGCACCTAGCAGGTACCAAGGAGGTTTCCATGCCCAGCAGGGATTGTCCTGGGATACAGAACATCCCTGAGTTGTCTTTAGTCTGCAGAGGGACACGTGGGGACAGCCACAGCCAAGAGATGCCTCCTGTTAGAGCATCAGCCGGGGACATGAGTGGGGATGCCCTGGAAAGGTCTCTGCACCAGCAGAGGTCTTCCCATTCCCCAGCTGCAGCTGGAAGTGTGGGAGGGACTGGATCTGGATCCAGGAGCTCAGCTGTAGCACCACAGGGAAGAGGTGCTTGCACTGGGAGTGTTTGCTGAAGGACACAGACAGTCTGGAGACCTCCTGCAGAAGCAGCAAACCATGAGTCTGCTTGGTTCTGCTGGGACTCTGCTTGGTTCTGTGTCTAGCTGGGATTCCTGTGTCTCTGGGGCTTTGTCTTGCAGAGTTACTCAGCTCAGTGGCACTTGAGGTGTGCTGGAGATGGTTTGAAGGAGAGCTGTGTGTGGAGCTCCCTGGGAAGGAACAGAAGCTCAGCTGCTGCCTGTAGCTCACTTGCTAGACAATGGCACACTCTTCTGCTTCTTGCAGAGAGCCAGGAGAACACCTTGACCCTCAGCTGGAACACTGATTCATGAAGACAAACCCATGGAAGAGGGATGGCATGGAGCTTTGCCACCACTACATCCCTGAATGGTTTGCTAACCATGCCCTTGAGAAGCTCCTGCTGGGTGCTTGGCAAAGGGGCACATTTGGGCTTCAGGGTTTCTTCAGTATCTTCCTTTTCTTCTGAGACACAAAAGAAGAAGCTGCAGATGAGATGTAATGATGTGTGGTGACAAGCTTCCCTCTTCTCTGCTTCCAGCAGGCACAGGCAGAGGTCACCCATTGCCAGACAAAGTTTTCTTTAGATGAAAATGCCCAGTGCAGGCTCTGGGGGTGGAATTTGCCTCACCAACTGACTAAAAGCTAAACATCTTGACTTTCTCTGTAGTCAGTGGTGAAAAGCAGGCACCTTCAGAAGTGTGACTCATTTTGTCCTGAGTGTCTAGAAAAGCAGGATAAATTGTCCCCTGAGATCCTCAGCTCTCTCCATTGACTTCAGAGGAAGCCTAGGAGGCAGCTGAGTTATCCTAGAACAATCCAAGTTGGAAGGGACCCACAAGGATCATCAATCCAACTCCCATTAGGCACAGGACAAAACCCCGAGGTCACACGAGGTGACTAAGGACATTGTCCAAGCATCTCTTCAACTCCACAAGATTTGGAGCCATGACCATCTCCCTGGAGAGCCTGTTCCAATGCTCCAGCACCCTCTGGATGAAGTTGATCTAACTTCTAGATGACTAAAGTGAAGTGAGCTAGAGGTGAGGTCAGAGATGACCAAGGCATTTGAAAGTCACCAGCAGCAGGCCCCTCCTGAGCTTTGAATGCTCTGCTGTCCAAAGGAGCCTGAAAAGCCTCTGGAGATGGAGACCCAGCCACTTCCATGGCCCTGCTCACCAGACCAGGCCAGCCAAGAACAATGTTGCTATGACTTATCTCAAGTAGCTCCTGCAGTGAGCAGCAGCATCTGAGATTGACACAGAATCATTAAGGCTGCAAAAGACCTCTGAGATCACCAAGTCCAGCCTGACCCACACCATGTCACCAAGTGCCACCTCTACATGGCTTTTCAATGTCTCCATCACAGCTTGGTCTGCTTTCCCCCAGGCTTGGCCCAAGCCCTTTTTCTCAGTGTTGAGGCATCTCCCTCAGCTTTCTGATGCTCAGCAAGCAGATCTACATCCTTGGGAGAGGCAAGGGGAGACCTGCAGGGTGCATGCTTCAACACACAGCTGAGCATGTTCACTTCAGAGCATTCTCCTCCTCCAAGAGTTATCTTAAATGCCTTTGCTTTTCTCCTGGATGACTTTCAGGCTTCTCTCCAGGCTCTGTTGCATCCACACCATTCTTTCCTGTGGAGCAGGAATGCTAATTAACATCCTGAGCTGGAGCACACTAAGCAGGGCTGGGAACAGAGGACCATTCTGCTGGAGGAAGGCTGTGAATCCCTGATGGTTACCAAGGCCCAGGCACCACCTCCAGAAGGACACAGTCACTGCCTCAGAAAGCCCCCTGAACTCCCCAGGAGCCAGGTGCCCCCGATGCAAGTGTTCCAAGCCCAGGACAGCCATTCCCACCAAGCTGGGCAGCATCTTCCAGGCTTTACTCTCAGGCTATGCACAAACCTCCTTCACCTCTCAGCCTGCAGCACGCTGGAAAACACTTCCACAATCATTAGCAACTTTCTCTGTGTCCCAAATTATGTCCTCATTCTGATGAGAAGTGTCATTAGAGAATCCAAAGCTGCTAAATTACCTCTTTGAGTTGATTAACTTTCCCCTTCACAGAGCTGATTCAAAGTGGGAGTCTCATTACCCTCTCCTCCCTGCTCCAGGGCTGCTCCTGGTCCCCAGGGGCTGTGCTCACTGCTGCTGCTGCTGAGTGGCACAGCTCACAACTGCTGCTCTGGCCACGGAAATTCCTATTAAATGCTATTCCCTGGAGCCTGGCAGGTGACATCTGGGCTTGCCTCAGGCTGCTTGGAGCTCCCTGCCTGGGAGCAGATCCCTGTGGTTTCAGCAGTGCCATCTGTAAAGTCATGAATGTCAGTCAGCCTTCTGTGCTGCCAGCCACGCTCCTGCCTGCTCGCTCTGCAGAGGGAGCACACAGCTGCACCCACATCCACATGCTTTGGGGGGTTTCTTCCTTTAGAATGCCACAGGAGGAAGCTGAGGCTCTGCTGGCACTAGAACTGCTGGCTCTTTTATTCTGCCTTTTGTTATAACGTGAGGGTTTACTAATTGGTGTCCAATTCCACAGCCAGTGCTGCTCAGCTGGTGATTCCCAGGGAGCTGTGCTTACCTGGAGATCAGAGCAGTCACTACCTTCTGGGGAGGAGTGAGGGCTTCACAAGGGCTTTTCCTAGAAATCTGAGAGGTTGTAAGGAGAAAAAAAAATGGCACTTCCCTTCAGCCTTTGTGTCTGAAGGGAAGTGCTGCTCCATGGCCTGGAGGAGAGCTGTGTGGGTCCTACAGGGGACACAGAGCAGCATGCATTTGAACTGACCTCCTCTGGGCTTGGCTAGCGTGGAGAAGAGGAGGCTCAGGGCAGACCTTAGCTCTCTCTGCAGCTCCCTGACAGCAGCTTGGAGCCAGCTGGGGGTTGGGCTCTTCTGCCAAGGAAGGAGAGATAGGAGAAGAGGAAACAGCCTCGAGTTGTACCAGAGGAGGATCAGGTTGGACATTAGAAACCGTTTGTTCACTGGCACAGTGGTTAGACATTGCCCCAGGGCAGTGCCAGAGTCACCAGCCCTGGAAGGGTTGAAAAGCCATGGAGAGGTGGCACTTGGTGACATGGTTTAAGTGGCAGCGGTGTGCTGTGTTGACACTTGGACTTGCTGAGCTCAGAAGTCTTCTCCAAGCTTTCCAACCAGCTAATTTCCAGCCTTCACACACCTGGAAGCTGTTCTTGTACAGAAGTGTCTGGGAGGAGGTGCTGAGGGCATGGCCAGAGCAGAGATGTTGGCATCTCTCGGGGTTTGTGTCTTCAAGCCCAGTTAAGAAGTTTCTCAAATTACCAGTGAAAAATGGCAAAGATGCCAACAGCACCACTTTGGGGCTCTTTGCCCCAGTTAATAACACCACTGGTCCAGTGCCCTCCCAGGGACACTCGTGTCCCTCTCATATAACTTTGCCACTTGTCATTAGTACAAGCTCTTGACCTGCTTGGGCAGAAAGGTCTCTGACCAGGTGATCTCAAGGTTTCCCTTCCAACCAGAATGGTTCTGTGACTTCAGAGGAGGTTTTCCATCAATCTCTGCCTCACCTTCAGCTTCCATGAAAAGCCTGGAGCAGTTGTCCCCAGCAGTTTTTGTTCCAAACGAGTGTCACAGGCCACGTGCTGCTGGTGAGCCACCTGAGCAATGCAAAGCATCTGAGGATGTCTCCACATCTGGGACTTCTCAAAGGAGACAGCTTGAAATGAACTGCCACTTGCCAACACAAGTCACATCCACCTGCCAGGAGGGATGGAGAACCTTGCTCTGCCAAGGGAAGAGGAAAACAATGTTCAGCACCTCTCCAAAGAGACTGTGGCCTTTGCATGACTAAGCCAAGCAGAGACTCCTGCCCATTTATGCAAGCATCTGACACAGAAGATGCCAGCAGAGCTGATTTTAAATGCATTAGAAGTGGAAAGGTGGAGGAGCAAACACAGCATGAATATTAATCTCAATTTCTAATCATAATCAGGAGGAATCAAACCCAGGGATGTCATCGTGGCAGAGTCCCACGAGCTGCTCTCTTCCTAGACCTTCCTGTGTCTTGGATGTGCCAATAATTAAACACACACAAAAAGATCTGGCACCAGCACAGGGATTGGGAAGTGTTTCCTACCCGCAGACACTGGGAGTGCAGCAGGAGAGCAGCACAACATCAGCTTCAAGGCAAATCATCTCTGCCTAACAGCCCAAGAGCTCCCAAGCTGAGCAGCATCCAGGACAATCTGTGCACCTGGCTGCTCTCAGCCTCACTCACCTTCTAGTGGCTTTCTGAGGGGAAAGAAAGGGACCAACTCTGTGCCTAGCACCAAGGTGAAGATGCACACACCTTGGTGGGACCCCAGCCCCAAGCCTGACAGAATGGTTTGGCTTGCAGTGGAGCCCTGAGGCCCTGTTCTCAAGGCACTTGAAGGCTACCACACGTAGTGTTTGGCTTGCCAGCTCAGAGCAGAATCAGGGACCTCTCTGAGGTTTCTGCCAGGCCCTTTGTCTGCTGGGTCCAGGTCAACCTTCTGAAAGGTGCATTCTTGTCTTATTTTTGATGACATGACACGTCAGGACAGGTTCTGACAGTGAGCTCCCAAAGTGCTAAGAGAAGTGTGGCGTGAAGGGCAAGTTTGAGGAAGAACCAAACCACAGCAGCTTTGCTCCTCTGCTCCTGCCCACAGGTATCTCCTGACACTGCAAACACAAGTTGTCTGCAGGAGTATTCAGAAGGGGTTGGAGTAGCAGATGGCATGAAGCCTGCTGTTTGTTCTCTCTCAGCCTGGTCATGCTGCACGAGAGCTGTGACTCAGCCTCTGCTACACATGTTGCTGCAGCTCTGCCTTCAGCCACCAGCACTTCCTCCAGAGGTCAGGAGCTGCTCCGATGGGAAGCTAGCAGGATTGCTCTCACCCCAAGGATGCTGTGACAGGCTGGGGCTAGCTGTGGGACCTGGGGCTGGTAAGTTTGCCTTTCACTGAACAGCTGACTCCAGCAAGCCTGTCTCAACTCCTGCCAGTGCTGAGAGGTCCTAGGGGGGACAGAGAAATCAGATGAGGCATGTCAGAGCCTGGGGTAAGGCAGCCTGGGACACTGACAGCTTCTTAGTCTTTAGGCATTCACAGTCTTTAAAATCCAGATGATCCCAGAGAAAACGTTGGGTCTTGGAGAGCCTTCTTAAAACCTCCCTTTTTTAATGGGAATGTTGGAGAAAGGAAAATTGCAAGGCAAGACGAGAGAACAATGGAAGCAGGAGCACACTTGGTGATGAAGTGGGGGCAGAAAGCTAGATCTGCATAAAGCCATGGCCTGAACCTTTCTATTAGTGTCAGGATTTTGAAGCAGCATCTCAGAACATTGATGACATATGAAAGGAAGGATGGAAGAGAGCAGGGAAAAGCTCCCTGATCCCAGGTCAGCCGAGGCACACTGATTTGCATTGACTGATTGCTTCTTCCTTATCACAAATATCATTTGCTCTGCACTGAAAGGAGATGTTTGTAAAAAAAACACTGGATGTGTGTCAGAAAGCATGCAGTTAGCACATCAGAACCCTGAGGAGATGTCTGCAAGGCTGCCCTGGCCTGTGCTGTGCTGCTGCTGAGCCCCTGGAGGGGTGAGCAGCCACACAATCCTTCAGGCCTCATTAACCCCAACCCCATCTGCCTAAAGTGCTGAACCTTGGCTCTGCCTCCAATCAAACCTGCAAAAATGCATGTAAAGGTCAAGATAACAAATTACAAGGCTATAAATTTAATTTCTCATTCAGAGGAGGCTTTGCCAATGATCTTATGGTAATTGGCTTGCCAGGGGAGGAGGAAAATGTGTCATGAATGAAATTAACTCTGTGCCTTAATTGTTCCCTGGCAGAGTGTCAGGCACTGGGATTTGGTGCCAGATGAACCTTCTGCAGAAGATACAACCTCCTCCCTGGGCCAAGCCTTAACAACCCTTGCAGGGGAGGAATTCCTCCTGAGATCCAATCTAAACCTCCCCTGGGGCAACCTGAGCTGGAATAGAGGAACAGAGATGAACATGAAGTCTTTCAGCTTTGGTACTGTACTGTCATCTACACAGGGTCTGGAAAAGAAAACTAACCAGAACCACAAACAAACAAACCCAACAACCCCAAAACCAAACCAGAACCACAAACAAACAAACCCAACAACCCCAAAACCAAACCAGAACCACAAACAAACAAACCCAACAACCCCAAAACCAAACCAGAACCACCAACAATAAACCCAACAACCCCAAAACCAAACCAAACACACAAACAAATAAACCCAACAACCCCAAAACCAAACCAGAAACACCAACAATAAACCCAACAACCCCAAAACCAAACCAGAAACACCAACAATAAACCAAACAACCCCAACACCAAACAAGAACCCCACCAAAACCCAACAGCCAAGAGCAAGATCTATTCAGTAGATGATTTGCCTCCCAATATGCTTCTACCTGTAATTGATTTCAGAATCCAATTCCTGTCAGAGACAAACAGAGAAGTAAATGTCAAGTTATCTTTAGAAGCTGTCTGAGTCCTTCTGGGACCTGCACAATGAGAGCCTCTCAGGCTCCAGATTCTGCACACCTCAGAATTAACAGGAGATGTTCCCCTGTTTACCCATAGGTTTGTTGCATATACAGAGCTGCCTGACCTCCACAGCACAGCAGGGCTGAAGAACCACTCAAGAGTGGACATCGAGTGAACAACTGAAACAACACTGACAAAGGGTTCAGAGATGTGTTGGCTGAGTGTGTTGCACCTCCCAGGCAGTTAATAAAAGGGAAGGGTGTTGGGGTTGTCTCTGGAAGGCATTCACTCCATCCTGCTCTACAGAGAAGCTGCTGTACTGCAAAGCTGAGCAGGGGAGTGGAAGTGAGGGATGCACCTCAAGAAGCAGTGCACACAAGCCTTGGAGAAGTGAATCTTCCTCAGGCAGCAGAGTTACAGCCCTGTACCTCCTCACTAACCATCTCCAGACACAAGCTAATGGAAGAGGAGGCACCATCTCTTCCCACCCCACCAGGGAGCCAGGACCTTGCAGGTCACCTGTGTCCTACAGTGTGGAGACAACTTGTCCTCACAGCCTGAACCTGGACCCTCACAAGGCTTACACAAACCCTTCAGTCCCTTAACTGAAGGCACGAGCTGAGGTAGTGTCCTGGCTTTGCAGTCAGTTAGGGAAATCAATGTTAACTAGCTTCTCTTTGTGCTCTTTACCCACCAGTGTCCTGAGATGGAGCAGGATACAGGCAGCTACCCCTGAGCAGTGCTCCTGCAGCCTCTCTAGCTGAGCAAGGCTCAGCAAGCTGGCACCAGCAGCAGGACTGCTAGCCCTCACTTCCCTTTGCTCTGCTGCTGGCCCTCAGAGATGCTGTTTCTGATCATCATCTGGGCTTCTCTGGGCACCACTTCCAACTCTGCAGGCACAGAGGTGTTGTCATGGTTTTGTTAGGGAGAAGCAGCTTCACCATCACAGTTGAGCTTGTCAGAGCCACAGAGGCTTGAGGTGCTCCTGTCCCCTCACCTGCTCTGCTTTAGAGCAGATCATAGAATCCTAGANCAGTCTAGATCTACTCTAATTTCAAACCATTGCCCCTTGTCCTTTCACTGCAGGCCTTTGCAAACAGGCCCTCTGCAGCCTTCTTGGAAGTTCCCTTTAGGTCCTGGAAGGTCACTAGTAGTTCCCCTGAAGCCTTCTCTTCTCCAGGCTGAACAATCCCAGCTCCCTCAGCCTGTCCTCAGAGCAGAGGTGTTGCAGCCCCTGAGCATTCTCGTGGCCTCCTCTGCACCTGCTCCAGCAGCTCCATGTCCAGATGAGCTCCTCTCCCTCCTGCTCCTTGCCAGCCCTCTGAGCTCTGCCACTGTCACCTTGTCACCTCCAGTGGAAGCAGAGCTTGGAGCTGGAAGGCTAGTGCAGCTCTTGCCAGCTGTTTGGCGAGATGGAGGTGAGCAGGGACACCAGGACACTTGTGTTGAAGCTTTGGCTTCCTTTCCTTCCACTCAGGGAAGCTGGTGCTTCCTCAGACCAAACTCCAGCCTCACATGGACCTGCAAGTGTGAGACAAAGGCAAATGAGCCAATCTGATCAGAAATAAGTGAAATTCAAAGGAGTGTCCCCAGATCTAGCTCAGACCATACCTCCTTCAACCCATTTCAGCTCTGAGTGCCCACAGGACACATTACAAGCCCCTGGCCAGCAGCAGAGCTCCTCTTCAGGGAGCTTGCTGAGCAGCTGTGAGCCTGGGGAGGCCCAGCTGGGATTGGGGGGGCTGTCTGTGAGCAGAGGGGTGAAGAGCTGCCTGTCCCTCACAGCTCAGCAGGGTTTGCTGTCCTTCTGTGCTCCAGCTGGCACTCACCTGCAGAGCAGGGCACAGCCATCCCTCTCCAGGCTTCTGAGCCTGGGAGCTAGAGGAATACAAAGAGCATTGTCTTACTCCCACACTGCTAATTCGTCTCTTGATGAGAGCCTTGCCCAGGCTGTAAGTCAGCTCTGGAGGCTATCAGAGATGTCTGTCACTGCACAGAGCCTCTGCCTCTTCTATTGTCTCCAAGGTAAGCAGGAAACAAAGAGGCTGAAAGACTTTTTGTTCTGCTTTTCCACGTGAGGACATCATGTTCTCTCCATTTCTACCAGCTGTGGTGATAACCAGGGATTAATTAAGCAGCCACTTGTTGCTGCTGCTTATCTTCCAAACAGCTCCAATCCCTGAAGTTCCAGAGTAATAAAGCCAGCAATATCCTCCTGCACACAGGGGACAGGAGGAGGAGGCCACTCCTGGCCCCGTGGCATGTTGAACACAGAAAATAATGAACCCATAACTCACATCACTCCCTGGGGAGCACTCCTGTGTGCAGAGGAGTGCCAGGGATTCTCCTTCTCCAGGGGAAGCTCTGGCTAGGGATGCTCAGATGGATGCAGAGAGCACACAGAGCCAGCTGGAAGCCTGGGCACAGCAGATTTGCTCAGCAGAGCTCCTCTGGGGCAGAACTGGGGTTGTTCCAGCCAGCAGAAAGGATGTGGGGCTGAAAGAAATGGGGAAGACCTAAACCAACCAAAGCCAAACAAACAAAGCACAGAAAACAACCAAAAACAAAACAAACTCCACCCAAAGAAACAAAACAAAACAACTGAAACAACACAAACAAACCAAACCCAAGCAAATAAATCAAATCCAAGAAAAGCCAACCAAACCAAACAGCCACCAATCCCTCCCATCCAAGCTGCTGGAGGCTGTGAAGCTGTGGATGAAGAGCTGGCACACTTGCACCCTGAGGTTTCTCTGCAGCCAGTGACCTCCTTCCTGACAGGAAGGAACCTCCATGAGAGGAAAGAGGATGAGGATAGCTCAGGCCATGACTGAGGTGTCTCCAGCTTTATTCTAACTCCCTAAGCTCCGATGCAGAGAGGCTGGGGCCAGATCCCAGTGCCTGGTCTGTAGCAGCCCAGTCTGCTGCCAGGCATGGGAATAAGGATCCAGGAGCTGGGACACTCCAAGGCCAATTCCCTGCTCCAGACACCTGGGTGGCTAACTCTCCATGGAGCACCTCAAAGCACTGTGATTTGTGTTAGATGTATCCTTAGACACCAAGTCCTGGATGGAATTCCTTCACTTGTGGTCCTGGGGAGGCTGTGATGATCCACCAAGGCAAGACACTGAGCAGAAGGAAGGAGAAGTAGTTAACATTCCTCTACCAAGTCCTCTTCCCAGGGATTTGGAAGCAATCCCAAGGCCCTGGAGAACTCCATGTGCAGAGCTGACCTCCTGCAGGCAGGAGGACACAGAGGTGCAGAGTGCTCTGGAGGAAGAGGAGGAGGAAGCAAGTGAAACAAAGGAGCTCAGTTTGGGGTCTGAGGTGGCTTTGGGCCAAGAAGTCCTCAGATTTTTTCCTGTTGTCTCCTCAGCAGCAGGCTGAATCCCTCAGGTTCATGGCTTTGGCAGTTGGCCCCTCAGGACCTCACTGGAGGGTTGCTGATGGAGATCCCTCAGACAAAACACCTACAGCATCTCTCCTCCCTGTCACACAGGAGGAGATGCTTCTGGTGGGGAGACCTGGCTGAACATCCTGCACTGATCACTGCTCCAGTGTTCTCACATGGGGATTGATCCCTCTGGAAAGAGCCAAGGACCCAAAGAGAGGAACACTGAGAACCTTTCTTATCTTCTTCACCTGTAACACAAAGTCCTGCTTGAGAAGAGGATGATGGAAAGGACCCAGAGCATTTGGCAAGCAAACCTGGTGTGAATGCAGTTAGTCCAGGAAGGTTCTAAGCCATAAATGGACTACACACTGCTGAAGCTGATGGGAGAATGGAAGGGGGGGATGCTCCTAAAATTAAGGCAGTTGTAGAGAAGTGGTACCCAGCATCAGCTTATGCAAACCAGACCAAGGCCAGAGCCAGGGAAGGTCTCCTAGAGAGGCTCAGCTGTCAGTCAGTACCTGTGACACCCAGTGAAACTGAGAACAAAAGTTGAGGAGGAGTCTCAGAAATGGCTCTGCAGTTTCTCTGAAGTCATTTCTGTTTGCCAGAGGACACAGCAGCATCCAGGGAGAGGCAAATCCATCTCTTTCCCATAGAGCAGTGATGCTCAGCTTCCCAGTGCTCTAGCATTGTCATCCAGGCTTTGAGGAGTTGGTTGGCCCAGGATTTATCTTTGTCTTCCCAGCAGGTAATGCATGAGACAGTCACTTCTGGATGGGCCTGCCCAGTATGATCTGCAGAAGCATTTGTCTTGCTGAGTGCTGAGCTGCTCCCTCTCCCTGCCCAGCCAGGAGGAGAGCTGGCAGAGCAAGAGGGCTGCAACCACTGCTGCCCCAGCTAGCACTCCTCCAGGATGCTAATACCTTATTTTTAGAAGGCTGGAGCCTGTCTCAGCCAGGAGCTCCAGCAGCTCCTCTAATGGTTATTAATGGCAGCTGTCAGCCATGCATCTACTGACCAAGCATGAGTCACTCTGGCCCTACCAGAAGCTCCAGTTGGAAGGAGAGATGGGGCTGGTTAATGTTTCCCTTGCTTTTTCTTTTGTTTCCTTGATTTTTCATTTTGTATCCTTTCTTTTTCCCCTCCTGCAGGCAGCATGCAGATGAACTAGCAGAGTGTTTATCTGCTGCAGCCATTAGGACAAAGGAATGCCCTTGCTCTGGAGACACAAGCAGGTCATCCCCTGCCTGGTCAGTAGATAATGCTGTTAAGGAGGCAATTTCCATCACTGTGGGTACTCACAAGTTCATTTAGGAGCTACCAGCTTTTAATTAGTGCCAGCATCCTGGGTGGCAGAAGCTTGCAGCAAGGCCTTCAGTCTGTTAGGAAGATGAAGGAATACATGACAAATTCCTTTCTCCCCTTCCAGAGGGTGATGGGAAGGACTCTGACACCAAGATGAGTGGCATTAATGCTCAAAAGGAAATCATTTAGGGTTTTATATCACTTTGTCTCCCCAAACTGAGTGAGTTTCAGCCACATATCATTTTCACCAGGCTGCAGATCTGATTTCCATGGATGATTTCTCCATGCCCAGCTCTACAAGGCAGCTGCTGTTTTTGTCTTGCAGTTAGTTAGCATTTAAGGCATTTCATGAAGCCTTCCAAAGGCAACAAAGCCACCACAGACCCAATGGAGCCTGCAGCACCTCTGCCTCTCAGCCCTCCAGCTCCAGCCAAGGCTTTGTGCAGGAAAGCTCTGGAAGGGCAGGGAAGCTGCAGAGGGAAGCCATCCCCCACCTGCCTGTTGGACAGGGACACAGCTCCAGTGGGGCCTGCAGCCTTCCCTTGGGAATGCCATTAGGAACCCTGGACCTCATCTGGGAGACCTGGCAGGGAGAAACTGCTCCAAAGAGACAAGGACACTGATGGAGCCAAGGGGAGAGGTCTCAGGGGACCAGGCTGCAGCCCAGAGGGAAGAGCTTGACCTCCAGCTCTGGCAGGACTCTTCCAGCATGGCTCCAAGGCATCATGTGGTGGCTACAGATCTGCAAATACCTTGTGAGGAGGAAATGGGAGAGAAGGAGAGAGAGAGATGCAGGCTGTTAAAGGAGGGATTAGGAAGGGCCTTCACTCAGCATTGCACTGCCCTCAGCATCAGTCCAGCAGCAACAGGCTCTGCCAACCCAGCATGCCAGATCCACAGCCCAGAAGAGACCAAAGCCACAAAGCAGCACATCTGTGCTGCTCCTTAGCACTGCCTGGAGAGCAAGGTGCACACAGGGACCTCTGGACACGAGGAGATGCTCTTCTCTCCTCTGGCAAAGGAGCTGCTGTCATGCCTGACCATGCTGGCCTGGCCTCTCCACTCTGCTGGTGCTCTGGAGCTGGAGCAACCTCCCTCCCTCAGGCTCTGCTTCTGCCCGTGGCAATCCCAGCTGGGATCCACCTTTCCCACCCGAAGGCTAGGGAAAGGCTTTGCTTGCTGTCTACCTGTGTGTCCTGCTCTGATTCCCAGACCTCAGCTGTGCTGCAGCTCTCTGGAACATTCCTGGTGCTCCAAGCCCAGAGAAATGGCTGCTGGAGGCACTCCTGACCTCTGTCTCCTCTTTCTTTGCTCCTGTGACAGTTCAGATGAGAAGTGGTGCTGCAGCCTTGGAGCAGCCTCTGATGAATGACCATTAATAACCCAACATCTAATCCCCAGCACTGGGCTACCTGTCAGCTTTGTCTGCAAAGCAATTGCTCTCATTGCCCCTGCTGATCCTCCTCTCCCAGGGTCAGCAGCCCAGATCAATGCCAGCTGAGCTGGGATGGAGCTGTGTGTCTCTGGGGGCATTGCCCTGCCCTCTCAGGAGATTCCATCTTCTCCTCCTGCCTCAGCTGCAGATAGGACAGCAGCAAACAGCCTCAGGTTGTGCCAGGGGGGGTTGGGTTGTATGTGAGGAACAATTTCTTCCCTGGCAGAGTGGTTAGGCACTGGCCCAGTCCCCATCCCTGGAGGGGATGCAAAGCCATGGGATGTGGCACTTGGTGACACAGTTTGGTGGAGGAGGTGATGATCTTAGAGCTCTTTTCCAGCCTCAGTGATTCCATGATTCCAGCAGCTCTGCAGTGTGCCAGTGGGGCACACAAGTCTCTGCTCCTCAGGGTGCCAGGTCATTGACAGTTAGGTCACCCAAGGCATGACAAGAGGAGTTCCTCTATGTAGCTCTTCCAGAAGAAAGGTGGCAGAGTGCAGAACACACAAACATCTGGATGCCCAAGCCTAGGAGATGCTGGCTCTGCTGGCAAGGACACAAAGGAGAGGGTGTCCTGGCTGCAGGGAGCTTGCAGTCTCCACGAGCAAGATAGCTCTTATCACAAGTGTCCAAGGCACAGGTGGCCTGGGGGACCTGGAGAGGTGACAGGAAGGGGAAGCAGAATAAAGATGTCCAGTGCTGTCAGTGCCAGAGCACACTCCTTGCTCACCCTTTGCAGTCACAACCCTGCTCTGGATTTGTGGTGCAGCAGGAGAGGATAAAAGTGAGGGAGAAGCCAGCATTGCAGAATGAACAGACCAGGAGGAAGGCACTGCACAGCCTGGGAGGAGAGGATGCTTTTCCTCTCCTTCCCTGCCCTTTGCTGCCAGATTAAAAGCCCTGATGTCATGAATGCCTTGGTGCTGCTCTTCCCAGGAGACTCTCCTGTGCATTGCCTGCTCAAGGAGTCATGGACATCATCTGGGAGCAGGGAGCCTTGGTGGGAGCTGGCTGGAGACACAAGAAAATGAATGGAGAGGCAGATATTAATCCTGGCACCTGGGCAGGAGCTGCTGATGGGGATAAAGAGTGAACTCAGAGTGGGAATCCTCTTCTCTTTCATCTCAAGCTCCTTGCTCCCCAAATTATTCACGTTCTGAGGGTGATTCATCACCTTCCTCCTTTTGCCTGATTTTCTTATCTGTGCCTGATTCCAATGGGAAGGAGAAGGAACATCTGTAAGAATCTCTTTCCTTGATTCATTTTAGCTGTTCCCAGGCCAGAAGGAAGGACTCAGTTTGCCCAGGAGCCTTTATTTGGCATCTTCTCCCTGGGAGCAATCCACACTGATTGTAGCTGGGCACACTCTTTTCAGCCTAAAGCAGGCAGGTGTGGTGTGGGAGATGCTGGTCTCTGGTCATCAGTGCCATCAAATCCTTCTCTTGATAGCACTTGATCCTGATGAGAGCTTTGATCCCTGGAAATGCCAAGAGAGCAGTGCAGGAAGTGTCACATTCCCAGAGTTTCTCCAGGAGCTGCTCAGAAGCACCCCTGCAAGAGCCTCCAGGGGCTCTCCTACACCAGCTGGATGTGTCCCTGAGCTGCCCATCCCACCCTAAGGAGCACTGGCTTTGTGCTGATCCCACACAGAGGAATGATGGCAAAGGGAGAGAGCAAGGCCCTTGGTGCTGAGCAGTGGGTGACTGTCCCTATGGAGAGGGGAAGGAGCTGTGCAGTGGATCTCTTTCTGGGCTGTCCAAGTACAACATCCCACTACAGCTTCTCTCATGGCCAAGCCAGGCAGTTCCATCACAAGATCATCCCACAGGCTAACCTTCATCCTGCCAAGTCTCTGCCTTTCCTCATGCTGCCTCTTGTCTCTGAGTCTCCAGCAGCCCTTGCCTGGCTGAAGAGCAGATGGATGAAGAGCTGTATCCATCTCCTCTCACTGACAGCCTTGCCTGCATTTAGTCCTGACTGATGTGCTTAGCTTCACTGGTGTGTTCCTCCAGTGAGGGAGTTCACCCATCTCTGTCACCCAGAGCTATCAAACACATTTGGCTGCTAGCAACTGGGCTTTGACATGGATTTTGCCCAACATAGACATGAAATATTTAGCCAGCCTTTGGAGTGCTGCTGGTGCCTCTGATGTGTGTGTTCAGTGTCTGTCCATCTAGCAGCACTGCTGGGCTAGTTGGACACACACATGCTGAGGACACCTGCCAGTCACAGCCTCTCTCTTTGGGGAGATCATCCTCTCCTCCAGAAATGCACAGTTTATCATCAGTGCCTCCATTTCCCCCACACCACTCTGCTTTGCAGCTGCAGCTTCTCTGATAGAATAACAGCAATCTATGAGAAAATAACATCAATCTCATGGATAAAGTAACATAAATCTAAGTGATAAGATAAATCTAGTTGATAAAATAACCTTAATCTAGTTGATGAAGTAACATGAATCGAATTGATGGAGTGACATGAATCCACCCTGGCAGAACCAACCTTGGAAGCTTTCATCCTCTCAGAGGATTCAACTTACCTGAATTGCCATCTTTTATGAACTTTGGGGACTAATTTGAGCTCTATCTAGAAGAAATAAGACTTCAGCTAAGACTCTGTTCCCATGATGGTGAGAAAGTCTGTGTGCTCAAGCCCTGAGGAGACCTGCCCAGCTCCGATGATCTCAGGAGTGCCTCTGCCTCACAGTCACCACTGCTTCCAGCTCTTGGGCATCTTTCAAGCACTTCTGAAGTATCTAAGTGTGTTAGCTATGAAATATGAAATTCATTCATAATGCAGGGAAATAACCTTGATCTTCAATGGCATTGCTGCCAGAGAAGATCTGCAACTCCTTACTTAACTCTGGTACTCACCTTGGAAGGAGTTCTTCTCATTTCAGCTCTGAGGGGATGTAAATTGTCCATAGCTGTCCAGAAATCTCCCTGTGAGCCTCGTCTCCTGGTTGTGTTCCAGGGTGATGCCAGCTCCATGTCCCAGTCTCTTCTCCCCTCCATCTGGATGCAGAGAACTCCTTCCCCTCACTATCTGTTACCCACCTGTGGCCAGAAGAGATTGGATCTCACCCCATTCCAGCAGCATCTCTCAACCTCTTATGGCTGCGAGATGAAAGCTCATTTATTTTATGGCCACAAATTCCATAAGGGAGCAGGAATCATTTCTTCTTCACAGGTAAGAATGCCTAAGCCTTCAAGAGCATCCAACAATGTCATTCTCAGGGAAGCCAGCTTAGAAGTTTCTTAAAGAGGTTAGCCCAGAAGAGAAGGAGTTTGTGAGTGGCTCACACAGCTGAATGCCAGGTTGGTGGTGGAGCTCAGCAAGCCTGGACCTCTGCTGCCACTTTGCCCTTTGCTGTCCCTGAGGGAGGACAGCCAGCAGCACACAGCAAACACTCTGCTGCACCAAGAGCTCCTGAATTGTCCTCGCCTTTACCTTCACTGTTGTTTCAGCATAGGCAGGAGGACAAGGAAACATTCCATGGGATTTAGGGAGTCCTCTTGAGGCAGGACAAGCTCCAGATGTGAGATGGGCTGGAAAGCCAGGTTCAGCTTCCCTGCAGGCTTGCTGCTTCTCAATGTGGCAGCTTCTGAAGTCACTGGGAAGGAACCAACATTAAAGGCAATTTTAGTAAGCCCTTTGTGGTTATATTTGGGCAACATCACCTACAGAGCAAGCTCAGGACTGACAGGCTTCCTTCCAGCAAAACCAACCCCAGCACTCTGGCCTTAGGCCCAAGCCAAGAGGAGATTTCAGCCCAATTTGCTGAGGCTGTTGCATTCTGCAGCACTCAAGGGTGTTTGCCATCACTGCAAGGCAAAGGCAGGGCTCCAGGGGCTGCACTCTGGCTTCCTTTGCCCTGGATGTCTCTGGACACCAAAGCCCACACAGACCTAAGTGTAGTGCATGCCACAGCTGGGAAGAGAACACCTGGAGACATCCAGCAGAGGGAATGAAGAGGAGTAAGAAAAAACAAAGGTATTTTGTCATTGCTTATGTGTTTGTCAGTGTGCAGGATGTCTGCCTGCTCAGTAACACATTCCCTAAGCTAACCTTGTCAGCACTGACCTGCACAGAGCCAGAGAAGGTTTTCTCCATGCTTGCCCATTGCTGAAGTGGAGGAGGTGCTGCTCCGTAGGGTCTTGAGCCCTAGAGAGCTCTCATCCTGCTAGGAATGAGCTCTGGATGCTGCTGGAGAGCCTCTGCACCCAGACAGAGCCAAGCAGCTCATCCACAGGATCCTTGTGTCACCAGCACTCAGGCTCCAGCTCAGCAAAGCTCTTGAGGAGGCATTTTCAATCCATTAATTGCTGTTAATGGAGTCCCTGCTCCTAAGCACTGACAGCTTGCCTTGGAAGGGACACTGTGCAAACCCCCACAAGCTACACTGGAGAAGGGTTAGGTTTTTCTCCTGGGCTGCTCTGCCCTGTCTGCTGTGGCTCTCTTGTGCCATGGCCAGAGCCAGGCCTGCTGCAGGATGCAGAGGCAGGAGGATCCCTAACCTGCAGCCCTCAGCCTGCACTCGGGTGGCTGAATTCCTGCTTCTCAGCTCTGTCAAGTGCTTGGGCTGGGCTGGAATTAATTGTGCCTGGAAGAATGGCATTTTCAGAGTTGTTATGACAATCTGCTTCCTTCATTGAGATGCAGAGGACCTAGATATTCCATTTTTATGTCTCTCTTTTTTTTTCCCAAGGCCACTTGCGTAATCCTTAGGCAAGAGATTGGCTCTGTGCTGGATGACTCAATTGTCCTGGAATAAAACACTGCCTTGACAGATCTGCTTCTGAGCAGCCCAGAGCCAGTGATGTTCATGTTGGGAGCAGACACAGCCTGCCAAAGCCCCAGCTGAAAGCATCTCTGAGCGTTAATGAAAGAGAAGGTTCTATGGGCACTTCATTGCCATGCTCCATCCCCAAGTGCTCTCTTCTGAAAGCCTGGGAGCTCACAGCTCAGCCTGTTCCTGGGTGAAAGGAGCCCAAAGAACCTCTCCCAGGGATCTTTCCCACCCCAGTTGGAACACACACACACACACCAACTGGAACCAGAACCTTGGAGCACTCACAGGGAGCAAAGAGGACTTTGCTCTGTTCCTCAGTGGCATCTCTGAACTTTGGATCCACAGCTTTGTGTGGGCACAGGCTTGGCTTGTCCTCTTCCTTCTCCTCCAAAGCAGCCACAGCACAATACTTCTGTAAGCACTGTGCTGCTCCTAAAGCCAGGAGAGCAAGCAATGCTTCCCTAGGGGAGAACACATGGCCACTGCCTTGGTGGACTTGGGTTTCCTTCTGTACTTTTCCTTTGGGTTTTTTAGCTGCTTTATCTTCTTCAGCAAACCATCTTGTCCAGCCAGAGTAGCTGTGGATAGCTTTGGACCAAGTGGTGCCTACATTTAGTGTCTCAAACAGCATCAGGTTGCTCAGACTGGGGTCACTCTGTTCTTAGATCAAAGCTACTCTGAGTTAGCTGAAGTGCCTGTGCCAGTAGAGCTATCACCTAGACCTGGCTGCACAGCCCACCCCTGGGGCTGCACAGCCCACCCCTGGGGCTGCACAGCCCACCCCTGGGGCTGCACAGCCCACCCCTGGGGCTGCACAGCCCACCCCTGGGGCTGCACAGCCCACCCCTGGGGCTGCACAGCCCACCCCTGGGGCTGCACAGCCCACCCCTGGGGCTGCACAGCCCACCCCTGGGGCTGCACAGCCCNCTCCACAGCCCACCCCTGGCTCCACAGCCCACCCCTGGGGCTCCACAGCCCACCCCTAGAGATGCCCATGCTGTTCTCCTCCTGCCCTCCCACAGCTCTCCCCAGCAGTGCCTGTGGGTGGATGGCATCTGCTGGCCCTGGATGGAGCACACAGCAGGCCTCTAAGCACCATAAACAGCACGTCACGACATCTTTTCTGACCCTGGTGGCCCAGATGGGTTGCCCAAATATTTCCATCTGTGTTTTCCCTGTGGTTCCATCCATCCCTAGATAGCTCTGGCTGCCCTCCAGGAGCTGGTGTGGTGCTAGGAGCTGGGGCACTCACTTCTGTGGTTCTTGTGCTCCTCATGTTTCAGATGCTGCTTGGACTCCCTCAGAGGTGTTGCAGATCTCTTTCCCTTGGGCTCTGTGGCTTCAAAATCCCTATGGTTTACCCCAGATGTCCTCATGGCCATCAGTCCACGTGAGCAGCTATGCAGGACAGTTGTTGCTCCAGCATCAGCTCAGCTAGGCCACAGGCATGTCCAGCTGGATGCAAGGATGAGGATTCCTGAGGCACCTGTAAGGCAGAGAGAGCTCTGAGCCCTGGGCTGCCCCAGCAGCTGAGTGTCTCTGAAGGTGGACATCTGCTGCCAGGACTCTGGCTTCAGGACAGGGATGCAGAGAGGAGTTCTCCCCTTCCTCCACAGTGCCAGGAGGACCAACAGCTCCCAGCAACATAGAAATAACCCTGGATACAAACACTGCCACAGGAAGAGCTCTCACAGCTGGGACTGCCTGGAGATGAAGCACCGCAGATGGACATCAGAAACCTCAAACCAAAACAAGCCAGAGCCACTCTGAAACACTCAAGAGCTGAAGAAGTCCTCTCAGCAAGGAACCAAGGTTCTGGGAGAACAAAAGACTGAATAAATAGTGTTTTCACCATTTTACCTGCCTGGTGCAGTGAAACAAGCACTTAGAGGAATGTTTGGGTCACGTTTGGCTCCACTCCTGCCTCAGCTCCTCATTGGAATTCCTCTCTGCAGCCCACAGGTTATTGCAAGCAGAGTCATGAAAGCCATTAGCAGACAGCAGAGAAGCAGAAAGTTTTGCTCTTCAATAAAAGGAGTGACAATTTCAATTACATTTCTCTGGCATTTTCTTTTTTTTACTCCCACTGAAAAAAAAAAAAAGAGATTGAAGAGTTTATTGGATTCAGCTCTCAGAGTCTGTGTCACTCTGGGTTTTAAAGGGCACAAAACAGAGAAAACTTGACCAGGGAATGGTGAAAGAGAAGAAAATGACTTTGTGTGTTGGTCCCTGGCACTGTGAGGAGCTCCCACCTCGGCCATGCCTTCAGTGTCACTCAGCTGAAGATGTGAAGCTCTCCCCACCTGCAGCACTGATCACTTTAGCATTTGATAGCAGCCACAATGCCATCCCTCAGCACTTCCACCCAAAGCAGGCATTGCACACAGCTGCTGGGGGGGAAATGGGTGAGACACAGGGGTTAAGGAACATCTAGCTGCTCTCCTTAGGGCCATGGCTTAGTGGCATGGCAGTGACAGGGATGGCTCTGCCAACCTTAGTGATTCTGTGTGGTGAAGGCTTAGCACACACAGCTCAAGGCCAAGACTAGCAGAGGATGCATCCAGCAGAGATATGAAGCTGGATCTGAGTTTTCACATGGTACTACCACAGATTTGTCATGCTGCTGTCACCATGAAGTGGTTATTTTAGCCCATCCCCTCCCCAAAGCCCAACCTCCTCCTGTGCTTGCCCACACACTGACTGAAAAAGCATCTCTGGGGGATTCAATTAATGATGTTTATCTCCAATCCCCTCATTACTCACTCTAAGTTGTCCAGAAGGCAGAACAAGTTCACCAGAGTGGACAAAACCCACTTCTTCCATCAGAATAAGCATCACTAATTAAGTCCCTGGCTGCAAAGGAGCAGGACTTGCTTGGCTTTGCCATGATGCTGTGAGGAGGCCACAGCAGCTCTGCTCAAGACACAAGCTCTAGTTCTTCCCTGCTGTTTGCAGCCAGGCAGCTCACCAGTGATTTGGTGCTCACCCTCAGGCAAGGTGAACTCCCCTGGAATTCAGGGGGATCCTTAGCATCCTTTCACGTGTCTGTGGGATAACCTGGGGCTTGTTCTGCACTGCTCCTGGGCTCAGGCTTGGAGCCCTGACTAGGAGAGATACTTTATGGTCTGCAAGTGGACCAAAGACACACAAATCCCTGACAAAGAGAGTAACTCAGCCACTCTTCCCATGGAATTCCTTGGGAAAACCACCAGAAATCTGGTACCCAGATTGCCAGCAGAGCCAGAAGGGAATGCTCCAAAGACCAAATAACATCCCAGCAGGCCTAGAAGAAAATTTTAATCCAGCCCTATTTAGATATATACATATATATCTGATATATATTAATATCTATTTGATCTATACTTCATATATTTAATATATATTAATCTATATTGCTATATATATCAATATATAATCTATAACAAAAAATTACTTTAGAAGCCATGGACTCAAAAAGCTAGATGACAATCTCCTAGAGTGTAACTCTTGAATTAAATATCCAGCCAAAAAAATGAATATTTCACCTGTAAAAAAAAAAAAAAGGAAATAAAATGACTGTGTCCTGCCCTTCTCATACAACTGAACTCCAGGGAAGATAAAAGAGTTAAAATGGAATGCAATTGATGTGAGAAAAGCCTTGGAATTGCAGCTGCAGCAGTGGCATCCACAGCAGTGTTTCCTTTTCACTTAATGAGATGTGCTAACAGTGATTTCCTCTCTTCTCTGAAGGGACAGCAGAGCTTTAGCCAAGACAGAGCCTGTGCTGAAGCTGCTGAGGAAGCATGCAGTGAGGGATGTGCTCCCAGCAGCACACAGCAAGCCAGAGGAGCTTCTCCTCCTCTCTTGTACCCTGACAGTTCACAGCAGCATGGAAGATGCTGAAGTGTGGAGGGAGTCATTCCCATGGAAGGACTCTGGCTCCAGCACTCAGATCTGCCCAGGAAGAGTTGGGTTCACTCCTCCTGAGCTGCCTGACCTTGGCTCAAGCTGCCAGCTCTCAGACTGCAGGGGAAGAGCTGAGCTGCAAATGGAAGCATCCTAAGGAAGTCAACACTGGAGGGAGGAGAGGAATTAGATGAAAAGCACTTTACAACCAAACATGACAAGAGAGAGAAACTAAACACTGCTCATTAGCAACAGATTTGTAACAAAATGGGGAGTTCTCAGAAAAATCTGTAAAAGAAAGGAGCCAGGCACCTCTTCATTACCAGAGTGAACCAAGCTAGGGATGTTCCATGCTCTGGAATGGATTACCCACTCCTACCCTGTTGTGGAGGCACAACAGTCACTGACATGACAGCTCTGAGCTGCAGAGGAGAGCCACTCAGGGCCTGGGCTGCAGGCTGGCACCTGGCAGAGCTGTTCCAGGAGCATTCCTGTGAGGAATAGAGCCCTCAGGACGACCTGAAGGGTTTATGTGGGAATCCTAGACTGGTTTGGGTTGGAAGGGAGCTCTGGAGCTCATCTAGTCCAACCCCCCTGCAGTGGGTAGGGACATCCCCAATTAGATCAGCTTGCCCAGAGCCCTGGCAAGCCTCACTCTTACACTGATCCAGGGCAGTGGAGCATTCCCCACGTGTTTTACTCTTTACCCTGGCAATTCACAGCATCCCAGCATGGTGAGAGGGGAAGGGAGCTCTGGGCATCACCTGGTCCAACCTCAGCCCCAGCAGCTTGGCCAGCATCCCCTCCAGCTGCCCTTGGCATCTCTGCACCCCAGGAGACTCCCCAGGCTCTCTGGGCAGCCTGGGCCAGGGCTCTGCATCCTCACAACAACAACTTTCTCCTCAGCCTTTAAGCTCCATGAGGTTTCCTACAATGACATGCAAGAGGAATTCTTGAAAATCATGGATTTCTCTCCCTTTTGTGCCTAGCTTCAGTCTCTGTATTCCAGAATTCATCTGACTAAAGGTCTGCATCTGACATCCCTCTGGCAGAGCCTAGAGCCCTTCCAGCAGAGCAAGGCCAATCACACCACAACTGAACCTCCTTGGTGCTCTGGGCTGGGAGAACCTTGTGAGGATCTGTGCCAGAGGAGAGAGGAAACACAAGAAGAAAACAAAAAGGAAGCTTTGATCCCTGAGCATGAAGCATTTGTTGTCTATAAACATTTTGAACAGCCCCAGCTATTCATTATGCTTTGGTGGAGGTCCAGCCTGACACCAGTTGAGAGCTATCTGCATCCTCCTGTGTCAGAGCCAATTTGTTCCCCTCAAAACTCATCTTCTCCTTTGCTTAATGAGGATGCTGTGGTGCAGGAGAGCAGCTGACAGGCTGGGCTCTTTGGGAGATGTTCTCAGAGCCATCTGAGGGGAAGCTTGCTAGGAGCTTTTCATCATGGAAATTATTGCAGAGGCAGCTGATGAGGTCTGAGAGGATGTTCTACACCAAGAGCTCTTGGATCACCTCAGGAAAGGTCTTGGTGATAGCTTTATGGGGAATTTAAACAAAAACTAAAGTGATTTTCTCAGCCTATTAGTTTTACTACAAATCACTTTTCCTGTTAATAAGCACTTGGAAATAGAATTGTGTTGAAAATCCTAGTTGGGCAGCTTTATTCTGCTCTGGAATTCAATCTTTATCACTGATGTCACTGTCACTGCTGGAATTTCAGGAATGGAACATGGAATATGTATTGTTCTAGATAGCCCTTCCAATACAGTTCTGTTTGCCCTAAAGCTAGGATTATCAGATCCAGTCCAAATCCTTTCTGTTCCCTTTTCCAGCAGGTACACAGACTGTGGGGGGTATCCAGCACCAGAGAATGAGTTTGTTTGGGATATGAGGAGCACTAGGTCTGTGCACAGCAGAGGCTTTCCTAGGAGATGCTGGAGGGTAATTTGGATTGGAAACTGACTGGAAAAGAGATGAAATACTTGCTAGTAAACAACTTGTTTCCTATGGGGAGATTTTGTTGTTGGTAGTGCCTCGGAAACAAACCATATCCAGCTTTTCTGTAGGAGCAGGAAACTTAAAGCATCTGGTCTCAAAAAGGTGTAGTAGTAATGAAAGATCTCCTCCTCCTCCTCTTTACTCATGGATCTCTCCACCCATTAGCCTGCCACTGAATTATTCCTGATGCTACTCCTGGCCTGATTTACTCTCCCATTATCCCAGATCCCATGGAGTGCCACACTCCATTGATTTGCCTCTTTAAGGAAAGCAGGCTGGCCATTGTGACCAGCAACCTCAAGCCTTTGGCTAGCAACCAGCAATGGTTTGCCTGCTAAGCCATGGCCCTGAGCAGAGCAGCTAGATGTTCCTTAACCCCTGCAGGGATGGAGACTCCAGCACCTCCCTGGGCAGCCTGGGACAAGACTCAACAAGCCTTGCAGGGAAGAAATTCCTCCTGAGATTCAATCTAAACCTCCCCTGGGGCAATTTGAAGCTCTCCTGTTGCTGCTTTTTTTGTCCAAGTCATTTTTGGTATGTGTGTCTAAATACAGATCCTTAGAAAACCAAACTGTGCTGCAAGGAATTAGCATCTTCCTGGGCAAAAATAACTCAGCCAAAGGAGAAGTGATAGCTCTGGATTAAAAGTAGAAGGAGAGCTGCTTCCTTCCTTCTGGAGCAGAGCAGGGGTGGGAGCTTTACTCCAAATAGAAATGGGATGTGTGGAAAGTGTGCAGCAAGAACAACAAATCAACTGGTGCTTTGAAAACACAAATGCAGCAATGTGAAGAATAAATGAACTGCAGCCAAAAAATCCAAACCCCAAAGCCAAGCAGCAGGCTGTGAGAGCTGCTGAGAAAGGGCTGTGAGGAGCAGGGGATGGAGTGTGCCAGCAGGAGCAAGCAAAGCAAGGGATGGTGGAAGAGTCATTCCTGGGAAAGGAGAGCTGACTAACTGCAGAGCCCTGGGGAAGCCACACCTGCTCCTGCATTAAAGCTGGGAGACTGCTTCCTAGGAGCAAACAGAGCAAGGGACAAACAGCTTCACAGAATCCCCAAGACTGGAAAAGACCCCCAGGATCATCAAGTGCAGCCTATGACCCAATACACCACAACATCTAAACCATGNCCAATACTCCTAGGTCCCTCTCTGCTGAGAGGGCATGTCTGACAGATCCTGATGGTCCTGGGCAGCTCAGCTAGCTCCTGGATCAGCCCAAGGCTGGGCAGCAGCTCCTGGGAGCCTGCTGCTGCTGGCCAGCCTGCCCAAAGGCTGCAGTTAGCACTCTTGATGGAATAATTGCTGTCCTTGTCAAAGCTCTGCCTCCGTGTTTGCCTGCACTCTACAATGTGTTCACTGAGTGATTGTCTGCTGTGGGGAATGTCTTCACTCAGTAATGGCCTGCTCTGAATTAATGCTGCCACTGAATCACTTCCCATTCAAGGCCAGGGCTGACTGCATGATTCCCTCTCTTCTGACTCATGTGATGGCAAGTGAGCTGCTCAATTACATCTGGAGCTGCTGCTGGATCCACGTGGAGCTGCTCCGAGTGCAGTGCCTTTGGAGGATGTCTCTTCAAAGGCCAGGGTGCTTCCCTTGGAGAGAAGGAAGCAGTTGGGATTCAGCAGGAGAGGGGCTAGGTTAGGCACTGCTAATGGGAGGAGGATGCTGTCAAAGCAGGGGATGATAGACAGCTGGGGGGAAAAGACCAAAAGTGAACAAAAAAGGTAAAACCATTGAGCAGAATCTGCTCTGTTCCAGCTCAGAACAGGACAGAGAGAGGAGAGAATTGCAATCAGAGAGGAATCCTTGGAGAAGGGAGAAACAGAAGAAAAGCAGAGAATCAAGGGCAGGGAAGAGGAATCAGCAGAATGGGAGTGATGGAGACTTAGTGCTCAGCCTGGAGCTCTTTCACTGCCTCAAAGCTAACAGCTAGCCCTGGGCACTGCAGAGGTGCCAAACACCTCTGCCCTGGGAACCACTGCTGGAGGAACTCCTGCAGCTTCCCTGCCTTTCCCTTTTCCCTTCCTCACCTTTGGGCTGCACTGCTGCCAGAGGCAGAGCTGGAGGGGAGCAGCCTGCATGCCATGGGCTCTGTCACCTCCTGGCTGGAGCCTGGCCAGAGCACAGGGGAGCATCTCAGGCTCTGGCCTTGGAGGCTGACACAGAGCTGACAGACTGCTGCAAATCCTACTGATGTCTTACACCTCATGCATTTGAGCATCAAATCTATTCCCAGCCTGTTCTCTTCCAGCAGATCACAGCAAACTGACTCAGCTCCCATAAAATACCTCATCCTCCCCTCTTCTCACAGAGTGGGAGAACATCCCTTTCCAAAAGGTAAATATGTATTCTGGGGGTTGAGATCTCTTCCTGCTCTAGGTCTAGTGGCCTTACCCGACTTGAGATCAAGGATGGCTTTGTTCATTCCTTGCTCTGAGCTTCCCCCTGCACACACTGCTGGAGATGCAGTTTGCTTGTGTCCTGCCAGGATGACCTTGCTCACTTTCCTTCCTGATCTCCCAGAGCTGAGCTGCCAAACCACATGAAGAAATAACTGCTGTCTGGATGCCATTGTGAGAAACAGGCTGATCACTTTCTTCCTGCCTTTCCATGTCTCCTCACCTTCATCCCAGGGGCTCTAGGAACACTTGTGCACAGGAGAACACTTGCCTTGTGCTGCAGGGTTTGGAGATGGCTATAAAACAGTGAGGTTAGTGGTACCCAAGATGGACCAAGCTCTTCCATGGCTGTTATATTGCTTTAAGTCACTTCCATCTCCCCCATGAGAAGAGGAGATGGGCAATGGAGCTGGTGAGAGGACAGGCATTGCTATTAGCACTCTGCCTACTCCCCTTTCTTCCCTTTTGAGGACAAACTCGATAAGCTCATTATGTTTGAGTGACATTAATAAGCTGTAAGAGCAGGTCTAACCAGGCTGGCTCTGAGAGCAGCAGGAATGGAGGTGGAATATGCTGGGAGTGGGGCAACATCTCCCACTCAATTAGAGCAGAGCACCTGCAGGGGGATTAAAAAGTTACATCAAGCTTCTCTACCTTGGACATCTGTGCCAAGGCACAGGAAACCTTCCAAGACCTAGGTAAGGTTGATTCCAGGCTTGCTCCATAGCTCTAAGGCAGCTGGACCAGCTGCTTGCTGGTGTTTGGGTGGAAACAGCATTAACATCATCAGTCTCCTCAAGTTAGAGGAATCAACTTGATCAGCTAAGTGAGAGCAAGTTACACCTGAGCCTTGCCAAGCACAGCAAACACTGACCTTGCCCTGCAGCAGAGCTGGAGTGAAGCTGCCATTGTGGGCTTTCAGGGAACCTGCACACAGGGATAAGGGAATTCCCTGGGACACCTCACCTGAGAGCTCAGTGGGCACTGATGCTCTCTTGCTACCAGGGCTGTTCAAGCTCCAGCCTTTTCATTAGGGATTACCTCTGCCTCAGTCAAGACCTTCCCCTTTTTATCCACCAGCTTGGGCTCACATAGCATCTATTAGCTGCACAGAATCACTAAGGCTGCAAGAGACCTCTAAGCTCATCCAGTCCAAGCATCCCTATCACCCCCAGGACACTAAGCCATGGCTCTAAGGACAGCAGCTAGATGT
The DNA here is from genome assembly GCA_013396975.1 of Bucco capensis. Classification (NCBI taxonomy): domain Eukaryota; kingdom Metazoa; phylum Chordata; class Aves; order Piciformes; family Bucconidae; genus Bucco; species Bucco capensis. The sequence goes on from VWZO01005932.1 coordinate 255,484, forward strand.
TTGCTAACCCCTGCAGGGATGGAGACTCCAGCATCTCCCTGGGCAGCCTGGGACAAGCCTGAACAAGCCTTGCTCCTGGCATCCCTTGAGGACAGAGAGTGGCTGAGGCTCTGTCTCCAGCTCAGAGACCCCAGGGTCAGCAGCAGATGGTTAAGTGTCACTGCCCTGCAGCCAACCCTGAGGAGCCAGTGCTGAGCTTGGCCCTGACAGGCCTCTGTGCCCCAGCCAACCTCCCTGTGCCAGCTGAGGGAATCTCCAGCAGGATCAGCATCCATCCTTGCCTGCAACATCTGTGCAGGACAAGTGGTAATGCATCATGGGAGTATCTTGAGCAGGTACAGATTACATGGAGGGGAGAAAAACAGACTAGATACCCAAGTCCACATACCTAGCCCCATTTCTGAGTCAAGCTTGATGGGTCTCAGTTTCTCCCACAGAACTTTGGTCTCCATCAAGTTCCCATTTCCTGGGGAGCTCTGTGTTGCTCATCAGCACAGAAATAGTGCTGCTGTTCCCCCTGATCCTTGAGGATAAAACATGTTGCAAATAGCCAGCAGTGCTTTATGAGAAGTGACAATAATGCTGTTTCCTTGGCAGAGGAGACCTGCATCTCAATCTGCAGGAGCCTGTGGCTCAGGAGGATCCATTTAAATCTGAGCAGTCTGGAGCAACTGGAACAGTTATCAAGCTGACAACAGGACCATTTTTCTTAGAGATTAAAATGGCATATTGATGATGATTGCTTTAATCTCATCCTAAGTACCTCATAAAATGCTTGAGAGCTTGGAAGCAATCTTGAGTTCAGAAGTTTTCCTCTAATTATGACAAGGCCTGTGTAGCATTTGCCAAAGATGAGCTGCTGCCTGGAGAAGGACAAGGGAGAGCAGCAGAAGCATCTGCCTGCCCTCAGAAACACAGCATCCACTCTCACCTCCCACAGGGACAGGAGCTGAACAAGGGCAAAGTCCTCTGCCTTAGGGTCTGCACACCTCCTGCCAGCATCCATGGTGTCCATCTCACTTCCAAGGGTGTCCAAGTTTCCCTGAACTTCAGGGCAGAGATGATGTGCTACAAGACTGAGCTAGGACCTGCAGACTGCTGCTGCATCACCCTGGCCACTGCTTTTCCCAGAGCCTTTAGTTTCTGCCAGTCTCCCATGTGAGAGGAGTTCCTCTAAGGGGATCACCTTCTTCCCTTGATGAGCACAACTCCGGGAATGGGAATGGTTTGCAGAGTATAAGCCAGCAGGTGCCAAGCTGGAAGTTCACCCTGGTCCTTGCATGGTCTTAGCCTAGTGCTTGAGTCAAGAGCATTCACTAGCTGGCCCTAACTTCTCTGCTCTCTTCATCCTCTCCCAGCCATCAGAAGAGACATCTGCTGTCATTCCCTAAGGAATTAAGACTGGTTTAGGGTGGTAGGGTTGTTAAATTCCTCCTGCCAGCTCCCATTTCCAGGGCTCTTCCCAAAACCACTTCAGCTTCTGCTGTCTCCAGATCCCTTCTGCTCCATCTCCTCTTTTTCCTTGTGCTGTCTCCCAATGCCTTCTGCTCCATCTCCTCTTTTTCCTTGTCTGATTCCCACACCACTGGTGTGGAGGGATTGGTGCCACCAGCTCCTACTGCCATGAGCTTGGAATGCTGCTTTGATCAGGAACCTATCACTTTAGGATCCAAAACAAAGCAGCAATCTTAAAGGCATTAAAAAAAACAACTTCAGAAATGCTTCTGGGGAATTAACAGTTCTGGAAGTGTCCCTATTGGAATTGTGACCTTTGGTCTGCAGCTGGTTTCAGGTTTTCCCTTCTGGATGTCATCCCTGCAATCCACACTCACCTCGCTGCTAGCTCTCATCTCTCTGGAGCATCACATGCTCTGCAGACTCAGTGTCAAGGTCTTGGGGCTTTTTGCACTGCTGCTTCAATGAAAACAATTATTCTGTTTGTTTGCAGGAATTCAGAGCTCCAACTATTGTATTTCAATTGAGAACAAAGCGAGTTTTGCTCTGACATTGTCACAGGTTGAGTTTTCTCTGCAGGTTCTGACTGATGACTGGAGAAAACTTTCCTGGCATCTTGAGCTCTTTGCTCATTTATCCAGAGCTGTGTCACTCAGGGAAAAAACCTCAAGGCCATAAATCTTTCTCTCAAATCAATAAAAGCAGAAGTAATGAATGGTTCTAGCCCTTCATTCATACCAACATCCTGCCCTCTTCTGAAGGAGAAGAATTCCAGCTTCCATGAGGATCCTGCCATGAGAGCTGCAACATCACAGGCAGGATCAAATTGCTGACAGGGCAACTGCTGGATATTTGTGGGGAATTTGGGCTTGTTGTTCCTTCAGGAACTGCTTAGAGCATTAACTCCTGCTGAGGAGCTCTGCCTGCTGCAAGCATCCTCCCTGCTTCTGCAGCTTAGCTATGGAAGTAGCTCTGACTGCCACAGGTGGATACAAACCACTGTTTGGGGTGAGTTAAGTAGTAAAACGTCCTGGCAACACTCTAGAGAGCAAAGTCCCCTCAGCTGGGAGCAGTCAGTGCAGCTGCTGCAGCCTGGGCCATGGCCTGAAGCAGTGACACATGTGCCATGGTCCCTCCAGGCTGGGCCCTGGGGCACCCTGTGCTCCTGCAGCTCTTGAGCAGTGCTGAGGGGCTGCTCAGCTCTGTGACAAGGGACAGCCTGAGCTCTGCCTGTCCTCTCTGCAGCCAGGAGCTGGGAAGGAAGGGGAGAGCAGTGAGGTGCTCAGCTGCAGCAGGGTCACTGGCACTCCATGCCCTCCAGCTCCTCACAAAGCACTCCGTGCTGGCCTTGGCCTCTGGCAGGCACAGAGGGACCTGCCCAGCTGGATGTGTTCCCCACAACACAATCACCCTCATGGAATCCTTACAGCTATTTAAACTCCCTCTGGAAGCCACTCTGCCCCTTGTTCCCAAGGTGGGATGAGACTTTCCCAGCCCTGCACCTGGAGATGAATAGAATCAGAGCTGATACCATCAGGAGGAGAATGAACCGAGGTCCTAAAGCTACCTTTAGGATCTAACTAAGAAGCTTCATTCCTCAGAAGGGCTGAGCAATCAGAAGCTGGGGCACAGGTCAGAGAGCTCTGGAAAAAACAAAGCACCAACTTGAGCAGCTGAATATCAATTTGGAAGCCAGCAAGAACAGGAATTATTTCTAGCTTTAAGAACCTAACCTTAATCTCCTGTTTTTTCCACAGGTCATAACTAGAAGAGCTTGGCTTTGCAGAGCTCCTGAGCACCTGGAGAGGATGCAATCCATGGGCACTCAGCTCTGCTCAGCACCAGGCCAAGGGTGTCAGGAGAACCCTGCCAGCCATCCTCAGTTTGGAGAGCTTTGCATGGACTGGGAAGTGATGGATTTGTTCTGGCCATGGCCCCTGTGGTGCAGCACTGCCCTGGCAGGGAGCAGAGATGAAACCAGGACAAACTTGCACACTCCCACAAGGCCAGGATGGTATTTCCCACAGCAAACACAAGTCCAGATCATTTCCAAAGCCCCTTTTGCATTGCAAGAGAAGTCTGACAGGCAAAGGTTGACCAGCCATGAAGACACACATCTTTCCAAGCAGCCCTTCCCAAACTTGTCACTCATATCCACCATCATGGCTCAGAAATGCCTGCAGATCATCCTTGACATCTCCCATCAAGCTCTGAGCTGCAAGCCCTCTGACCATCCCAGGAAACACTGCTCTACATCCTCACTTGCTCACCTTTTAAACATCACCAGGGAAAGACAGAGAGTGGCAGAGCAAATTGGGTTTGACTTCTGTTGCTATTGTTTATGTTGTGAGACTCGGGGAGGAGCAGAGAGACATTCAAGTCATGCCCCAAAACTAGCACAGCATCTAGATGTCTCTTTTAGATCTTTCCCTGTGACAGTTTCAATGTTATCATTAAGAGCAAAGTTCTGGGAAACTGAAGCTGAGATCAAACCAAACCATGTGTGACCTCCACAGAAGCTAAACTGGAGCCTGAACATTTCTTTTTCAGTGACAATTTGTTGGCTCCTCTGCTCCAGATGGGCAGCAGGCCAAGCTGAATCCCTCAACCTGAACTGAAGCCCAATTAACTAAGAGAAATTGTCAAATCACTCCAGAGAGGTGATCAGCATTATTTAATCTTCAAAGCAGAGGCTGTTTGCCAAAGCAGCTATTCCACTGGGGAGCAGGGAGCACTTGCTGGCACATCCACCACATCTCCAGCCAAGGTTTTGTGTCTCCTAGACTCATCCCTTACAGCTGGCAAACTCTGAAGGTCCAGAGCTCCTGTTGCTCCAGACCAAGGCAGAAGAGAACCACAGAGCAGTTCAGGTTGGAAGGACCCATGAGGCTCATCAAGTCCAACTCCTGTCCTGGTACCCAGCCTGAACCTCCCCTGAGGTGCTCTCTGGGCTCATGGCTTTCTGAGGACTAAGCATGTGGGCACATTGTGAGACTCTAGGGCAAGCTAATGGCATCCTGGGCTGCAGCAAGAGAAGCGTGGCCAGCAGAGCCAGAGAGGTGATTGTGCCACTGCACTCTGCTCTGCTCACACCTCCTCTGCAATACTGGGGCCAGCTCTGGAGCCCTCAACACACAAAGGACATGGAGCTGATGGAGCAGGTGCAGAGGAGGCCACGAGAATGCTCAGGGGCTGCAACACCTCTGCTCTGAGGACAGGCTGAGGGAGCTGGGATTGTTCAGCCTGGAGAAGAGAAGGCTGCAGGGGAACTACTAGTGACCTTCCAGGACCTAAAGGGAACTTCCAAGCAGGCTGCAGAGGGCCTGTTTGCAAAGGCCTGCAGGGAGAGGACAAGGGGCAATGGTTTGAAATTGGAGAGGAGTAGATTTAAACTGGATATTAGAAAGAAGTTGCTCCCCACGAGGGTGGTGGAACACTGGCCCAGGTTGCCCAGGGAGGTGGTTGAGTTGCCATCCCTGGAGGCATTGCAGGTGAGGCTTGCCAGGGCTCTGGGCAAGCTGCTCTAGTTGGGGATGTCCCTGGCCACTGCAGGGGGGTTGGACTAGATGAGCTCCAGAGGTCCCTTCCAACCCAAACCAGGCTAGGATTCTATAGTCACAGCACTGTGTTTCAAGAGAAGGATCTGAAAGATCACAAAGTCAAGGTGAAGAAGCTCAAGAATTCTCAAGCTCAAGGTAGCAAAAAGAAAAGGCTAAGGGTTGAAAAGTCAACAGAAAACAGCTGCTTCCATGCAGAGATTTAGGATTAGGCTTGCAGGGAGGGCAGAGGTTAGCAGAACCCACGGAGCATGTAACTGGCCAAAACAAGTCCAGATGAGAATGAGAATGGCACATGAACCTAGAGCAGATGTGCTCTAGTGCAGCACATCCTCTTCCTTTGGCTCAGGCTTCCTGCCTCCCCTGAGTGACAATTCCAGCCATAAGGACAGACACCTCTCAGACTGCTCAGGAGCTGGAGAGGCAAGGAGCAGCTCCAGCTTCACCCAGCTCTCTGCAGACAACAAAAGCCTTCATGGTTCAATAGCATTCTTCTGACCAAAACAGCCAACTAAGTGCACATGTGCTGTGTCCTAGCCACAAAAGCCAAGAGGCAGCTGCTCTCTGGACAGGCTCCTGGTGGGAGAGCAAGGAAAGGCTTGGTGTGTTTGCAGAAACAAAGCACTCCAGGGGCAGCTTCCAGCCACACCACTTCCTCCAGAGAGGGAGGGCATGGAAGGACCCCAAAACCACCCCAGAGAGCCTGGCTTCTCCAACGAGAGATGGGACACAAGGAACTCAAGCAAGAGAAATACACCAAACCTGCTTTTTTTCTGGAGCCAGGATCATAAAAAGCACAGAAATCACATCTCTTCTAGTTGCATTCAGGGCAGGCTGCAGGGCTCCTTGTCAGCAGGAGCAATGTCCATCCTCACCTCCCTCCAGACCTCAGATGGCTGAGCACTGCCTCGGCTCCTGAGAGCAGCCAAGTGCTTTAGGTAGCTATTGCCTGCCTCATTCTCACTAAACCTGTGCCTGTCTACAGCTAACACATGTCCAGACCAAGCTCTAGGAGCTGCTCTGTCACCCAACAACCTCTGCCCAGCAGAGAAAGGACAGCCACAGGCTCAAAGCAACTTGGTGAAACATCAAAACTAACACCAATATAAAGTACATCAAGTTCTACTCACCCCAGGGAATGCATGGAGAGGACACAAAGTGGGAAGGCAGCCCTCAGGAGGCAGAGGAGCAGGGTCAGGGAGACCCAAGCAGGAGGTAGAAGCTTATGGAAAAGGAGCTCCTAGCCTTAATCTTGTAGTTTATATTGAGCAGGATGTTGATGGGATGGGATACACCTGGTAGCAGAGCCAGGTCACTGCCCTGGCTGAGCCAGCACTGCTAACACACCATGGCTGGCCTCTGCAGGACAGCTGCACATCATTTATCTGCTGAAGAAAGCAAACTCCACAGGCTGCCTGAGAGGAGAGGGAAGAGCATGGCCCTTGCTGATGCCAGCCTGGCTGCCTGGGCAAGGCAGCAGAGCTCCAAGGGCCAGCAGCATCTGCCAGCCTCAGTTAGCAGACACTTGGAGGATCTGATGTGTGCTCATCCAGCACTTAGAGAGCTGGCTGTCCTCCAGAAATACCATGTTCTGGCTTTTCTTTGGACCTGTTGTTAGATATTGTCCCATGAGCCAATGCATGGAGCATGGGCTCAGAGCTCACCCCCAGCATCTCCACAGGGCTGGTGTGAAGCAGCTGCCAGCACCAAGGGATGGCAGCTTCATCCCAGGCCATGCCAGAGGTTCTCATGCATGTCCCCCTTCATGTCAGACCTCTCTGTGACATCCCCAGAGCAGGGCAGCTCTCAGGCTGTGTGCTGCCTTCTTTGAAAGGCCCCAGAGGAATGGATGTTCTCTCAGTGATCCAGTGCCTGGCCATTACAGGTGAAATCCCACTCAGTCACCACCACTTCACTTCCAACAGTCCAAAAATCCACAGCCCAGAAGTCCAGTTTGGGGCAATTTCCCTCCTAGGAAAGCTGTGAGCTGTGCCAGGTGGCAGGGCTCTGCTTTGCCATGGCCACACAGGTACCTCCTGTGTAAGCCTTGTGCTTACTGCTCCCCTCCTGAGCACTCCTCAGACATCTGCTGGGCTCCAAACACCAGTGGGGATAAAACACCAGAGCCTAGGGATCCCTGCCTGAACACAGAGCTGAGCAGCTCTAGCTGGCAGGCAGCTGAAATGCCCATGAACAGAAGATTTGGAGTTCAAATGGGATAGGAAGCACTCCCAGCCCCAGCTCATGGGGCAGACAAGGGTTTCCAGATGGTTTCCCACTGCACAGAGGGAGTTCACTTGCCTTGAGCATCCCTGCCTGGCCTGTGAGGTCTCTTTGGGGCTCTCTTGCTCTCTGGCACTGGCAGCAGAGCTTTTCCCCCTCCCAGTGGAAGATTCCTGCTGATTTCCTTGTCCTCCCTGGGTTGGAGGGTGCCTGTGCCACGCTGAGGATTCAGAGATGCTGCTTGTGCATCCCTGCAAGAATCACAGCTGAGGCTAAGCACAATCCCTGCTTTCCCCAGGGGAAAAGCAGCTTTGGACACAAGAGTAGGATCTGACTCGTGCTGGCATTTGTCTCTTCTCCAACAGGAATGAAAAGGATATCTCTGTGGAGCAGATGAGCACCGAAATCCTACTGAACCTACAAGCCCTGTGTCCTCCTGAGCTGCCCACATTGCTCAGGGCCTGCTCCCTGAGCTGGGATGCTGGGCTGGCAGCACATTGCTCACTGTTGCTGTGCCCCAAACCTTGACAGAAACCTCCAGGAGAAGAGAAACCACCTGAAACTCCAGCCAGAAGATCAGAAAGTGCCCAAGTCAGAGTAGCTGACATCTGCAGGCATCACATTCAAATTCAAGCAAACAAAACAAACCAGGAGGGCTTGTGCAGAAATCGACCCCTGGTCTATATTTGAGGCAAACATCCCAAATCCATCAGTCTGTGAGGCTCTGAGAAGGGACTGGGAGGAAAAGCAGAAAAGAGCATGGAAAGGAAAAGGTTATTTTAAGGCATGCTAAATGCATCCATTGACAGCTCTGCACATCCGTGGTGGATCACAAATAGCTCAGGGAGCAAGTGACGTGGAAAAAGCCTAAAAATGGGGGGGGGGAAGGAGTAGTAGTAAAATTGTGTCATTTTTGTTCTGGTGACTGTACAGCAATGACTGCATTGCTGATGTCTGCATCAACATCATGCTCTTCAGAGGCCTCCAGGGGACACAGGAAGGCAAGTGGGGAAGGACATCCAAGCATGAAGATCAGGAGGTCCAACAAGATGCTGGATGGTAAAGGTTTTCCTTCCTGTTCCTATCAAGCAATCCATCCTTCCAACCAGAGGTCTGTGGGGTTGATTAACCCAACACTAATAATGGAGTAAGTGCTAGAGGAAAATGAAGAGAGCAGCCAGAATACTGCAGGGTGCTGGATTGTCTTCTCCATGCAGCACTGCAGGGCCCAGCTGGGCCATTCTGCACTGTCTTCTCCAGTAAGGAGCAGAAGAGAAAACAAACCAACTGCACATCACCAGAACCTCAAGCCAATACCTTGTAAAGGTCAAGGACCAGACAAGGAAGAGAAGTAGCACAGAAAGCATGTAGGGAGACTGAATCAGTAAAGCAGGTGATTTTGTTAGAGTAGAAGCTCTTACTTGACAAGAAATGTGTGCCAGAACTACTGGAATCTCAGAAAAAAAGATCTAGTTGCTTTGTGTCTAGCATCTCAGTGACACTCAGGCTGAGCAGAAGGTCCTGGGGAGAGCAGGGCCTGGGAGAACCTGTGAAGGGACATGCACTGGAGACCAACTTAGCCCTGGCTGGCTGCTGAGATGGTCTTGGAGCACAAAAACATCCTCCTCTTCCACTCTCATCTCTTTCACCACTGCTCACCTTGCCACACTCTTCTCTTCCAAACAGGAGCAAAAATGCCTGACTCCACCATGGCCTGACTTGGAACAAGCTTCTGCTGTAACTTCCCCTCTAGAGATGGAGTTCCTTCAGGAGCTGCTCAGGAGGAGATGTGCTGAGGGTGTGCTTTGACCTCCACACGGGAGGAGAATCCTGGAACCATGATGCTTGGGAAACCCTTGGAGCTCATGCAGTGCAAGGATCCACCCAACACTGCCATGGCCCCAGGCACCACAGCTAGACCCAGGCTGGCTGGGGACACTGACCTGAGCCAGGAGCTGAGGTCACCTCCTCCTGACTCAGACACTCTTTCAGCCATGAAACCTCATCTCTTTTGCCAACAGCCAGGAATGACTTCACACAAGTCACAGGAGGAGCTGTCAGAGGGGCATAGGACTCAGGAGGAGCTGTCAGAGGGATAAAGGACAGAGGAGTCCTCAGGAGGAGCTGTCAGAGGGACAGAGGACTCAGGAGGAGCTCTGAGAGGGACAAAGGACTCCTCAGGAGGAGCTGTAAGAGGGACAGAGGACTTCATCTGTCCAGTAACTTGAGTCTGGAACATGGCTGAGTTCCTGTTGGAAAGGAAAGCAAACTCTTCCAGTTTCCACCTGAACCAAGGCAGCCCAGCAGAGGTGGGGCACAAAAAGATGTTTTTTCTAGTAATTCGAATGATTTGAGGGTTCAACCTGGCAATGGAACAAACCAGGAGTTGAACATGAAGACAGCTCTGCCAACCAAGAACTGAGCAGCTTTCAGCCAAAAGGTCCAAGCCAGTTATTTTGATGCTGCTGGAACTTTGTCCCTGCTCTTTCCAAATGGAAGCAGAGCCAAAAATACCTTGTTTCATCAAATAATTGGATTTCAGCAGAATGACATAATATGATGGAATCTGTTTCAGCCTCAGCTCGTCTCCCCTAAGCCCAGGCTAATAGGATTGGCAAAGCAAACACTGAGCAAGGCCTAACAACAGCCCCAGATCATTATCTGATGGCCACTGTGAAATTTACCTTCCCCACACATTAAAATCCTCCTTTTAATGTGGGGATTAGGAGGTGGGGGGTTGGAGATGTGAGATCTGTGTTGCTGAGGGATCTGGAAGGAATATATTAAGGTCTATCCCATTGCCTTGCAGCAAACTCTAGTGGCAACAGCCTGGAAAATCAATAAAGCCAAAGCAGAGAGAGCTAAGCATGGCCTGGCCCAGCCCAGGCAGCACTTAACCCTCCCTGAGCCTGCAGCAGGGAGATGGCCTCTCCAGGAGCAGCATTCCAAACAGAAGCCTTCTGGTAGCTCATTTCAAACTACTATATGGTCATAGATTCATGGAATGGCTTGGGTTGGGAAGGATCTTTCCAAGCTCATCCAGTCCAACCTCTCTGCAGTCAGCAGGGACATCTGCAACTGGAGCAGGATGCTCCCAGCTCCAACCAACCTGAGCTGGGATGGGCACAGGGATGAATGGGACATCTGCAACTAGAGTAGGATGCTCCCAGCTCCAACCAACCTGAGATGGGATGGGCACAGGGATGAATGGGACATCTGCAGCTAGAGCAGGATGCTCCCATGGAGCAGGATGCTCCCAGCTCCAACCAACCTGAGCTGGGATGGGGCTAGGGATGAATGGGACATCTCCCACCTCTCTGGGCAACCAGGCTCTCACCACCATCACCATAAACAATTTCTTCCTTCTCTCTAGTCTCAATCTCCTCTTTCAGTCTCAAACCATCACCCCTTGTCCCATCCCAACAGCTCCATGCCTATATTCCATAGCAATAGTCTCTCTTGTGCATACAACCATTAACATTTAATAATTCAGCTGAGCAAACTCAATTTACAGGTGAGATCTCACTTTGGCTGAGGGAATCTGAAACATTCATCCACCTGGTGGAAAACAAACTGTAAAGCAGGAAGGAAGGAGGCCCCAGGGCAGTGATGGATTGGCTAGAACCAGTTGTCCATGAATATCCTCATCTGGCAGCAGCCAGGTGGGATCAGGGAGTCTGCTGCTGGCTGAGGAATGTGTGTGTTGGGTGAGGAGGGCACAGGCCAGGCCTCATTTCACCTTTATCACAAGCAGATCCTCATGGACCACGTTCACATCCACTGAAAGGACAAGGCATGCTTGGGAAAGCAAAGCCTGGGACAAAATGCAACCATAGCCATCACAGCTCCAACATTCAGCTGCTTTCTGCTGGGTCTAATTAGAATAAAGCTCTAAAAACTCTTCCTCCTGTGCTGACAGGGACCAAACAGAAGGATAGAGGTAAGGTTTGGTCTGGCAGGGGTGGTATGGTGGAGAGAGAGGCCAGCAGCTCCCAGGAGGACACAGCTAGATCCCTGGGTGTCCACATCAGTTCATCCCATGTCACTCCCATCACCTTGTTCCAGGTCCACATGAATGAACCAGGGCTTGATCGACCATTAGCAGTGACTGAGGAGTGAATTGGTCCTTGGAGCTCATCTCTAGTGCTTCCTGGGGCACTTGTCCAGGCTCAGCCTGCACAGCAGGAGGGGCAGGAACACCAGGGCTGGGGAGGAACTCTTGGCATCAATGGAGCACATCCTGGGGCAGCTTGGGACACTCCTTTTCAACCAGGTGCTGCTGATGCCAGTGAAATCACAGAGCCATGGTGCTGGGAGAAGACTCTGAGATGCAGCCCAAGCTGCCACCAGAAGTGACCTTTCTGGTGACAGAGCATGACACAGCCAGTGAAGCACTTCTGAGCTAGAGACAGCTGTGAGGTACATTTATTTGGGGTGAATTCTGGGCAAGGAGGTAAAATCAGAAGCCCCTAGAAGTGTTTAAGGACCTAGCAAAGGGAAAGGACTTTGTACACAGGCAAGAACAATGTCTCTTGAGAGGGAAACTTTGCTGGCAGTGAGGTGTTTGCATCAGCAGTGCCAAGGACTACATCTGAATGGGTTTCCCAGGGAGACAAGATGTGTTCCAAGAAGATCATCCATCACACCTTCAGATAGCTATAGGCTCCCCTCACAGGGGCTGGGAGGGAGGAGAGCCAGGCACAGCTTGGCCTCAGGGGGTGAGAGAGCTGGGGAAGTGTGTGAGTGAAGTGTGCTGCCTCCCCAGCTCATGGAGCTCTGTGCCTTCAGACTGCAGCACACATGTCCCTGCTGCTAACAAGAGGGCTTGGGGCTGGCAGCTCCTCTTGCCAGGGAAAGCAGAGGACACAGCAGAGCTGCCCCTGACCTTCTAGAGCCCTGTGCCCTGGCACTTTCCCAAGCAGTTCCCTGAGAAGGCCAAAGTTGTCCTTCCTGAAGCCCAGGGCAGCAATCCTGCTCCTGTCCCATGGAGAGGTCCAGCCAGGCAGCCAGATGCTGGACTGGTAGGGACCATGCTGAGCAGCTTCACTTCTTCATTCCAACAAAAAACAAACCAGAGAGCCAACAAAACACCCCAGAGCTGGGCTGTGCCTCTGCTTCAGCTCTGAACTGAGCTCTGTTTGCAAAGAAACCAGCACTCTTGTTGTTTTGTTGGCTTTTCCTTCACTTCTGGCTGCAAACTCCCTGGCAGCCTGAGCTCTGGAGTGATTTCAAGTTACTATTGCATCTTCTTTCCTGTAAATTCTCTCTCTTTCTGACCCCAGCCAGGACTAACCCTGCTCTGTGGAGAAAGAGAGAGAAGCACAATCCAATTAAGCAGTTCTCTCAAAAGCTTTAAAATTCAGAGTTAGATTGCTCATAATTCCCTTGAAATTGTCTGTAAACATTAAAAATTCACAGGAATAACATTGTGGGTTGGAATTCTCCTAGAAACACCAGAGTGTGGCAGTGCCTCCTGTTGTCTGTGCTTAAGGATGCTCTGCTGTTGTCTGTGCCTAAGGATGCTCTGCTGTTGTCTGTGCTTAAGGATGCTCTGCTGTTTGTGCTTAAGGAGGATGCTCTGCTGTTGTCTGTGCCTAAGGATGCTCTGCTGTTTGTTGTCTGTGCTTAAGGATGCTCTGCTGTTGTTTGTGCTTAAGGATGCTCTGCTGTTTGTGCTTAAGGATGCTCTGCTGTTGTCTGTGCTTAAGGATGCTCTGCTGTTCCAGCTCATTCCCACTCCTCCAGCCCAAGGCACAAGCTCCTCCTCAGCCTCACCTCCTGGAGAGGTTGTGCTCCTTCCAGGCTGCTCCAAAGTAAAGTTATCCCCTACAACATGTGTAAGTGCATCAGTTCTCTCACACCAAGAAACAAACCCAACCCCAGCAGATCTGGGGCTGTCAGAGCCTTGCTCAAAGAGCACCACACAAACCTCATGAATTTTGTAGGGGGAAAAGGGCTTTTGGGGGTTTTGTGTGGCTCTCCAGCCATGAGTCAGAGCTTTGTGGCAGCCTCTGAGTGCTTTATGCACATGGGAGATGCTCTCAGCTTGTCCTCTCAGCCCCGGAGCTCCTCAGTGTTGGTTCCTCCCCAGTGGGCTGGGGACAGGCACTCCTGGGAGTGCCAATGAGCAGAGGAATCATCCCAAGCTCCTCAAGCTTTGCAGCTGTTTTCCAGGATGGAAGTGGCCAGCCACTGCTGCAGATAAGGGAGCAAAACTGCTGACCTCAGCAGCTGTTGCACTGTTGCAAACAGACACAAAGTGTGCCTTTCCCAAAGATGCATAAAGCTTAATCTAAACTCCCATTTAATCCTGAGTTTAAGCTCACATTTGGGCTAGTGAAGGTTTGCTCCTGCAGAAGAGGCTGAGAACATGTCTGACAGCTGAAGGCTGGAGAATTATCCTGATGGAATGAATGAATGCACATCCCTGGTGTGAACAGCCACATCCCAGCTGAGGGATGCTCCTTGGGTTCCCTCAGGCCACACCTGCAATGCTTGCTTCGGTTTGGTCCTTGCCATGCAGAAGGGATGTGGACAGGTTGGAGACGTCCAGAGAAGAGCCAGCAGGATGATCCAAGGACAGGGAAAGGCTGAGACACCTGGGTTTGTGTAGCATGGAGAAAGGAAGGCTCAGGGGTGGCTGTTCAGCTTAGAGGAGACCTCAGCACCTTCCAGTAGTTGTAGGGTGGCTACAGAGAGGATGGAGATTCCCTTTGCACAAGGTACAAGTTACCTCTGGGGACATTCCAGTGGAAGGAGCTGAAGGATTCCAGTGCAATCCCAGGTCCCTGGGGGCATGGAGACATGGGACAGGAAGAGATCCCTTGGGTGCCTGAGCTTCCTCCTGCACACTGCACAGCTCTCTTCACAAATGTGTCAAACACCATCTGAAAGGAGTGAGTATTTCTCCTCGCCAGCCTGGGAGGCTGTTGGAGACCTTCAGGGTTCTCCTGGCTGTGAACCTTCTCCTAATTTCCATCTTCAATGTATTCAGAGCAGCTCCTTCCCATTTGTTCTCCTGCCAGCATCTCCTTCTCATTCCAACAGCTCTTCCCCAGTGTTTGCCCTCCCCAGCAATTCAGAGGAAGCAATCACCTTCTCCCTCAGCTTTCATCTCACTGGGATGAAAATCAGTTTTCCAAACACTCCCTGTTCTCCTGGGCACCATTTCTCCTCTGCTCCTCTTACACCCTGAGCAAGCCTTCCCTGTGTAAGGCCACAAGCACTGCTCCAGTGTCTAGGAATGATGCTGATCCTCCCTTCCTTGCCTTTCTTCCACCTCAGATGCTCTTTTCCTTGCCCTCATCCATTCCCTCATCCTGCTGTGGGCAGCTGAACCCCAAACAGCCTCTGAGTCCAGTTTGCTCGTCTGGAGGAGCCTGTAGTTAGATTTACTCTGCTCTCCAAAGCCCTTCAGACCCTTCTGAGGTGATGTGCTGCTTCTGCTGGGCTTTGGAGTGTGCTCCTCATGGATGAGACCATGGGGAGGGCACTGATGGACATCAGAGGAGCTCCTGCAGCTCTGCTGCTTCCCATCTCCATGCCAGCTGTGGTCTTTCCAGCTTGAGCCCTCTCCTGACACAACTCACACCTTCACTCATCATTTCTCACACTCTCCCATCACTGAAGCTCAGACAGCTAAGATCTGCAAAGCCAGGGGGAAGGCAGCTCCAGGAGCCTTGCTGAGCTCCAGAGGAGAGAGCTGCAGCCAGGGCTGAGCTAATCAACACCTGGATCACCTTGAACCCCAACAACACCTGAATAACCTTGAACCCCAACAACACCTGAATGAGCTTGAACCCCAACAACACCTAAATCACCTTGAACCCCAACACCTGAATCACCTTGAACCCCAGCAACACCTAAATCAGCTTGAACTCCAACAACACCTGAATGAGCTTGAACCCCAACAACACCTAAATCACCTTGAACCCCAACAACACCTAAACCAGCTTGAACCCCAACAACACCTAAATCAGCTTGAACCCCAACAACACCTAAACCAGCTTGAACCCCAACAACACCTAAATCACCTTGAACCCCAACAACACCTAAACCAGCTTGAACCCCAACCCTCCCCAAGCTCAGCACACATCTCAGCTCTGTGTTTTCAGGACAATCCTAAGGGGACACAGAATGGTCTACTTAAAATTCAGTGCAGCCACAGACTGCTCTTCTTTATTAGCCCCATAACTAATGCAGCTGATATTAAACCCTCCAAGAACCAGCCACTCTCTGGAGATTTCCCAGTGGTTTTATTTTCCTTCCTGCTGAACCAAACCAGGCCTGCCTGAGCCAAACAGAACAGCAGTGATTTCTCCTCCTGTCTGAAACAAACATTAATAAGGCAGGAAATCCAGAGGAGCTCAGAGGTTCCCCAGGGCTTGGTAAGCTCCATGAGACACCTGGAGCCCCAGGACAAAGCTGGGATGGAAAGCTAGGAAAGCCTCGAGAGAAGGAAAGAGAGAGCCATCCAGCTGCCAGCTCAAGCCACAGCAGCATCAGCACTCAGCTCCCTGGGGCAAGGGCTGCAGGACAGAGGCCACACTGCTGTCCCCCTGGGACAGATGTGCTGTGGCTGGAGGCCACAGTGAGCCCTTGATGTGCTCTCTCCTGCCAGATCAGTGTGCAGGAGCAGCTGCAGCAGAACACTGCTGCTCAGACAGCACAGCAGTGCCCCAGCACAGCTCTGGCAGGCCCAAGTGATGCCTGCAAGCTCTGTGTTTGCTGCTCCTGCAGAGGGTTCCCTCCTTACTTTAGGTGGCAGGGCTAAAATCTGGGACAACCTGAGGATATCTGGTGGGGGGTGAGCAAACTTCTTCCCAAAGGTGATTTCTGGGAGCAAGCTTTAAAAAGCCTGTTATTGATGTGAGGTTTGATCCCTGGTGTGAACAGCCACATCCCAGCTGAGGGATGCTCCTTGGGTTCCCTCAGGCCACACCTGCAATGCTTGCTTCGGTTTGGTCCTTGCCATGCAGAAGGGATGTGGACAGGTTGGAGACGTCCAGAGAAGAGCCAGCAGGATGATCCAAGGACAGGGAAAGGCTGAGACACCTGGGTGATCCCCCTGCATGGGCTGTGAGCTTCTGCCAAGGCACTGGCTGTCTGCAGACCTGCTCCACAGGCACCTGATGCAGCTCTCACTCTTTAGGAGAGGTGACAGTGGCTTGTGGCACAGCTCTGGAGCTCCTCTCAGGTCCCAGGGGCTGGAGCCATGGCATTCAGAGGATGTTCTCCTGCTGCAATGTGTTAATACCTCACCATATGTAAGCTCCTGGTGATGAATTGCTTTGGCATTCACTGTGAGAACATTAAGCAAGAGGAAGCCATTTGGTGTTAATGTCAGTGGGATCTACAGCTCCCTGGGTAACCCCTCGGAGTTTAACACTCATTTAGAATCACTTTTTCAAAGGAGCTTTGTGCTAGGCTGTAATGTTTGGAATTAGCAGACAAAGCCCTTTGGGCTTGCATTTTTCATCTCTGCCTGACCTGCTCCCTGCTTCCAGGGCTGAGAGCAGAGAAGCCCAGTCTTAGGGGTTGGTAGGGATCTCTGGAGCTCATCTCCAACCCCTGCCAGAGCAGGAGAAGCTAGAGCAGCTTGCACAGGATGTGTCCAGCTGGCTTGGGAATGTCTCCAGAGATGGAGACTCCTGCAGCTCCCTGGGCAGCCTGGGCCAGGGCTCCAGCACCCTCCAAGGAAAGAAGTTCCTCCTGATGCTCAGCTGGAACTTGCTGGGGGCTAGTTTGTGCCCATTGTCTCTGGAGCCCTCCCTGTCTCCTCACTGCTCCTCTGGAGCAAGGGACAAGTGGTTGGAGACTCCATCAGGATGCACATGCAGGAGGCTGCAAATTAGTGCTATTTCCAGAGCCTCAGAGCTGGCATTTCACTCCATGGAGAGCTTGCCTCTCAGACCCAGGCTTGCTCCTGATGTTCATTAAGGCAGAGACACCAAAACCTGCGTGGGAGAGGAGAAAGAGCTTAGCATTTGAGGCTAATGACAACATCCTGGGTCAGAGCACAGGTTTGGGCTGCTTTTAGACAATTAAGGCAGTAAATGTTAGCAGAAGGAGGCAGAGGCTGAGCTGTGGCAGGTCAAGCTTAGAGCTGCAGAGCTTCCCGGGGGCTCCCAGCTCTCCAGGGCAGGGCTGTGGGTGGATTGGGACATGCTCCTGGGCTTCCTGCAGGAAAGGGGGGAAAGGACACATCCAGATGCCAGTGTCTGTGTAACAAGGGCACTCTGCTGCCTAGCCTGGATGTCCCTGCTCACTGCAGAGGGGATGGATTAGGTGACCTTCAAATGACCCTTCCAGCCCAAACCATTCTGATTCCTTCTTGGACACCATCCCTGTGAACTGCTGGCTGCAGAGGGATGTCCAACAGCCTTACTAGCTGCTGAAGAGGAGAAACCTGAACTGCCAACCTCCACTGGCTCTGGAGGGGAGAAGACCACGGATGCAGATCACAGAGCCAAGCTCAGCAATCTGGAAGATGGCAGCTGGTCCTGGGGCACTGGTCCCAGGGGACCCTGCCTAAGTGAGTTGGTGAAGCAAATCCTGGTGGCTTAGGGGCTTTGTCAGCCCTATAGCAGGTCACTGTCTCTGGCAGTCACCTCCTCAGGCCCAGGGTTGCTATGTGAAGAAAGAGCAACACAGGAAAGACAGCATTTTAAATGCAGCTTTACTTTCTCCTGCCCTCAAATGGAGTATCAAAGCCCTTTAACTTACATCTGTTGCTCAAAGAGGTTCTCCTGGCCAGCTTCCACACACTTGAACAGAGCTGCAGTGCTTTGAGCTCAAGACATAGAATTCCTGAGATGCCCAACAGGAATTCAGCCCTAGCAGAGCCAAGCACCAGCATGTCCCTGCCAAGCTGTCCTGTTTGAGCACAGGAAACATCACCTCAGTGCTCTTTGGGAGGCAAGGCAGGAGGGAGGAGAGTGAATTCAGAAACTAAAGAACACAAGTAGCACTTGAAAGGAAAACATTTTCCTCAGTCTCTGTCTGCTTAGTCACTGCTCACTCATTCCCCAAGTGCAGCATTAGGCAGCACACACTCAGGGGTTTGTTTTTTCATCCAATTCCATCTCTAGGAAGGTCTAAGAACTCCTGAAAAGGTTCCTCTCTCTTTTTAATCAGCAAGTGGCTGAATCAGACCAAAACATTTCTGTCTGCTGAGGTGAGATGTGAGCTGAGGCACCCAGAGGCCAGCCCAGGGTGACACTGTGCCTGCCTGGCCTAGGTGTGTCACCAGAGCAGAGGCAGGCTCCTGACTGCAGCCTTTGTCACAGCTCCTTGTCATTCACCCACCATGGGTGCTTCCTGTCACACCCCACACAGAGAGATGCTGTTTTAAACCTCATTTTAAAGCAACACCCTTAAAACATCAAGGTCTTGGAGGGCATGGTGGAGCAGATCACTGGAAAGCAGTTGTCTTCATCATTCCCAGCCCTAAAGAGTCTTCTATCCAGGTAGTCCACTCTAAATAGATAAAGGATCTGTTAACAGCTGGAAGATGGTCCAAGGAGGATTTGGGGACCAGTAGGTTCTGTAGGGCATGCAGGAATGGAGTTTGCAGGCCACACCAAGTGAGGCTTGTGGGCTGATCTGCTGGAGGGTAAGGAAGCTCTGCAGTGGCATCTGGCCAGGCTGGGTCCATAGGCCAAGGTCAGGGGGATGAGCTTCAGCAAGGCCAAGTGCCAGCTCCTGCACTTGGGTCACAACAAGCCCAGGAGTGCTCCAGGCTGGGGGGAAAGGAGCTGGAGGTGTTTGGTCAGCAGCAGCTGAAGCTGAGCCAGCAGTGTGGCCAAGAAGGCCAAGAGCATCCTGCCTTGGCTCAGCTCTAGTGTGGCAGCAGCACTAGGGCAGGGATTGTCCTCCTGGGCTGGGCACTGGGGAGGACACAGCTCCAGTCCTGGGCTCAGCTTTGGGCTCCTCACTCCCTGCCAGAAGGACATGGAGGTGCTGGAGTGTGTCCAGAGCAGGGCAAGGGAGCTGGGGAAGGGTCTAGAGCACAAGTGTGCTGAGGAGCAGCTGAGGGCACTGGGCTTGCTTAGGCTGGAGAAGAGGAGGCTCAGGGCAGACCTTAGCTCTCTCTGCAGCTCCCTGACAGGAGCTTGGAGCCAGCTGGGGGTTGGGCTCTTCTCCAAAGGAACAAGAGCAAGGACAAGAGGAAACAGCCTCAACTTGTGCCAAGATGGTTGGACATAGAGGTCTTTTCCAACCTAAATGACTTTATCCCTCAGCAGCATGGACTGAAACATCCTCTGTGATTCTGAAGCAGATGAAGAGAAGGATTGAGAACTTTCTTTGCAATAAAAGGATAACTTCCAGCAGCTATTTCTACCTTGTGAGGAGCAGGAATTGCCTCACTCACAGCAAATCCCCATGCAGCTGTTTACCCTTTCCTGATGCTCAGGTTCTTGCTGCCACCAGGGAATGGTGACAAGCTCTCCACCTTCAGACAACTTCCATGTAGCTTACTTGTAAACATCCCTAAAGCAACTCCTCTGCTTTGTTGCAGCTCCTCATGACATGAGAGATGATTCCCTCTCCAGCTGCACAGCAACTAGCCACTGGCAGAGAAATTTTGCTGTTTGCATGGCTTGGGAAAGAGAAAAACCCCCATTTTAAAGAGCTTTTCTCAGCTGGAGGAAGTCCTGGTCAGCTCTGGCAGCACCAAGTTCTCTTGTCCTACCAAGCCATGCCACGTTAGCTATGGGGAGATGTGGGGAAGACATTAGTATTTGATTAGCTGCCACAGAGTAGTCTGTACACAGCTGGCTTTGGACAACACCATGGGATCATTCTGCTGCTTCTGAGGCAGCCACATCTCCTTTTCCTGCCTGGTTTCACAGTTCCAGATCAAGCAGAGGTTGAGTGGTTTGTTTTCAGCAGGCAGAGCAGGATTCCTCTAAGGAATTGCCATGTGCCTGACTCTCACTCATGACAGCAAGCTTCCAGCACCTATTGCTCTCTTGGCTGATCCATGCTGATTGCAGCCTGGAAAGAGCAAGAACTCCTCTCCTTTTGGGCTACAACATATGCTGAAAACATCCTGGTAAGATCTCTGCAGCCAAAATTCCCTTGGGAACCTAAATGAGCCAGGCAAAACACAGAGGGACCCCTCAGCCCTGAGCTGAGGCCAGGAGCAGACTGGAGAGGCAGGAGTTAATCCTGGTGAGGGTAGGAACATGAGCATCCAGGGTAGCACCAGACATGGATCTCATGCTGCACCTCAGGATGCTTTTCATTTCCCAAAGGCAGGGGAAACAAGAATCAAATGTTCTTTTACAGGCATAGATCAAGATTTAGGAACTCTGACCTTTTCTTGGTGTGGTTGAGTAATGTTGAGTTGTTGCTTTCCCAGCAATGCCACCTTGACTCATGGCAACCCCAGCAGTCAGCAGACACATCTCTGAGGTCTGCTGCTCCCTTTGTGCACTCCAGTCAGAGCTCCTGACTCACTTTTGTGCTGCACTGTCACAGCCTGACCTGGTGGAGAGAGCCAGGACATGCCAGGAGAGACATCTCCATCCTTGCCAGCACACACTGGTCACTTGGCAGGCATCAAACCAGCTCTGAACAGACCTCAGTGCAAGATGCAGAACAGAGCAGAGCTCCTGCAGCTTATGGCAAGTTAGCTAGTGAGCATCCAAACAGCCTGGCTACCAGGACACACTCCCAGCAATCACCCCAGAACTGCTCAGTGCTGCTGAGGGGACACAGATCCCTGAGCAAGAACAAGAACAGGCAACTTAAGTTGGAAAAATATACATGTTGATTCACCAGAGCACCAGGTGCTGGTGCTAGGGACACTTCAGTTCTCCTAGAACAAACTGAAGGTGGTTAATAGCTGGACTTGATCACCTTAAAGGTCTCTTCCAACCAAACCAGTTCTCTGGTGTATTGCCCTGTTCCAAGGGGAAGGTTTATCCTCTCTGACATCCCCTGACACTCATCCACACAGACTTGTATGCCAAAACCTGAAGTGTCCCTTCCTCCATGGGCAGAGTGGGTCAGATTCTCCTCAGTGACAGGTTGGCTATCTACAGCTCAGGATGCTGAAGTTCCTGCAGGTTTCAAGTGGTGCAGAGGGAGGAAAGTCCCACTCCTCTATCAACTCCTGTGTTAGGTGTTAGCCCACCTCAGCAGTTATTGCTTCGTGCCCACAACAGCTCAGCCCCAGCACACAGCACACTGATTGTCCCTTGGCTTTGTGACAGGAGCAGCAGAGTGACTCTGGTGCCATTTGACATGGCTAGAGCCCTTCTCAGGAACAGAGCAGCACAAGCATCCCTTGGGATGAGGGCAGTGAGCAGGAGAGAACACACCTTCTGTAGAGCAGGGGGATGCTGAGGGGATCTGCTCAGAGAATAAAGGGAAAAACCTTACTAACAGTCCTGTTTGTGAGTAATGCTCTCCCAGATTGAATTGCTCTGCTCTGGTGTCCCTCATGAATCACTGCATCACTGATGCCAGAGCTGCAATGAGATTCCTCTGCTCCCCTCAACTCACAATCCAAACAGGAGCTTGGCCTTTTCTGCCTGAGCTTCCCCAGCAGCATTTGTCAGGGAGAAATGAAAGCTTAAAGATGAAAAGACATCCCTCAGGGCTTTCCTCACAGGGGCATTGAAATTCAATTCTTTCCATTCAATAGAGAATGCTGCAAATGGATCTTGCAGGAGCTGTGTTTCTGACCCATTTTATCCACAGGAAAGGTCATCTGCTTAATTTAACATGATAACAGTTAGGAGTGGAGATGCTGCTTGGTGTCTAATGAGATGTCCAATATCAGGCTCCTGACACTCTTCTCCTGAGCTCTGTGTCTTCAGCTAGCAGTCCTCTGGTGTGGAATTCAGTGGCACATATCCTGCTCCTCCTGCTCTGGTCCAGCCCCAGGGATGGCAAGAGGACAATCTAGATCTCAGCTCTGCAGCCTAGACTCTGTCCCCACATCACTCAGGGTTGGGGCTGTTCTCTTCACCAACTTTAACAGGAAATGTTCTTGGCTGAGCTATTTAATCTTATTACCTGGAAGGGAATTTGTTGCCTATTTAAAACAAAAGAGACATGTAAAATGCTCAGTAATTTCCTTCAGACTGTGAAACATGCCTAAAATTGTACATTTTCCATGAAGACTGAGTTTGCCTTACCTTGTCCTGGAGAGCCTGGCAGCTCTGTGTGGGCACTGGCACTTGATGATCTCAGAGGCCTTTTCCAACCACAATGATTCCAGGGTTGTCTTTTGAGCTGAAAGTGCTGGGAAGCTTCTGCTCACCCTAAAGGAGTTTGGGTTCTGTGCTCCTAAGGGATGAAGGTTTGGAAGCTTCCCTGATCCATCAGGGGTCTTCAGCAAAGCTTCCCCCTCTGGAGTCAAAGCTTTGCCCAACAGGCCTCCTGTAAGGAATAAATGTGTTTCCAGGGCTGTGTGCTCAGGCAGGAGTGCACTCATCTCTCCCCAGTTACACCATACAGATGTTAATTAAGCAGCAAATAGGACTGAGAGGAGCTGCTGCTGTGGAGCTGACAGTGGGGACATTGAGTGACATGTTTCCCAATTGCCACAGAATGAGCCTGTCAGTTCCCAGCTGTCATCCTGCTCCAGCAGAGCTGATGGGAAGGACAGGCCAGTGTCTCAGCACAGCCAGGGATTGATCCCACAGCAGAAATCCTCAGAGGCAGAGAGACAAGCCACAGCAATTGAAAACCATGGAGTGGGGAAGCTTCTGGCTGCTCTCCCAGAATCCCAGAGTGTTAGGGCTTGGCAGGGACCTCTGGAGCTCAGCTAGTCCAAGAGCAGGAGAAGCCAAAGCAGGATGTGTCCAGGTGGGGTTGGAATCTCTGCAGAGATGGAGACTCCAGCACCTCCCTGGGCAGCCTGGGCCAGTGCTCCAGCACCTTCTAAGCTCCTCCTGATGTTATATGGAGCTTGCTGGCTGCTAGTTTGTGCCCATTGCCTCTAATCCTGTCCCTGGGCACCCCAGCACNGTTCTCTTCACCAACTTTAACAGGAAATGTTCTTGGCTGAGCTATTTAATCTTATTACCTGGAAGGGAATTTGTTGCCTATTTAAAACAAAAGAGACATGTAAAATGCTCAGTAATTTCCTTCAGACTGTGAAACATGCCTAAAATTGTACATTTTCCATGAAGACTGAGTTTGCCTTACCTTGTCCTGGAGAGCCTGGCAGCTCTGTGTGGGCACTGGCACTTGATGATCTCAGAGGCCTTTTCCAACCACAATGATTCCAGGGTTGTCTTTTGAGCTGAAAGTGCTGGGAAGCTTCTGCTCACCCTAAAGGAGTTTGGGTTCTGTGCTCCTAAGGGATGAAGGTTTGGAAGCTTCCCTGATCCATCAGGGGTCTTCAGCAAAGCTTCCCCCTCTGGAGTCAAAGCTTTGCCCAACAGGCCTCCTGTAAGGAATAAATGTGTTTCCAGGGCTGTGTGCTCAGGCAGGGGTGCACTCATCTCTCCCCAGTTACACCATACAGATGTTAATTAAGCAGCAAATAGGACTGAGAGGAGCTGCTGCTGTGGAGCTGACAGTGGGGACATTGAGTGACATGTTTCCCAATTGCCACAGAATGAGCCTGTCAGTTCCCAGCTGTCATCCTGCTCCAGCAGAGCTGATGGGAAGGACAGGCCAGTGTCTCAGCACAGCCAGGGATTGATCCCACAGCAGAAATCCTCAGAGGCAGAGAGACAAGCCACAGCAATTGAAAACCATGGAGTGGGGAAGCTTCTGGCTGCTCTCCCAGAATCCCAGAGTGTTAGGGCTTGGCAGGGACCTCTGGAGCTCAGCTAGTCCAAGAGCAGGAGAAGCCAAAGCAGGATGTGTCCAGGTGGGGTTGGAATCTCTGCAGAGATGGAGACNAACCTGTCCTGACCAGCACTAACCAGTAAAGGGAAGAGCCTGAACTGGGAAGATGAGGTGTCAGAAGGAAAATATCAGGGGTTTTTAGCTGGGTATGACACTGAATTGTACACCAGGGAAATTAGTCTTTTCTTAGGGGTTGAGTTCTCCTGCTATGTCACAGTGGGTAAATAATTTCACATCCATATGACTGACTATCTATAAAATAATGCTAATTATAAGAACTAGGCATATAGCTTATAATCAGAGAATCATCAAGGTTGGAAGAGATGCAGTTGAACAAATGTAATGTAAGGCAAACAAATGCAGCAAAGCATCCTTCAGGTTAGGGATGCAGGAATTCCTCAGGGAGATCCCAAAGCTGCACCTTGGGTCTGTGGTGTCTGCAGTGCAGGAGGAGAGCTGGTTGCCTTCAAGAAGATCTCTCTGAGAATGGAGATGAACGAGCAGAATCGCTCACTCCAAGCCAGGAATAGAAGCACAAATTGGTCATTGAGGTGGAAGCAATGTAAAAACAATAATAATGACAATAACAATCCAGAGGCAGCTGCTCCCAAAGCTCTCCTGCTCAGTGGCCAAGCTGAGGTGGTTCCACTCTGCTGACTTTGCAGTGTGTCACCCTGAGAGCTTTCCTCTGAATTCCTGCAGCTCCAGCCACCACTGCTCAGTTTTATACTGGCTAACCATGAAATGCATGCAGAACTACTTGAACAAACCTGATTCTCACCAGCCTCACTGGGCAGTTTTATACTGGCTAACCATGAAATGCATGCAGAACTACTTGAACAAAGCTGATTCTCACCAGCCTCACTGGGCAGCTCGCTGGCCTGCAGCCCCACACCTGGTTCAGTTCACCAGGGCAGAGCAGCTCTCTGCTCTTTGGTCACTCGTGGGCTTGTTTGCTCAGGAGCTGCCAGCAAAGTGTCAGGCTCTGAGCTCAGAGGAGGTGTGCACCAGAGCCATCCCTGCAGCAGGGACCTCCTCTCCCAGCTCACACACCTGTGTCTTCCTCAGAGAGTGCTTCTGCTCAGGCATCCCTTCTCCATTCTCCAGGTAGGACCTGCTGACAGAACTGGGGAGTCCAGGAAGCTGGAAGCTGTGTGCCCACCCTCCCTGTCTTTGTGTCTTCACTGAGGGTATTTGTGCTTCAGACAGAGGAGGGACAGGATGGGACCTCCCCAGCAGCATCCTCACGGTGCTCCACTGCTGTTCTTGCCTCAGGATGTGATAGGACAAGGGGGAATGGTTATAAGCTGAAGGAGGGGAAATTTAGATTGGAGATTATGAGGAAGTTCTTTCCCCAGAGAGTGGTTAGGCACTGGCACAGGTTGCCCAGAGAGGTTGTGGATGCCCCATCCCTGGCAGTGTTCAAGGCCAGGCTGGATGCAGCCCTGGGTGACCTGGGCTAGTGATTGGCATCCCTGCTCAGTGTGGGGAGGTTGGAACTAGATGATCTTTAGGGTCCCTTCCAACCTGCCCATTCTAGGATTCTAGGATGTGTTCCTCACAGCAGGTGGCTGGCTGTAAGCACAAAGCTGCACCCTTTCCAGCAGAGGAGCAGATCCAGTGTCACAAACCACACTGCCTTTCCCTCCCTCCAGGCTCCAGCATGCATGTCCAGCCCTGATCCTCACAAGCAGACAGAGAGCCAGCAAGGCAGCAGAGCAGATCCTCGTGCCCTGCTGGCTCAGGACAGGGGGATGTGGATTTCTGTGGGTGCCTGAGATGCTGGCAGCTGTCACCTGCCTTTCCTGCAGGGCTACAGCAGCCCAGAGGCTGAGAAATGAGCTGTTGCTGTGCCATAGTCCATTGGCAGCACTGGGTCCTGCCCTGCAGCCAAGCTTTGCAGCAAATGCTTTCCTGCTGCTGCTGGCCCCGAGAACAGTGAGGGCATCTCCCCATCCCCTACCACTGCCTTGACTGCCTGCTCTGAGCCCTCTATCCTGGGCAAAAGGAGAAGCCTGTGGCACAAAGGGATGGGGCATTCCTGGGAGTCTTGTCCATTGTGTGCTGGTGAGCATTCACTGGAGAGCAGCATAAAGTCACCCACAGCCCAACTCTCCTCCTGTTCCACTGCCACATTGATGTATGTTGGTATTTTTTTCACCTTCATTAGCTGTAATCCTGGAAGAATCAACTCTGTTACCACACTTGTGATGAGCAGCTCTGACCTTTCCCACCAGCTCCCTCCCCAGCCCGAGCTCCATGTTAACAAAGAGCTGATGTGAATTTGAATCAGGACCCAATTCCCCCCAGGTTGTTCAGCAGCATGTTCCAGCACTCCCTGACTGATCTCTGCAGGGTAATTAATTCACAGAGGAGAGATGTGTCTGCAGTTCATTTGGGGTGGGCTGGGATGAAACAAAAGCAGTGCTGGAGCTCACTCACCTTCAGGAGAGTGCTCTCTGAGGAAGGATGCACAGCAGAGGATGCTCAGCTCAGAGTGACTGTGACAGTCCCAGGCTGTGCTCAGGCATTTTAATCAGAGTCTGACTGCAAAGGGCTTGGGCACACAAGCTAGGGCTGGAAGAAGGATGGTCCTGTACCACTAGCTCCAATCCTGGGTTCAGTTTGGGCTCCTCACTCCCAGAAGGACATGGAGGTGCTGGAGTGTGTCCAGAGAAGGGCAAGGAATCTGGGGAAGGGTCTAGGGCACAAGTGTGTGAGGAGCAGCTGAGGAACCACAAGGCACTGACTCCATCACCAACACCCTTTCACCAGCACATTGCCATCCTCTACCTCCTCCTCCACATCCCTGATGCTCCTCCTGAGAATCACCTCCTTCCTTTGCATCTTAATGGAGAAATCAACCCAGAGCAGAAGAAAGGCAGACCTGAGGTCTGGCCCAGCCCAGACAATTTAATAGAAGTCATGAATTAGCATTTCCCAGTTGCTAGGAAATGGCACTGAGGAAGCTCTGGCAGCAGGAGGCACTGAGGCCTTGATCTCCACCGCAGGAGAGGTTAATTTGATTCCAACCACTTCCACAGGGAAAGGTGAAGCTATTTCTGCTCCCATGGCCAGCAACAGCAGCACAGACTTTCCTCCTGGCATTTCAGGCTTCTCAGGGCTTGATTTTCATCAATGGTCTATGAAATGTGTGCCAAGGGGCAGAGTCACCAGCTCTGAGGTGAGGAGAGAGTCATCCTCAGGCTGGACCAACATCCATCTGCCTGTCAGAGGCACAGCCAGGCACTGTTTGCCTTTCCTTGGGAGTCACTTGGGATTCTTTCATTAACTGATTGATTGCTTTGGAATGCTTTAATAATAATCCTCAGACCCATCAGGGTGTGTTTTTCTCCTGCTGAATTGTGTTTCATCCTTGTTAGTCTGCCATGGAACTGCTTCAGAAGAGCTCTATTTCCTGTCATTAGGCTATCAAAGAAAACAGAGGTGGAGGCTTTGGAGCAATGCAAGCCTGCCCAGGAGCAGCTCCTGGATTTCCCTGAGGCACTACAAGGAATGAGGAAGCTTATTGCTGCAGAAGTGAGGCTGGGTGTTGCTAAACCAGCTCAGGCCATGGTGTGCTGAGGCTGGGCTGTTGGCTGTTGCCATCCTCCTGACACCAACCCCTCAGCTCTTGATAAGGAAGCACAAAGGTCACTTCATCAGCCACCCTCCAGCCACCTCCTGCTTGGGAGCCTTTCAGCTGAGCTGTGGAAAGCAGATAAGCAAAGGAAGAGACAACATTTATCCTTACCAGCAGACCCTGAGAGCTTGGCCCCCCAAAGAGCATCTTGCTCTGAGGTGTGCTCCTTCTCCTGCCATTCCTCATCAGCCCAGCTCCTAGGGGACAGAGTCCTGCTGGCAAAGGCTAGAGGAGCCCACCAGGAGGCAAGGCATCCAAAGGCATGCAGACTGAGGCAGGGATGGCAGCCCTGCTCTGCCAGTGTGTCCTGGGGAGGCCAGGCTCCAGCCAGCCCTTCCCTCCTGGCTCCTCTCCCTGCCTGCTCCTGGGCACCTGGCATTGAGCAGAGGTGTGTGGAAGCACAGCACTGACACAGCAGAGAAGAAAACAATCAGTAGTGTGCTTCAGCTGAGCTGAGGAACAGAGCAGTTGTTCCCTTGCAGCCCCTGGCTCCCAGAGCAGGGCAAGAGAGCTGAGAACTGCAATGGCTTCATGAGGAGCTGCACGAGGCTCAGCACATCACTCAGGATGCTGTCCAGGGGGGCTGGAATCTCTCCAGAGCAGGATGGTGATGTGGAACAGCACAAAGGAAGAGCAAGCTGTTCTTCAGGAACAATTTCTTGACTGGAAGAGTTGTTAGGCATTGATTGTCCCAGGCTGCCCAGGGAGATGCTGGAGTCTCCATCCCTGGAGGGGTTAAGGAACATCTAGCTGCTCTGCTTAGGGCCATGGCTTAGTGTCCTGGGCTGATAGGGATGGTTGGACTTCATCTTAGAGGTCTCTGCCAATCTTTGTGAGTGTGTGACTCTGTTCTCCACACAGCCAAAGCAGTGCCAGAGGCTGCTGAAGCCACCTCAGCCCTTCCCCACTCCATCATGTCAGGAGGCAGATCCTATTTACATAGCATCCTTGGAAGAGAGGCAATTATGTCATTAATCAAGAGCAAACCTTGCAGCCCAGGCAGCTCAGCAGAAGATCCCTTCTCATCCCTCCTATTTATAGCTCTCAGGAGAGCAGAGGCTGCCTAGGACTGGGGGGGACTGATGAGAGAAGAAAGCCAGGGAGCAAGGTATCTTATTGCCAGGGGACTCAGGTTCATCTCAGCACATTCCCTTCACCACATGTGCCCATGCCATCAATCTCCTTCCTGGGCTGCTCTGCTCTCATCCTTCTCCTAGAGCTGCAGCTGGCACTCTGTGAGTGACCTGCAGGGCCTGCTCCTGCCCCCAGGGTCACCAGCAGAGAGGGCACCTAGTGCATCTCTTACTGCAGCACTCTGTGCCATAAAGGGAAAGTGACATCACTACCTGATCTAATTCTGTCAGTTGGGGCTTTAACAGCTGCTAGAGACAAAGAGAGACCCCCCTGGGCATGTTATTTGCCAGAGGCACATCACAAAGCTCCTCAGACCTTCACACACCTCCTCCCAGAGCTTGCTCACAAGCCATCCCATGCCAGAGGCTCCAGGGTACAATCCCTGCTCCTGCAGCACAACAAGCAACAGAGGATAACCAAAGCTCTCCCACTGGTGCTGGGCAGCAAAAGCAAACACTTGGATGGTGCTGAGCAGCCCAAGGGTGGGGAAGTGACACACAGATTGCTGCTACCTTCAGCAGAACGTTGCCCTGAAGCCAGCACAGCCTCCAGCAGCACTGCTGGCATGGGATGGATGCCAGAGGAGCAAGCAGAGTCTGAGGGAAGTTTGCCTACAATGGGTGCACAGAAGCTAGGGAGACTCCTCTCCTCCTCTGCTGGCTCCTAATGCACTCACAGCAGCCAAGTCATATCAGTACAAGAATCAGTGAGGAAAATGATGTTTTCTCCTCACTCTGACAGTGTTTCCAGTCTCTCCTGGTGGGTGCCAGAACCCCAACAGGAGCTGCTGGGAGCAGGCATGAAGAGAAGCACCTCCTGAGCTGGACATTGGCTCTGCCACTGCAAGTTAGTTGGTTGTCAGCAAACCTTTGGGGGGAAATTCCCTTCTTTTGGTGCTGTTGGAGCCTAAAGCTGTGCTCATAGTGAGCTGGGGCTTGGGCTCTTCTCCAGGGTTAACAGGGAGAGGCCAAGAGGAAATGGTCTCAGGTTGCCCCAGGGAAGGTTTAGATTGGATACAAGGAGGAATTCCTTCCCTGCAAGGGTTGTTCAGGATTATCCCAGGCTGCCCAGGGAGATGCTGGAGTCTCCATCCCTGGAGGGGTTAAGAAACATCTAGCTGCTCTGCTTAGGGCCATGGCTTAGTGTCCTGGGCTGACAGGAATGGTTGGGCTGGATGAGCTGAGAGGTCTGTGCCAGTGTGTGACTCTGCTCTCTGCTCTCAGACCTCTCCTTTTCCTTTCCCCAGGAGCTGTGATGCCCAAGCCCAGCACAGAGCTTGGCCTCCAGCTTGGTCTTTCCTTAGCCTGACACAAGTTGTCCCTTTTGGCTAACAGCTGGCTACTCCCTCAGCCTCTTGCTAGGCATGTGAAGTGCCTGTTTGCCCTGGAGCCAGCTGCTTTCCCTGGCTGGGGCTGTGATGCATGTGGTGGCACTGCAGGAGCAGAGCTGTGTGCTCTCTGCCTATTGATCTGTCTGCTCTTCAGCTCCCAAATGGCATTAGGCCCCATGGCATTTCTGAATAGCAGGCAAAGGATCCAATTTAGGCTTTCAGGACATTCTTAAAGTGCTGTAATATGTTTAGCAGCTGAGAGAGCTTGAGCTGAGGCCACAGCCACATCACAACAAGTTTGGTAGGGGTGAGGGGGAAAGCAAAAGTGATTTTTCCATAGTGATAAAATAGAAAAGAAACAGAAGTAACCTTTTCTAGGCAAAAACTATCAGTGAAGGAAAAATGTTCTCTAGCTGTTGAGCATCTAGGTCCTGGAAGGATGCACTGCTTACCCAAGTGATGCTTGTGCCCCAGAGCTGTCCTGAGCAGCACTGCCAGGAGCTGTTGTGTTGATGCCATCACTGAGTGCTGGCATCACTCACTCTTCTCCACACTTCTCAGCCTTGCCACAGGTCCAAGTTTCACCAGAGCAAATGTGGAGGAACACAACCCTGGATGGAGACAGAACTAGCCAAGTCCAAGCAGAGGGAGCACAAAACCAGCACCCAGGAGGGAGAGGAGTGAAAGCTCTTTGACTTCTCTGAGCTCTGGACAGGTCTGTAACACAGACAGGTATTCATCTTCTCCAGGATGGGGAAAGGGAAGAGATGCAGAGGAAATGCTGATGAGCTCCAGTGCTCCAGAGAGCAGGTGAAGAGAGGCAGGTCTGTCCTGGCAGCTCCCATCAGCATGGACCTGACATTCACCTGCAGCTCAGCAACAGGAGCTTTCCACCCTGGAGCATCACAACCCTTTCCTATTGCCTACCTGCCACCCTCTGCCCTAGCTCAGTCAGCTGAGGGAGAAGGGGAACAGGACTGTGATGGAGAGAGGGGAAATCACCTCCTCAAAGCTCCTGTTCCACAGCCAAGCCCATCACTAGCCCATGGAAGGAGCCCTCTGCTCTGGGTTTGGAGCAGGCAGGCAGTGCATCAGCTCAGGGCACTGCACTGGCACCTTCCTGGCCAGAAGGATGCTGCCATCAAGCACAGACCCAGAGGGCTAGAGGGAATAAACCTGAACTGATACTTCTAAAGGTCATGGAGAAATAAAGGCAGGTAGGGGAGGAAAGCAAGCCAGAAGGTGTCATTCCTCAGCTTTCCAACCTAAGGGACAAAAAAATGACAACTTAAAGACCAAAAAGTGTTCCCAAGGAGGGACACATCTGCCCTGCTCCTGCACTAAACTGGAGAGCAAGGCAGGGCTCCTTCTGCACTAGGCACAAGCTGCAGCAGCTCCTCTCCAAGCTGAGCCTCTCCAAGGGCATCACAGCTTGCCTGACACGGAGCAATGACCTTTAAGGGTGGGAAAATAAGCCAAGGAGAGAGGAGGCTGTCTTACCCAAGAGCCCTGCAGGATTGGCTCTCCCTGTGCCATCTGCTGCTCCCTGCAGGGCTGGCAGCACTGGAGAAAGGGCAGGCTGGGCTCAGGGTGCCTTGCTGTGCTTCGGGAGAAGATCCATGGCAAACAGCTGGGATGCTTCAGCCTGCTGTCTCACACCTTCTTTTGTTGGGCAAGGTCAGGTTTAGACCCAGTGGAGAGAAAGATGTGCCATGCCATGAGATTCCAACCACTGAAAGTCCATCTCAGCTCCAACTCTGCTGTGAACCTGATTCATGAAGTCTTTCAGTGCAGGCTCATCAGAAGAGGTTGAGTTCACAATGCTTTTACTTATTGTCCTGAGTTTCACACCAAAAGCCTCCTGGATGCTTCAAGGCCAGGCTGGATGCAGCCCTGGGTGACCTGGGCTAGTGATTGGCATCCCTGCTCAGTGTGGGGAGGTTGGAACTAGATGATCTTTAGGGTCCCTTCCAACCTGAGCCATTCTAGGATTCTAGGATTCTATGGATGCTTGACCAGCAGAACACAAACCTTGCCATGCAAATGGCAGAGGAGCAAAACAACAACCCTGGGCACTAGCAGCTCAGAGCCTGGACTGTGTGCTGAAGTGTCAGAGTGCTTGGACCATTCTCCAGCCATAAAGGTCATCCCTGGTGTCTTCTTCCCAGGTGGATCTGTTTCCTGGGATGCCTCCTGCAGCAGGATCCTGAGCACTCAGCAGTGCTGCTGGCCCATGGGGCAGCAGAGGTGTAGGCAGGCACAGCTCACAGTGCTTCAGAAGCACCTAAGGGTCCCAGAGTCACAAGGAAGCCACTGAGCTGCTGGAGTGTGTCAGGACATCTGGTGGCTTCCACTGCTCTGCAGCCAAGGCAAGCAGCAGCATGAAGTGCACTGATAAGCTTTGAGGAGAGTGCTGTGCTGGATGTCACCTCCCTCAGCAGCCACAGGCTGTGAGGACTTCCCCTGCCAGTTCTCCTAGCAGGAGGCAGGAGAGCTTCTCTCCCCGTAGGTGCTCCCTGAGTGCATGCCATGAGTAGGGCATGAGCTCTGGCAGCTGGCAAGCCTCCTGAGCCCTGCTGGCAGAACACACTGGTGTGTGTTAGCAGCAGCAGAGAGGTGCCAGGCCTGCCAGGAGCTGAGCTCCAGCAGCCACGAGCAGTGCAGGGACTTCTGCCACCAGCAACAAGCTGTGCTTGCCAGCTGCCTGCTGCCTCTGCAGGCACCCCAGCCCAGGAGCTGAGCAACTCTTCCAGCAGCATCCCGAGCAGCAGGAGGAGGCTGGAGCCTGGGGAGAGCAGAGTGTGGCAGGAGGAGATGTGCTGAAGCTTTGCAGACACCTCAGCTGAGAGGATGCTCACTTGAAGGCATGGATTGCTCTGTGTGCTGGCAGCATAGCAAGGCAGCACCTCTCTCAAGCTGTTAGCTTCTGCTCTGCTTTCTCAGCTGCTGAAAGGGTTTTTCCTCTAAAATACATAGCCCTAGGAGTTAGAGTTGTAAAAGAAAAGCATTCAGCAGTGCTGAGGCAGTGCCCTGTGGGCTCAAGCCAGAGCTCCCAGCACAGCAGCCTTCCCAGCACAGAGGATGATGCTCACCCCACAGAGCAGCTACCAAATTGCACTGCAGCCTCCTGAGCTAAGCTAGCAGAGCAAAAGCATGGACAAGAAGCAAGAGCACACCGATGATTTCACAGTATCCCAGAATGTCAGAGGTTGGCAGGGCCCTAGAAAGATCATCCCTTGCCAGAGCAGGATCACCTAGACCAGCTCACACAGCAATGTGTCCAGGCAGCTCTGCAATGGCTCCAGACAAGGAGACTCCACAGCCCTCCTTCTTCTCCAGGAGACAAACTCACCTCACCAGGCCTTGGAGATTTCTGTCCCCACTGCAGCAGCATCACAGCACAGGGATCTTTCCAGGGGTGGCAAAAGTCCTGAATGGCATGGAGAAGTCTCCTGTGCCTCCCACAGACATGGGAACTGCTTCCAAACAGCTCCTTTGGTCCTCAGAGCTCTCTGCCAGCATGAGATGGATGAGGTCTGGTAGCTCTCAGCTGATGCATGTCAGATGTGGGAGGTGATGCCCAGCCTACAACAAGAAGTATCCCTGCACTTCCATGGCTTCTACAGGGCTCCAGGAAGGGGTAGCAATCCCAGAGCTCCTCCAGGAGAGCTGCACCATTCCCCAGCCCCTGGCTCCCTAAGAAGCTCCACTGCAGCTGCTGCTGGTGTCTTCTGGCAGCTGAGCCTTTCCAGGCCAGCTCTGCCAGGCTAGCCTGGAGTGCCAGCCTCAGGGGGATGAGCCCTGGCATCCTTACCCCCAGACCTTCCCAGGGGGCTTAGCTCAAGGAGAGATCCTCCCTTCTCACCTTTCTTGCCATGGCTGGCTGGATTTGGGATTCTTTCATTGTTAGCAGAGTTATCTATATTTCATGTGAGCAGAAAGGCCATGAGGGTGGAAAACATGGGATTTCTGGCATTTGTAGTCTGATAGCACACAAGTCATCAAAGACACTTGCCCAAGGCAAGCTCCTGCAGCCCTTGAGCTCTTTCCACTTCCTCCCCTCTTACCAGGGATACCACCTCTCTTTCCCAGGGCACTAGCAGCTTACTGTCCTGTAGGGGAACCACAGAGACATTCCAAATGGGACCTATTTTCCTTGCCTGGTTCTTTGCTCCTCCTGATGTTCAGCAGGTTAACTCCATTTGTCCTCAGCCCCAGGGAGCCTCTCTCACTGCTCTCTTCCTCCTGGAGCCCATGGCACCATGTGGGATCTCCCAGCACACCCAGGTTTGTGTCAGTAGGGTAAACACCAGCCTGCAGGCCTCTAGAGCAGGAGGATTTGGTGTCCTGCTGGATCCAAAGAGGACAGATGTGCAGAGCACTCGGGCAGGAGAAGAGCTGAGCCAGCATCTCCCTGACACAGCTGTGCCAGAGCAAAGAGCAAGCTCTTCAGCTGCTGCCAGTCCCTTCCTTCCCTTCTAGATCCTGTGCAATTGCTAACTATTGCTTTAGTTGCCCCCAAAGTTGCCTCAAATCTCAGCAACCCAGCAGAAGCTCTAAATGCAGCAGGAGAACCTTGCAGCTCACCTGTGCTTGCTGAGCATCTCTGATGCTCTCCTGGCAAAGCTTTGCCCCAGGGCTTTTCAGAGCCTCATCCACTGCTCTGCCTTGTTTTGCTGAGCAGTTGGAAGGAACAGAGGAGGTTAAGCAGGCAGAGATGTCTGTGCTGGAAATCCTGCTGATATCCACCAAGATACCAGTTGGTTTGTGCTGAATTGTCTCCTGTCCCCATTTAGCTGGCACTAGCCCAAGAGTCAGCAGAGTGCTCTTAGTACCTCTTGAGAGGAGCTCAGACACTTGGGTCCTTGCCCTTTCTGGGGCATTAGCTCATTTCATGGCCTTGGTCACTGAGGCAGCTGCAGAGCCTGACACAGCTCACCCTGCACACAGACAACCATCCCTTGCTTTTGGGGCAGGATTTCAGCTGTGGCTCATTACTCCTTCCACTCCAGAAGCTAGGGAGATATTGTTCTGTGTTTGTTATTATAATTCATTAGAACTAATTACAGAAGCCTGTTTTCCACCCTCAGCAAGCCAGCCCTGGCTCTGGACTGCCCTTCTGCTCAGCCTCTCTCAGCTCAGACACTGTCTGGTCCCTGTTGCCATCCCTGGAGCTCCTTCCACCCCTCTGGGATGGACACTGACCTGAGAGGCACTGATCTAGCACTAGTGTGACCAAACAAACTGGTGCTCAGACAACCAACAACTGATTCAGGCCTGATGGCCAGGCTGGTCCATGGGCCAAGGCCAGCAGGATGAGGTCCAACCAGGCCCAGTGATTCAGGCCTGATGGCCAGGCTGGTCCATGAGCCAAGGCCAGCAGGATGAGGTCCAACCAGGCCCAGTGATTCAGCCTTGATGGCCAGGCTGGTCCATGAGCCAAAGCCAGCAGGATGAGGTCCAACCAGGCCAAGAGATTCAGGCTTGATGGCCAGGCTGGTCCATGGGCCAAGGCCAGCAGGATGAGGTCCAACCAGGCCCAGTGATTCAGGCTTGATGGCCAGGCTGGTCCATGGGCCAAGGCCAGCAGGATGAGGTCCAACCAGGCCAAGTGCTGGCTCCTGCACTTGGGTCACAAGAAGCTCTTGCTTTGGTCCCATCTCTGAGTCACTTTGCCTTTTGTGGTGTGGGGTTCTGTGACAGAACAGCCAAGAGCCACTCCCCACCTCCTGCTCTGTAGGATTGTGGCTGTGCTAGAGAGCTGATCCTGTCAGCACTCAGCATCAGCAACCTTCCCAGCTCTGCCAAGCATGCAGCTGGGCTGAGCAGCAGGCTCCTACCTGGGCATTGCTGGAGGAGATCCTGAGGCAAAAGACTTCTCTGTCTTCCCTGCCCTCACTGTGTTGCAGTTTAGTCCTTCCGTTAAGTCTTCTTTCCTGGAGGAAAGAAGAAAGTGGTGTGGGATTAAGGGTATAGGCTGAAGGGACAGAGGGTTTGGTGCCTGCTAAAGTCTCCTCTTTGATCCGAGCAGAGAGCTTTGATCCTGGAGCTCCACACCAGACCTGGAGCTGCCAGAGATGAAAGCATGCAGCTCAGTGAGTGTGCAGCACTCGGTGTGCCTCAGATGAAAGGTCTCAGCCTGTCCTTTGTGCAAGGCTCAGGGCAGAGCAGGCTCTGTGCAGGTTCTCCATCCATCTCCTGTGGCAGGTGCCATGGCTGCTGCTGAATCAGCCCTCTCAGGTCACACCAGAGTCTCTGTAGGACTCTCAATCACTGCTGCTGCCATTCAGGCACTGCACAAAGCAGGAATACTCAGGCTACCCACACCCTGCAGGAACCACACTCACTCTCCAGGCCACAGACATTGCATTGTCCCTGCCAGGGCTCTGGGGAGCTTCTGATGTGGAGCTGAGGGACATGGCTTAGTGGGGAGCTGGCAGTTGCACTGCAGCATCTCTGCCAGTCCAAGTCCTTCTCTGTCTCTGTGCTCCTGGTGCCAGCACAGCAGGACAAAGGCAGTGAGCAGCAGAGATGTCACACCTCTGCTTGCTTTCTCGTGTACTCTCCTTCTCTTCAAGCACTTAGCTTGTTGGCTCTTCCCATTTTTCCTTCCTAGAAAACCAGAAACCAGAGCAGAACAGGCATTTTCTTCCCTCCACCTCAGTTTTGGCACATGAACCAGTGCAACTCTTTCTTCTCAGCTGAACCCAGCCAAGTCACACGTGGCAGCCCATGAAATACTGGATGTTGTTCCCAGCTCAGGGAAGCATAAACCACAGTGCCCAGAAGGGTGGGATGAGTGATGGGAGCAGGAGAGCACGAGTGCCTCCCAAAGCACAAGCCATGGAGCAGGCTTCCCTGCTCAGCATCCCTCCAGCCCTGCCCTGGCTGGGCCCAGAGGTCACTGAATATTTAACAGTGATGCTAAGGCATTCAGTAAATAATGCAGCAAACCTCTGATGATCTGTCAGCTCCAGCTAGCCTGGGAAAGCTTGGAGAGCAGGCCAGGGCTCTCATCCCAGGCTGTGCTCCCCACCAACACGTTCCTTGCACTGCATGAGCACTTTGTGGCTCTAACAGGGATATTAAAATCCATTTCCCCACGGCACCTGCACATATTGCACTGCCAGGACCCCAAACATGAAACATTTAGATAATTTGAATAGTGTTTGTGAGGCATTAGCAGTGGGAAGCAGAGGGAAACTGTGTACAAAGTGCAGCAAACCCAAGCATGTCTTGTTCATTGAGAGGGAGAGAGGAAACTCACTGGAAAGCCATTCCCTCCCTCCCTGGGTTGTTTCCCCTTTCTCAGGTTGTGTCCTCTAGGTTCTTTGTGTCTGCAGAGCAGAGCCCTGCAGGTGCTGGGCTGAGGATGCAGCCCCAGGGCAGGTGCCAGCTCTCCCCTGCTCTGCAGGGGCATGGCTGAGGCTAATCCCTGAGCAGCAGCACAGAGGAAGGGCACTGGGCTCTGACAGGACATGGAGCTGCCTGGCCTCCTCCCTGGAAAGCACATGGCTCTTTCTACACTTCTATGTGTACAAAACTAGTAAGAAATTATTTGGCTTTAAAGGTTCTGCAACATCACAACTCTTGGTCAATCCAAAGTTGGCAGTGCCACAAAATCCCCAAATCCCAGCATGGTGACCTCTGGGGATCACCCAGTGCATCCTCCCTGCTCCAGCAGCTTGCCCAGCATCCCCTTGGCATCTCTGCACACCAGGAGACTCCCCAAGCTCTCTGGGCAGCCTGGGCCAGGGCTCTGCACCCTCACATGGAGAAGGGAGGCACAGGTCCCTGAGGTCACCTTCATCTTCTCCTCGTGAGCATTTCCATAGCTTTTTCCATGCCCAACCTGTTAAACATCAGAGGTGACAGAGGGAGGATGGAGAGGCTGTTAGAGTGGTGGGGAGGAGAATGAGAAGGGAGCAAAGAGGCAAGAGGATCTGCTGCTGCTGCAGGTGTGGAAGTGTGGAAGCCAGCCTCAGGCATCAACAGCTGGCTATGGCCAGGCCACAGCAGGCAGAAGCAGCAGGTGTGGTCCTGGCTGTGCTGCTGCTGCCAGATGGGCAAAGGCAGAAAGGATTTGTTCCCTGCTGACCCCAGGAGTCACTCAGCTAGAGACTGGGGGAAATTCACCCCCAGCTCCAGTCTGTCACATGGAGTCTTCTCTTTTCTGGTCTGCACTAGACAATTCCATTCCCTGTCAGGAACAAGCCAGCTGTTCTCCAGACACCATGAATCTCTCACTGAGCAAAAATACTCTGTACAAAACCAACAAGGGGAACCCTGTTCCAAGAGCTTCTCCTTTCCTGACCCCCAGTGCTCTCCCTGCATCCAGTCAGCTGCATCCAGACCTCCCCTGGCTTTGCTTTTCTCCACCTGGCCAGAGCCTGCTTGGTTGTTTCTGAGCTGGGAATGTGGTTTTGTGTGAAGGAGAGAGGGCAGCAGAAGGTTTGGAACAGCCTCCCCCTCTTTGGGGTGCTGTGCTCACGAGGAACCCAAAGTGCTCTCATTCCTCACCTGGGGCTGCAGTCACAGCAAGCCTTGCCCATCCTGAGCCCTGGCAGGGAGCTGGGCTGCCCAGCTGGGTGAGGGTGACAAAGGACAGAGTCCTCTGCATGACTGCAAGCCTCAGACAGCTCTGCAGGGCTCCTCAGCCTCTCATGGCACCAAGGCTTGCTGGGGGAGGCACAGCTGCAGCTGCAGGAGGTGCTCAGAGCTCCACGCTGGCTCTGAGGGATAACAGGGGGGAAAATGACCAAAACCATGCAGCTGTCTTGAAGACAACCCAAAACCCCACAGGAAGGAGCTTGTGACTCCATGGTCCATCCAAACGGGAGATGAATCCAGGGATGTGTGCACTTTGGGGATGTTTCACTCAATAAACTAAACCTGGCTGGGCCTCTCAATCTCTCAGTGCTCACAGGCACCCCTGGATTTTCCTGCAGGAATCCTCTGCTCCAGCCTCTGCAGGCACACTTGCCTGGGGATGGATGACTCTTTGTCTCTGGCTGGGAGCTCTCTCTAACCAATTATGCAAAAACTAGTATTGTACATCTGCCTTTTCAATCTGCCTTGATGGCTGCCACACTCCTTTGTAGCAAGTGATTGTCTGACCTTTCCTAAAGGAGTTTCTCCTTGATGATCAGTGGCTTTTATAGCCTCTTTGATGATGATGATGATGATGGATTCCTACTATGGTATCCAAGCAAGTCTTGTAGCACAAATCCCAGCATGAGCAGATGACAGAACATCTCTCCTTAGGCATCTCTCCCTGGGCTGGGCAAAGCTTCTCCCTCATCTCCCAGCTTCTGGCCCTCTTCTTGCAGCTGGGGGAAGGTGGAGGGATGGATCCTCAGGAGCCACAGGCACAAAGGGATGTGCAGGGCTGAGCTGGCATCAGCTCTGCCTCCTGAGCACATCAGCAAGCTGCATCCCTAGGCACAACTGCACAAAAAGCTGAAGTTGTCATCATTTGCCTGCAGGCTACAAAATGAGAGTGGTACATCTGACAATCTGGGGGAAAAGAAACAAAAACCCAAACTACTGGGTTTTTGCTGTTTTTTGTTAGGAACATGGCTCCCTTCTGGAGTTCTAAGGTCAGTGGGTGAGACATGTGATGCAGCACCTGGGAGCTACTTGGGAAAGGTGATCCTAGGGAGGAGAAAATCCCCTCAGCAGCAGCATTAGCACCAAAACTTTCAGGACTCTTACAAGCTGTTAGGAAAATCAGAGTAGAGGAATGCTTTTCAGGCTTTTGAGAAGAGTTCTTCTAGGAGAGCATCTTCATCTTACTGATGGAAGAAGACTTTGAGAGCTGATTCTAACTTCAGCTTTCAAAGGAAGATGAAGCTAAACCCAGGCCACCACTGCATCCATCAGCCTCTCTCCCTCCTTGCCTTTCTCTTCCCCTCTGGGAAGGGACAGAGGTTGGCACTGAGTGTGTCACTTGTCTGGTGGCCAGCCCAGCAGTGAAGAAGCCAGAGCAGCTCCCTCTGGGCAGCCTCTTGCTATCAGCTCCCAGCCTGAGCTGGGCTGCCTGCTCCCTGGGGACAGCAGATCCCTGTCACCAGTCTTGAGCAGCCTCTTGCTAACATTTCCATAGTGAGAAACAGCAGGAAGTGATCCCAGAGGGGTGGGGAGAGGAAGAGTCATGTCATTTGTGCAGTGGATGCCCCTTCCCAAGCTTCTTCTCCTGCTCCATCCCAGCACTCAGCCATGAAGAGACCAGGGAGGTGAAGGACAAAGCAAAGCAGCTGTCACTTTAAATGCTGATAATTGAGGAGATGTTGCTCTGTCATTATTATAACTCATAAAAAATGTATTGTTGCCATAACAACTGCCTGAGGAACCCAGGAGGTCTCCAAGCAGGCACATCCACAGGACCAAGCCTGAGGAGAATTCCCTGGGACACTCGTGACACTTCCTCTCTCTCCTGTGAGATGAACTTCAGTGCAGACAGAGCCTCACTGAAACTCATTTAATATATAGAGATACATAATCCAGGGGTTTTAATGGATTCTCCTTCCTCCCAGGCCACAGATGATTAGTGTCTGGGAATGAGACCTCTCTTTGGATGGCATAAGCTCACTGAAGGCATTCAATGGACATTCTCTTCACTGCCATCCCTTTCCTGAGGCTGCAGGGTGGATCATTTGAATGATGCTCTCCATAAATGCCTGGTGGTGGCAGGGATGGAGATGATCTAGGGTGGCAGCCCCTGCAGGCAGAGCAGGAGAAGGCATGGCACTGGCTCCATCTGATGGAAAGCCTACAGCCACATCTCTCAGTCCTAAGGACCTGAGCTGGACCACAGCATCCCCAAAGCCCAGCATGGGGAGGGTTAGAAGGGAGCTCTAGGGATGATGCAGTGCATCCCCCCTGCTCCAGCAGCTTGCCCAGCATCCCCTCCAGCTGCCCTTGGCATCTCTGCACACCAGGAGACTCCCCAGGCTCTCTGGGCAGCCTGGGCCAGGGCTCTGCATCCTCACACTTTCTACAAGCTCCTGGCTTCCAGTGTGTGCCTGTTATCCCATCCCTGAGCAGAGTGTGGCCCCAGCCTCTTGCCCCCTGCACCCTTCAGCTCTTGCCCAGCATGGAGCAGCTCCCCTCTGGCTCTGCTCTTGGCTCAACAGTTGGTCTTGATGATCTTTAGGTCTTTCCCACCCTCTGATGCTCAGATGGCACAGCCTGGCAGAACCTTTGTCCTTCAGCTGGATTCCTGCTGCATTCTGCCACCCCCTCTGCTCCCAGACCTCCACAGGCTGTGCCAAATCCACCTCTGGAAAGGAGGAGAAGGCAGCAAACTGGTGCAGAGAATTCCTATGTGAATTCCATCTCTTTGGGATGTCGGGGTGGTGGAGTGGAGGAATGATGGAGCTGATCCATCCTGGCAGCTCCTGTGCTTCCTCTGGCACTGCACAGCAGTGCAGGAGCCATGGGAGGAACTCTGAGCCTGGGCTCACAGCTGCTGTGGGACTGCAGGGGACTTCAGGAGAGGAGAGGATCACGAGTGGATTCCAGCCACGGGGTGAGGGAAGAGGGGAGCACAAGAGGGATGTGGCCCCAGCTCTCCCCAGTCCCTGCTCAGCAGAGAGCTTTGCTTGCTGTTGAGCTCCTGTGTGCAAGTCCCTCACAGCATCCCTCTGCTTTTGGAAGCACTTGAGGTCATTCAGGAAACACACAAGATAGAGTCTTGCCCAGCCCCAGCTCGGTCACACAGAACTAACTGGGACAGTACAGCCCAGAGTCCTCCCTTCAGCTGGGGAAAGGAAAGGTGGATAGGAAAGGATGGTGAATGGGCAAGGAGAGATTCCAGGACTCCTTCCTGGATTTGAGGATGCTGCTGGCACCAAACACAATCTTCTTTCATTCTGGTGTTGCTTTGCTCTGAGGAGGGTGAGCATTCAGCTTCAGGACAAGCATCATCAGGCTTGTGAGGTGCTTTGTCTAACAAACAGAGCTTAAAGGTTTGGGTGTTTTTTTTCTGGAGCATTTCATCCTGATGGATATTGTGTCCAATAATGCATGGAGAGAGGGACGGACAGAAGTGTCAGCCTTCCTCTGTCCACCCTGCAGCCTTGGAAACACCAGTCCTGCAGAGCCTTGCAGGCTAAGGCTGCTCACGAGCTGAGGCTGGAAGCTGCCATGCAGAGCAGGTGTTGGGCATTGGCTCCTAACCACCAGGGCAAGCAGCATCTTGTTGTTGCTGCTTGCTCAGAGCTGCCCTGGGACCAACAGCACTGGCAGCTCACATCCAGGAGATCTCCTGTGGAGCCACACAGCTTGGCCTCACACACTGACACAGAGCTCAGCTCACCAGGCTCCTGCCAGAGCCCTGGGCTCAGTGTGGGGCTGAGCAGCAGCATCTCACACTGCTTGCTCCAGCATGGCCCAAAGCCAGCTGAACTCTAGGGAAAGACTTCCAGAGCCTTTGATTCCCCTCCTGCAGAATCGTTCAGGTTGGAAAAGAGCTCTGAGACCATCTCAGAGCACC
The DNA here is from genome assembly GCA_013396975.1 of Bucco capensis. Taxonomy (NCBI): domain Eukaryota; kingdom Metazoa; phylum Chordata; class Aves; order Piciformes; family Bucconidae; genus Bucco; species Bucco capensis. Next base: position 298,140 of record VWZO01005932.1, read on the forward strand.
TGAGCTCCCCAAGGCAGCAGCAGCATGCCACTGAGCCATGGCAAGGGCTCACAGCCAGGCTCTTGTTGAGCCCCCAGGGATGCTGACTCCAGCACTGCCCTGCCTCAGTGTCCAAGCACTCCTTCAGGGGAGAAGCTGTTCCTCCTGGCCAACGAAAGCTGATCCCTCTTGTCCCTGCAGCCACAGCCTGTCACATCCCAGAGCACCTAAGCCAGGCTGAGATATTGGTGCCCCAGGGAACAGTTAGCCTGGGAGAGGCAAGAACAGGAAGAAAACACTCTCAAAGAAGAGTTTCTGCTCAAAATTCACTATTAATATTTCACCAGCAGGCCAAAGCACCAGAGAATACAGCACATTATAAGGCTGAATGGGGACATAAGAAATCCATTAAACCCCTAATTAAAGTGCTTGCTGCACAGCAGCAGGTCCTGGCAGAGCAAGGCAGCTCCAAACACTGAGATGCAGTGGAGCTCTGGGGAGAGCAGCTGTAATTCTGCCTTGTTTTGGTAAGAAGAAGACATAATTTAGCTCCAGAGACAAGGAAGATGAATAGCATTGCACTTTGCCAGCAGTTTAAGCTTGCCCCAAGTGCCACACACCTCACAGAATCTGTTGCTTAGACCTCTCCTCAGCCACCTCACCTTGCCTGGGCTCTCAGCAAAGCAGGGCTGCCCACACACAGCCCTGGGCAGCAGGGTTACCACTGCTAGCTCTGCTCCACAAATGCTCTCCTCCAGCATCCCTTGGCTCTTAATAATTGATCACTCTTAATGAGACTTCCAACCTGCAGAAAATCAGACAAGTGGTGATGCCTTCCAAAGATCATTTCCTCAGCAGACAGAAGGTAGAGGAATGATCATCCTGCCCTAGACAAAGAGCTCACTAATTCCTCATCCCAGGGCATGGATGGATCCCCTCTGCTTCCCTCTATAGCTTTGCTATAGATCTGTGTGCCTCTCATCTTGGTTGCTGGTGGCAATTAGCTCCAAGGTGATGCCAGGCTCTGTTAAGGGCTGGGGTTTGGGGTTTTTTGGACAGGCTTTTTAGAAGCTTAAAGTGGTTAATTTCCTCTCAGGTTGCTCCTCAGCCTAGCTTCAGATCAGCACATCACTCTGCTCTGTCTTAGGACATCCTGCACTCATCTCCTTCACACAGCTGTTGGGATTTCTGACCTGGTGACAGCAAAAATCACATCCTCCTAGCAGGCTTTGGGGGGAAGGGACCTCAAAGGTCAACTAGTTCCATGGGCAGGGATCCCATCCCCTAGAGCAGCTGGTCCAGGACTCATCCATCCCCCCTGGCCTGGAGCACTGCCAGGGATGCTCCTTCTCCACTTGCACTGCTTCTTCCCTTCCTTCTGGTCCCACCTGCACCAGGGCAGAGCTTCAGCTCCCCTCCTGGGGTTGGAATCTCTCCAGAGGAGAAGACTCCACAGCCTCTCTGTGCACTAGGGAAGATCTACTGAGTCTGTGCCCAGCATGCAATCAGAGTTCTACCTTTCTCTATTTGTCTCCCTTTTTGGGGCAGGGAGGTAGATGTAGCACCCAGGATCTCTTTGTGTGGTGATTCTCCTCACTGCTGGGTTTGTAATGTACCAGAAGCAGCACGAGAGTTGGATGTTCCTTGTGTTTTCCTCTGCTTTTTCCTTTCCTCATTCAAATCTCCCTCAGTAATGACACCGATGGCTCTGGAGCAGCACAAGCATCTGCTTGTCCCTGGCAGCAGTGCTGCTGTCTGCATGCAGTGGTGTGTGTGTGGCTGCAGAGAGCATCCCCAGCCTTGGCCTGGCAGCCCCTGGCAGGCAGGAGGCAGGCTCTGGGGCTGAGGAGCTGGATGGGAGCTGGGGAGCAGCACTCCAGTGCAGTCCATGGGGACTCTGTCAGCTCACAGCTGAGCTCTGGGCAGGCTCTGTGGCCTGCAGGGCAGGGGAAACTCCTTAGGAGACATCCATGGCATGGAATTTGTCTGGGGTGCCTGCAAAGATCCGAGGGGAACTTGGGAGGAAGTTGCCAAGGTAACAGGAGATGCTCTGGGAGGAGCTGGAAGTTGCTGGCTGGATCTCCACCCGATGGCACAGGACAGGCAGTTGTCATGGAAACTGAGCCCAACAAGGGCTCCTGGCTGCAGGGAGCCTGCCAGGGCAGCCCCCCCAGAGCAGCAGAGCTCCATGGGGTCCTGCTGCCTGGGCCTCAGTCCCCAGCCCAGGGCAGCCCCCCCAGAACACCCAGCCCAGGGCAGCCCCCCCAGAGCAGCAGAGCTCCATGGGGTCCTGCTGCCTGGGCCTCTCAGAGCTCTAGGCTCTGAGCTCCAGAGGGGGAACTCCTGTCACTGTCCACCAGATTTCAAGAGGAAATCCAAGAGCATGCACAGTAACATGCAATCCATGTCCCTTGGGAATGCCCTAGAGGAAGCCACTGGCACTCTCAGGGAGATTGGCTGATGCAGACAGGATGGCAGAAGGTCTGCAGGTTGTGTTGTCATCCCCTGGGACACAGACCACATCCATGCAGAGAGAAGGTAGGGAAGATCCCTTTCCAATTGCCAGTAACTTGGCTCTCCCCAAGAATCTCCTCTGTCAGCCCTCAGATACTTGTTCCCCATCCAACACTCATCCTGACATCATGCCAGTTCATCTCCTGGAAAGCTCCAGGACACTCTCTTCCAGGATCAGCCTCTCACTGGTTAAATATAACACCTTCTGGAGATGTTTCACAAACATTTCTGTCTTAAAGAGCATGGAAAAACAAGAAGCCAAACACTGTACAGCAGCATCTGCAGCCAGCTCATCACTCTGAGATAGAAACTCTGCATGATCCCACTGCCAGCACAGTGCTCAGGAGCCAAGCAGGCCAACAGCATCCTGGCTTGGCTCAGCACCAGGGCAGGGATTGTCCTCCTGGGCTGGGCACTGGGGAGGTCACAGCTCCAGTCCTGGGCTCAGCTTTGGGCTCCTCACTCCCTGCCAGAAGGACATGGAGGTGCTGGAGTGTGTCCAGAGCAGGGCAAGGGAGCTGGGGAAGGGTCTGGAGCACAAGTGTGCTGAGCTTCCAGCTTGGAGAGGAAACCTTCAGGAGACCTTCCAGCTTGGAGAAAACCTTCAGGAGACCTTCCAGCCTGGACAGGAAACCTTCAGGAGACCTTCCAGCTTGGAGAAAACCTTCAGGAGACCTTCCAGCCTGGACAGGAAACCTTCAGAAGAGCTTCCAGCTTGGAGAGAAAACCTTCAGGAGACCTTCCAGCCTGGACGGGAAACCTTCAGGAGACCTTCCAGCCTGGAGAAGACATTCAGGAGACCTTCCAGCCTGGAGAAGACCCTCNACACTCATCCTGACATCATGCCAGTTCATCTCCTGGAAAGCTCCAGGACACTCTCTTCCAGGATCAGCCTCTCACTGGTTAAATATAACACCTTCTGGAGATGTTTCACAAACATTTCTGTCTTAAAGAGCATGGAAAAACAAGAAGCCAAACACTGTACAGCAGCATCTGCAGCCAGCTCATCACTCTGAGATAGAAACTCTGCATGATCCCACTGCCAGCACAGTGCTCAGGAGCCAAGAAGGCCAACAGCATCCTGGCTTGGCTCAGCACTAGGGCAGGGATTGTCCTCCTGGAATGGGCACTGGGGAGGACACAGCTCCAATGCTGGGCTCAGCTTTGGGCTCCTCACTCCCTGCCAGAAGGATATGGAGGTGCTGGAGTGTGTGCAGAGCAGGGCAAGGGAGCTGGGGAAGGGTCTGGAGCACAAGTGTGCTGAGCTTCCAGCTTGGAGAGGAAACCTTCAGGAGACCTTCCAGCCTGGACAGGAAACGTTCCAGCCTGGAGAGGAGACCTTCAGGAGAGCTTCCAGCCTGGAGAGGAGACCTTCAGGAGAGCTTCCAGCCTGGAAAACAAAGCTTCAGGAGAGCTTCCATGGTGTCAAGCAAGGCCTGGGAGGTGCAGTGTGGTGGGAGCTTGCCTGTGTGGCTGCAGCAGATCTGCTGCCTGCCCTTGGCCTGCACATGTCTCTGGTGCCCAGGCTGAGCAGCAGCCCTGGGCTGGGCTCTGAGGGAGGTGCCACTGGAAGCAGCCTTGGCCATGAAGCACAGCTCAAGGCTCTGCCATTAGCAGCAGCACAAAGCAGCACAGAAGCACACAGGCTGCAGAATGCACCTTAGGGCACAGGAGTTTTAGCCTGCAGACAATGGCTTTTTGTGCTGCTTTCTCTCCTCCTCGCTCAGGGACAGCATCTGCTGCTCATGAAACCCTTCTCCCATTGAGGGTTTGTTTTCTTTTGCTGGGAGGAATGATGGTAAAAAGCCAGGCCTGCTTTCCAAGGGCATGCATTCATGCTAAAAATGGCTCACATTTAGAGCTTAGTTCCTTTGTTCTCTCTTTCTAAACCTTTTAAATACCTTTTCTCCATGGCCATGAAGTTTAGAAACTTACATAAAAGCTGAGATTCTCCTGGAAGATGTTACTCAAATGTTCCAAATGACTCAAATTGTTCCTCATCTCCAACCTAAACCTCTCCTGGTACAGCTTGAGGCTGTTTCCTCTTGTTCTTTGGGAGAAGAGCCCAATCCCCAGTTAGCTCCAAGCTCCTGGCAGGGAGATGTAGAGAGGGAGAAGGTCTCCCCTGAGCATCCTCTTCTCCAGCCTAACCAAGCCCAGTGCCCTCTGCTCTCTTCTAGCCTGCAGACCTCCCCAGCCCTTCCCACTATGGATCCATGGGCAGATTGAAGCCTTTGGCCAAGAGAGCTAGCAGGGATTGATGGAGAAGTCTACAGGCAGGTGCAGATTGGGAGGGAGAAGATCCACATGTGCATCCATCCCTATGGAGAGGTGCCCCCTCCCCATGGACTCTGGGTGATGGAAGCACATCTCCCCTGGTGACACTTCCCACAGCTCACTTTTGGCCATAAAACACAGCTCCAGGTTCCTGGGTAGCTCAGAGGCCTGCAGGCTGCAGCTTCTAGCACCAGTTGATGGTTTGGGGTTGAAAGAGTCACCTTCATTCATCTTGCTGATCAAAAGGAGAAGCTAAATGAGAGCCACAAGTGAGAGAGGAGCCCTCTGCTCCCTCCCACTCCCCCCTCCTCAGCTCTGGATGCCTCAACCTTTGCCACAACTTGCTGGTAAACAGTCTGGGCTAAAATTAGGTGCCTTGCAGAGGGTAGGTGTTGCCATCTGCTGTGTGCTGGTGGTGCCTGCTGGCCTGGCACCAGCTATTTTTGAGGCTCTGTTAGCTTTCCAGGGAGGAGAGGAGAGGAGAGGGATGGGGCTCTAGTGCCACCATCAGTGGCTCTGGGTGTTTGCTGCTTTTCTCAGGCAGCTTTGCCACCAGACAGAGTTTGGAGGAAAGAGGGAGACAGCAAACCATCCCTGCAGGGGTTGCAAAGCCCTGGAGCTGAGGGACATGGGTAGTGCTGAGCTGGCAGAATGCTTGGACTGGATGATCTCAGAGGTGTTTTCCAACTCAAATGATTCTGTGATTCCCTGATTGCAGGTACCTAGTGCTCCTCACTTCCATGCCCCCTCCCGAGGTGCTGGAGCTAGGATCTCTCTGGCATGGCATCACCTTCACCTGCAGAGCTTCTCTTTGAGCCTGGGGCACTTTGTTCATGTTGGGACACAAAGCTGTGCAGATGCAAGAAGACTTCTAAAAGGAATTCTCTGCTTTGGTTGCAAGTGATCCAGCTGTGCCTAGCAAGCTCCAGAGCATCTCCAGCTGTGCCACTGCAAGGGGAGCTCTGTGAGTGCAGGGCCATGTGCTGATCCCTGGTGTTGAGGAGGAGATCAGCCATCCTCTGCAGCTTCCAGCCCTCCACAGCACAGCATTCCTGCCCAAGATCCATGGCACATTCCACCTTCTTGCCATGCTATTGACTGATGCAACCTTCCCAGCAGAGTGCTCACCACTGTGCAGGGATCAACCCCAAGGAAGCATCTCCATCTCCCAGCACTATGGAAGGATCAACTCCAAGGAAGCATCTCCACCTCTCTCCACTACTATGAAGGAATCAACCCCAAGGAAGCATCTCCATCTCCCAACACTATGGAGGGATCAACTCCAAGGAAGCATCTCCACCTCCCTCCCAGCACTGTGGAGGGATCAACCCCACAGAGCACTTCCACCCCAGAGCAGGCCAACCCCCCTGTCTGATCCCTCTGCTCTGAGCTTTGGGGCTCTCTTGCCCTTCTGCAGCCCTTGTGTTGGGCAAACCCCAAAGGCTCCTGTGCAGAAAGGTGTGAGGCAGTGAGCTTTGGGTTGGTTGTGGCTAGGACAGGCCTAGAGCAGGCACTCACTGCACACAAGGGTTGGCTCTCTGCAGGCACTGGGACAGGCCTAGAGCAGGCACTCACTGCACACAAGGGTTGGTTGTGGCTGGGACAGGCCTAGAGCAGGCACTCACTGCACACAAGGGTTGGCTCTGTGCAGGCACTCACTGCACACAAGGGTTGGTTGTGTGCAGGCACTGGGCCTGGAGCTGCCAGCCATCCCCACAGTGTCAGCACAAGCCTAGGCTCTGCAGCTCCACTCAAGACCTCCAGAATGTGTGATAATGGGCAAACCATCTCCTTCCAAGAGCATTCCCATGGAAATCACATGGAAAACCAGAGTCCTAGTGTAACCCCAAAGCTCAGTAAGTCAGTTCTGGGCTAACACAATCCTGCTCCTCTCCCAGAGCTCTAACCTCATTATCCCAGGCCATGATTACCTCAGCCCAATGACCCTGGGGGGTAGCACAGTTGCCTCTCTAGCTGAGCCAGGAGCTCTCCTGCTTCCTCTGGCACTGCTAACCCTGAGGCTTAGCACAAGGAACCCTGAGGGGCATGGGGCCCACATAATGACACCTCTAGTGTGAGCTGCATCAGGCAGTGAAAATGGCAATCAAATGCAAACCCCTCTGCTGTTCTGCACTGCCTTGGGAGAAACAGAGCACCCCTTGCAAGCTGAGCTGCCCTGGGCTGCCCAGCAGGAGCTCTTTGCAGCCTCAGCCCTTTGGGGTTCTTGGCTGAGTTGGGCTGCAGGCCTCCTAAGAGTTGGGATGGAGACTTGGCCTGGGACACTGATGTGGGAAGAGGTAATTTTGGTATCAGAGCTGTCTCTCTGAAGTGTGAGGAAGCACCAGGTGAAGCATGAAATGCAGAAAGGCCATGGAGCTGATGGAGCAGGTGCAGAGGAGGCCACGAGAATGCTCAGGGGCTGCAACACCTCTGCTCTGAGGACAGGCTGAGGGAGCTGGGATTGTTCAGCCTGGACAAGAGAAGGCTTCAGGGGAACTACTAGTGACCTTCCAGGACCTAAAGGGAACTTCCAAGCAGGCTGCAGAGGGCCTGTTTGCAAAGGCCTGGAGGGAAAGGACAAGGGGCAATGGTGTGAAATTGGAGAAGAGTAGATTTAGACTGGACATTAGAAAGAAGTTCTTCCCCACGAGGGTGGTGGAACACTGGCCCAGGTTGCCCAGGGAGGTGGTTGAGTTCCCATCCCTGGAGGCATTGCAGGTGAGGCTTGCCAGGGCTCTGGGCAAGCTGCTCTAGTTGGGGATGTCCCTGGCCACTGCAGGGGGGTTGGACTAGATGAGCTCCAGAGCTCCCTTCCAACCCAAACCACTCTAGGATTCTAGGATTCTCTGAAGCCCAGGCAAGGCCAGGCCCTCTCCTCCTGAGCTCAGCCTGGCGAGCAGGAGGCAGGCAGCACACAGCAGCTCCCAGCACACAGCCAGCACTGGCAGGGCAGCAGCAGGGTCAGGAAAGCAGCTCCAATTAGCTGTCTCCTGAATGAAGAGTGCAGAACTTGGACAAGACAATGCTGTTAAATAAACCAGTCACAGTTAGCTACAAACCCCACTTAATGAGCCTGTAAAGTCATGACCCATGCTGCTGCAGCTATTTTTAGCCCAGTGCACTATTAGCCATTCTTTCCCTTTCTAACAGACACAATAACTTCTGTCTCCTTTAGGAGGAAAAAACCTAACCCTGATATATGTTTCTTTTTGGCTCTCACCTTGCAATTAGTACAATTGTTTGGCTGGATTTGCCCTAGAACACGTGTCTGCTGGGACACTACACAGTTCCTCTCAGCAGCAGCAGCAAAGCTCAGCCCTTGGCTGCTCTCTGGCCATGTGCCATCCCTGATCTCTTAGCTTCCACCCAAAACACACAGGGGTAGCTCTTACCTCATCTGGATCAAAAAGAGTGGGAGCAGGAGGAGCAGAGCAGTGAGCATCCTCCTGGAACGGGCACTGGGGAGGACACAGCTCCAGTCCTGGGCTCAGCTTTGGGCTCCTCACTCCCTGCCAGAAGGACATGGAGGTGCTGGAGTGTGTCCAGAGCAGGGCAAGGGAGCTGGGGAAGGGTCTAGAGCACAAGTGTGCTGAGGAGCAGCTGTTGGGTTGGTTAGTGTGGAGAAGAGGAGGCTCAGGGGAGACCTTAGCTCTCTCTGCAGCTCCCTGACAGGAGCTTGGAGTGAGCTGGGGCTTGGGCTCTTCTCCAGGGTTAGCAGTGAGAGGACAAGAGGAAACAGCATCAAGTTGCCCCAGGGGAGGTTTAGATTGGATGTCAGGAGGAATTTCTTCCCTGCAAGGCTTGTTGAGTCTTGTCCCAGGCTGCCCAGGGAGATGCTGGAGTCTCCATCCCTGCAGGGGTTAAGGAACATCTAGCTGCTCTCCTCAGGGCCATGGCTTAGTGTCCTGGGCTGATAGGATGCTTGGGCTGGATGAGCTTGGAGGTCTGTGCCAACCTTAGTGATTCTGTGAGCTGAGTCCCACAGAGGTGATTGCTCCTCACCCCTGCCCCTTTGTGGGCCAGGTCTCATCCTGGAGAAGGAAGCTCCCTGTTTCCAGCAGAGCAATCACTATTCCAGCCTCACCTCTTTGGACTTGATGGAAGTTCCAAGCCAGCAGGAAAGGTCATATGCTAATGTTACATTTCCAGACCCTACTCCAAGCTGAAGCTCCCCAGAAGGAAGTTTGATGATGACACTTGATCTACTGCACATGCAGAGGCAGCTTCAGCTTACCTGTCCCTGCTGCACAAGCTGAGCTGGCTTTGGCACTAAGGCATCCCTGCAGGGGAGGGCAACTCCTAGAGCAAGGATTGGTTATCCCTGTCCTGCTCTAAGAGCACAGGCACCAGAGCAGTGCCTGAGCACAGCTCTCCCCTCACAAGAAAGAATTTGGGACTGAGAAAACCTTCCCTTTTGTCAATGTTGGTAGTAGAATAGACACTTTCCACCTCTTTTGCCTTGGAAAAGGTGTGATTTTTAACATGCCAAGCCAAGGAAGTGGGAAATCTCTTTCCAAAGGGAGTGGGAAGCTCCCCTGATGATGTGCACAACACCTAGGCTGTTCCTTGCCCTGTTCCCTCCAGCTTTCCCTTCTCCTCTGCTCTTCCCTTCCCACCCAGCCCAGAGAGCATCACTGCACCCCAGGAGTGACACAGAGCCATGGATACACACAATGTTATTCCTTTGCAGAAGGAAACTGCACCTCCAGTTGTCCTTCTCCATCAGCTGCCTCCACTCCTCATGGATTGTTCAGCCACTCCAGCTTCCTCCTGGAAGGAGGGAGGACAACTCCAACAGCTCCTGAAGAGCCTGGGGCTGCTGGTCTCCATGGCAGGTCCTGCTCTTCACTGCAGGAGGAGAAGGAAGGTGCTTTCCTGACCTCTGAGGCTCTTCCTCCCTTCCTTGGCAAGGAAAGGAGAGGCAGGAGCTGCTGGCAGCAGCGGATGTGCAGCAGACTCCCCTCCTGACAGCTTCCCAGGCAACTGCTTTCCCTCTTCAAATGAGCAGGTATTGTCAGGATATGTCCAACTGTTAGTGGTGGGGGGAAAAAAAAGAGACAAAAAGCACTTCCCTTGTTCCTTTAATTCCACTGCTCCAAGGGGCAGCAGGGGAAGCTGCAGAAAGCAAGCAAGCCTGCCAACAAGACACTGACAAGGATTTCTTTCCATCTTTATTACCAAACAATCTGCTAACCTTTAGAGTTTAATTTAAAAACCTCATCAGATTACTGGAAGGGAAATGAATGCCAAGGAGGGAGAGAAGGTTGGGATGCACTCTGGTCCCTGCTGGGCACAGGCAGAGCTCAGCAGCCTGGCCAGCAGCTGGGGCTCTGCTGCTGCCCCTCAGCAAGGCTCCTTGCTTCTGCTTCCAAGGCAGGCTGAGGGCAGCACAGGGCACACAAAATGCACCATTCCTTCCCAAAAAGATCATTCCCATGCCATTTGTGTGGCTTGCAGGCCTCCAGGAACACAAGGGGAGAGCACTGCTAAAATCCTTCTCCCNCATCTTTATTACCAAACAATCTGCTAACCTTTAGAGTTTAATTTAAAAACCTCATCAGATTACTGGAAGGGAAATGAATGCCAAGGAGGGAGAGGAGGTTGGGATGCACTCTGGTCCCTGCTGGGCACAGGCAGAGCTCAGCAGCCTGGCCAGCAGCTGGGGCTCTGCTGCTGCCCCTCAGCAAGGCTCCTTGCTTCTGCTTCCAAGGCAGGCTGAGGGCAGCACAGGGCACACAAAATGCACCATTCCTTCCCAAAAAGATCATTCCCATGCCATTTGTGTGGCTTGCAGGCCTCCAGGAACACAAGGGGAGAGCACTGCTAAAATCCTTCTCCCCAGTGAAATGCAACAGCTTGCTAGGCAGCACTGCTGAGATGTGCAGCAGGATCATTCCCAGAATCAGGCAGCACTGCTGAGCTGTGCAGCAGGATCATCCCCAGAATTAGGCAGCACTGCTGAGCTGTGCAGCAGGATCATCCCCAGAATTAGGCAGCACTGCTGAGCTGTGCAGCAGGATCATTCCCAGAAACAGGCAGCACTGGTGAGAGGTGCAGAAGGATCATCCCCAGAATTAGGCAGCACTGCTGAGATGTGCAGCAGAATCATCGCCAGAATTAGGCAGCACTGCTGAGCTGTGCAGCAGGATCATTCCCAGAATTAGGCAGCTCTGCTGAGCTGTGCAGAAGGATCATTCCCAGAATTAGGCAGCACTGGTGAGAGGTGCAGAAGGATCACTCCCAGGGTGCTCCCAGAACTAACCCAGGAGGATGGGATTCTGACTGCTTTGGAAACCTAATCCTACCCACAACATGCTCAGGCAACACTTCCCTGGCCAGGGAACACAGGCCCTGCTCCTCCTGCTTCCTCTGAGCTAAACAGGAGGAGGACACACTGCCTCCAGCATGCTTTTAGTTCAAAATCCACTCTTTGGGTCAAAAGCAAGCTTCTTGAAGGAAACCTGTGCCCTTCAGAGCTGTTTGCTGCCAGCCTTCCCAAAGCAGCCTGGCTCACTCCTGTGCTCTGCTCAGACCCCACAGCTGCAGGCAGAATGCTCTCAGGGGTCTGTCTCCTCCTTTCCTGAGCTCTGAGGGAAGCAGGGATGGACCTGGCACTGACAGCAGCACTGGAACCTCTGCAGACCATCAGCACAGAGCAGCAGCCTGCAGGAATGCAGACAGCATGTCACTGAGCTGCTGCTCCCTTGCCAGCACAGCCCCAGCAGCAGAGGCAGATCCCAGAAGATCCTTGATGGATTGGTTTTCATTTAGAGAGAGGGAATGAGGGTTTATTCCAAGCCTCTCCCCAGATGAGTTGTGAACGTTGCACTAATATCAACCCATCACCTCCTCAGGAGTCACTGAGCTCCTCTGACACAGGGCCAGCACTTCCAGGGATCAGTTAAGCCTTCCTTCATGAAGAGCTCACTCCTCTCCTCGGCATCTTGAGGGGACAAAACCACTCCTGTTTGGATGGCAACTGTTAGGAGCTAAAGCACCAGGCATCAGTGAAGCAAGCAGAGCTGGGAAGGTGCAAGGACTTCTCCTTGCCCTGCTGCAGCTTGGCAGCTGAAGGCTCACTGAGCTCCCTGTGTGACACTCAGTGACACAGAGCCCAGCCTCCCCCTGCAGCTGCTCAAATCCCAGGGAAGAGATGCCTGCCTTTGGCATCACTGGTGTCACCACAGCCTTGCAGGGACAGGAGCAGATCCTGCATCTCCCTTGGGAAGCATTCCTGCAAACAGCTCCTTGCTGAACATGGAACTCCTGACCCAGAGCACTCATTGTGGGGCTGGGGCAGGCAAACTCCTCACCTGCCTTCAGGACACAGCTCCAGAGCTCTCATGGAGGAAAGCATCCCAGACTGGGCTGGGAGGGAAGGGACCTTAGAGCTCATCCAGTCCAAGCCCTGCCCTCAGCAGGGACATCTGCAGCTAGAGCAGGATGCAACCAGCCCCAACCAAGCTGAGCTGGGATGGTGCCAGGGAGGAATGGGACATCTCCCACCTCTCTGGGCCTCTCAGTGAGCAAACAGAGGGAGGAAAGCAGTGAGCCTGCAGCACAGGTGCCCAGCAAGGCAGCTGCTGGAGAGCTGGCCCAGGCAGCAGCTGCAGGGCCAGGCATGGCTGGGGCCTGACAGCCTGTGGCCACACGTATGGAGCTGACACAACCCCTGCCTGCTCCTCAGGGACTGAGCAGAGCCTTGCCACTTGTGCCCCAGCCCAAGTGCCACCAGCTGTGCCTCTGAAGGACTCTGCAAGGCCACACTGTCAGCACCAAGCCATGTACAGCAGCTCCTGGCTCTGCAGTGACAACCCTGCCAGCAGCAGCACTGTCCCCTGCACAGGGACATGGCAAGGGACACACTGACAGGGCAAGGACACCACTGCTCTGCATGGCAAGCCCAAAGGTCCTAGCAGAGCAATCACCTCTCCAGTCACTGGCAGAAGTGTTCCTCAGGTCTGGGCTGAGGGGGAGGAGAGCTCTGCACATGTCTGAGCTCACTGCAGCAGATCCTCTCCTGCTCTCACCATCACTCTGTGGATCCTACACACTGGAGATGCTCTCAGGGGTCTCTTCCAACCTTAGTGCTCGTGCAGTGACTCTGTGACCCTGTCCCCCTGCCCAGTGGCATGGACTGGCACTGCCTGGGCACCTGGCACCCCTCCACAGCACAACAGGGAGAACAGAAGAGCTAAAACCCAAGGCAGCTCCTGGGTCAGCCTGAGACTCACAGCCCAGCTGCGCAGTGGTTACCCAAATTCAGCAGGGTCAGCAGCAGCAGCAGGGTCCCTCTGGCTATTCCTGCTGCTGAACAGCCTTGCAGGAGCTCACAGCCCTCAGCTGCACTGAGCCAGGCCCACCCCTCAGCCCCTGCCCCTCAGATGATGCACAGGGAGCTCCCCAGGCCCAGCTGAGGCTGCAAGCCCTGCCTGCCCTGCTCTGCCAGCCATGCAGCTCCAGGGCAAGCCACAGCTCCACTGGCACAAGGCTGCTGGCTCCAGGGAAGGAGGAAGCCAGGAATGTTCAGCCAGTGACTGCTAGCTGCTTGGTTCTGCTGCTCCCGGACAGGACCAGCACACTCAGCTCTTCACTGCTTTGGTTTTACAGCCCAGCTCACCTCTTCCTCCTTGTAACTGACTTGTTCTCCCGGGGGGATCCATCACAATCACATCATATTTCTTCTTCTCTGGGAAGGGAAAGCACAGAAAAGGCAGGACATGAGTCCTCCCATCAATCCGCTAGCTAAGGCTGACAAAGGCTCAGCTGCCCTCACCCAGACCACAGCCAACCGAGCTCAGTCGCTCCGCGCGCACAGCCCCGCGCAGCAGCGGCACAGGCACACACAGCCCACCGCCGGCGGGCCGAGGGCCAAGCAGCTGCTGAAGCCGCAGTGGCGCGGGGCTGCCCCGCTCTGCCCTCCCTCGCTGCGGGGGGAGCACAGCCCCAGGGCTGCACACAGCACGGCCGCGCCGCACCTCGCGTACTTACCACCGCTGCCCCGCGCTCCAAGGGCGCCGCCATCTTGTTGTACGGACACCACCTCCCGTCCTAAGCACTTCCGGGAAGTGGTCTGCGAGGGCGAGCGGACGTGACGTCATTCCCACGAGCCTTTCCGGCGCTCCTTGTGACGCAATGGCTGTGGCGCGCGGAGTGACGTGTCGGCGGGCGATTTGAAATCGAAAGGGAGGCTCCAGCGCCGCTACCGGTAATGGGTGCGCGGGAGAACGGGCCCGGGCCTGGGCCTGGCGGGGGGGTAGGGGGTAGTC
>VWZO01005932.1:312362-435528 GCA_013396975.1 Bucco capensis
CAGAGAAGGGCAAGGGAGCTGGGGAAGGGTCTAGAGCACAAGTGTGCTGAAGAGCAGCTGAAGGAATTGGGCTTGCTTAGGACGGAGAAGAGGAGGCTCAGGGCAGACCTTAGCTCTCTCTGCAGCTCCCTGACAGGAGCTTGGAGTGAGCTGGGGCTTGGTCTCTTCTCCCAAGGAACAAGTGATAGAACAAGAGGAAACAGCCTCAAGTTGCCCCAGGGGAGGTTTAGGTTGGACATGAGGAACAATCTTTTCCCCCAAAGGTTTATCCAGGCCTGTGCCAGGCTGCCCAGGGCAGTGCTGGAGTCTCCATCCCTGGAGGGGTTGCAAAGCCCTGAAGCTGAGAGACATGGTTAGTGCTGGGGAATGGTTGGACTCGATGATCTTAGAGGTCTTTTCCAACCCAAACTCTTCTGTGACTCTATGAATTCACCCTCCTCCCTAGCTAAAATGAGGCCACAGATAAACTGCCTTGTGAAGTGAGCCTAAGCTAAAATTCTGCCATGGTTGCAAGAAGTGGAGGCAGAGGTGTCATCATGAGACACAATTTAGACTGATCCTTTGTCTAGGTGATGTTTGTAATGAAGTGTTTTTTGGTCAGTTACAACTCAGTCAGTTGAACCCACCCCACAAATTAACCAGATTCTCTCTAGTGGGCAAAAATTGCCTTTCTTGGGCAGACTTAATTCTCTTTACCTCAGAATCCTACTTGATAGCAAGCGGGGACAGCTCAGCATTGCCACTCTGGTTTGTATATTGTGTCTACAGCCTGAGGATAGCTCTCCCAGAACAGGCTTTCCAGCTCTTGTGGGATCCCTTGCCAAGTGAGGAAGCAGGCTCAGAGCCTGGGAAGCCCTTGTGGTGTTTATCTAAAGGCCCAAGGTCTCAGGTGCTGTTTCCTGGCAGGTTGTGTCTCGCAGCTCAGCAGGATGAGGAGAAGCTCCAGTGTGGCAGGCAGCAGCCGCCAGTCCATGATGGCCCTGAGGGTGCAGGACAGCAACAAGATGGGCCTGCAGACCCCACAGCAGTAAGTGTCTCTGCCCTCCTGCTGGGGATGGGGGTACAGAGCTGCCTCTCAGGAGCTTCCTGTGCCTGAGTGCACAGCAGCTGGGAGAAAAATGGGAGTGGGTGAGGAGAACATTCCTTGCAGCAACAAGGATCTTGCTTGCCCCAGAAGTGCTCCAGTTTGGCAAGAAGCCTCCTTCAAGCCATTGGTCATATGGTCACACTTTTTCTTGCCTGTTTCTCAGGAGGTGGCTGGGGGGGTGTGTGTATAACATGCACTTGTGCATCCTCATGCAGGGGCAGCCTTGCTAATGGACAAATGACACACTCAAATGAGTTTATTTGTCCAAGGGGCTTGGGTATCCTCATGGGGCTTTGTCCTTTTCTTGCATCAGCAAGAGGTGGAATGGTGCAAAGAGTCACTGGCCTCCTTCTCCTTGTCCCTCAGGAAGGACAGAGGCACCTTTGGGAAGCTAAGCATGAGCAAACCTACATCTGGGACTTCAGAGAGGAAAGTCAGCTTCTTTGGGAAGAGGTATGGAGAGCTTCAGGGCTGTGCTGGAAACCAAGCCACCAGCAATCCCACTGAATTTGGGCAGGGACTAACAGCTCTGAAGCCAGCAGGCATGCAGCTCTGCCTGCCTCCACTCCTGGGTGGATTGGGAGTTGATGTGAGAGCTGCCCCTGCTCCTCTTGGGAAGGATGTGCACTGCAGACACTAAGAGCTCCTCAGTGCATATTTCCAATCACCTGCATCATTTATTTCTTCATCTTTGGCATATCTTTCTGCTCTATAAAACTTTGTTTCTTCCAATGAAGAGGAAGCAGTAGTGGCCCTGGTGTAGGTGTACACTGTGGCTTCCAGGCTGATGGTGTTTGCCTAGCTCCCCACAGTGCAGAGCTAGCCCTGAGGCAAGGCTCTGCCTGGCCAGAGCAGCTGTGCAGAGCTAGCCCTGAGGCAAGGCTCTGCCTGGCCAGAGCAGCCGTGCAGAGCTAGCCCCGAGGCAAGGCTGTGCCTGGCCAGAGCAGCCGTGCAGAGCTAGCCCCGAGGCAAGGCTGTGCCTGGCCAGAGCAGCTGTGCAGAGCTAGCCCCGAGGCAAGGCTCTGCCTGGCCAGAGCAGCTGTGCAGAGTCAGCCCTGAGGCAAGGCTCTGCCTGGCCAGAGCAGCCATGCAGAGTTGTCTCTGTGCTGCTTTGCTCCTCAGAGCCAGTGGGGTTGGAGGCTCACGCAACAGCCAGTATGGAGTCTTTGGGACAGAGAAGATCAAGGACCCCAGGCCCCTCCACGACAAGGCTTTCATCCAGCAGTGCATCAGACAGCTGTGTGAGGTAAGCTCTGCCCCTGCTCCATCAGGCATGCAGGGCACTAAGCCAAACATGTCTTTCCCATGCTTGCCTTGACTCTTCTGCCCTGTCTCTGTTCCCCAGTTCCTTACTGAGAGTGGTTATGCCCATAATGTCTCCATGAAGTCCCTGCAGTCTCCATCAGTCAAGGACTTCCTGAAGATCTTCACCTTTGTCTATGGATTCCTCTGCCCTTCCTATGAGCTGCCTGACTCCAAGTTTGAAGAGGAAATTCCCAGAGTCTTCAAAGAGCTTGGGTAAGGTTGTTGTTGGTCTGTGCAGCTAATGAGATGTGCTACAGCTAGCAAAGGAAGAGCTAAGAACCTCCAGGACAGCTGGGGAGGGTGGATTGGCTTCTTTACTCAGAGGAGACCCTGAAACTGCACTGTTGTGACCATCTTCTTTGGCTTTAAGCTGACTCTTTGCTTCTCAGGCTCAACTGTACCTTTTATGCATAAACTCTAGGCTCTTGGGAGCTTCTTTGGTGACATAGAATCTCATTCATTCTCTTTCTGTTTCACTTTGAGAGACAGACACAATTTTTATCACAGACTCTTCTGGTTCATTCTGTGAAAATCCAAGAACCAAAAAACAATTTCAGACTCTTGGAGCCTGGGCATTTAGATAAAATCATTTTCCCTGCAATTTCTCTCATTCTGCTCTCAAAGCAGGGAGTAGAAATCACAAAAATGAGCACTGGGGTGGAAGAAACAGCCCCTCTGGAAGTCTCCCCATCACTCACTGCACTGTTTCTCCCTCCTTGCCTTGCCTCTGAGGTCCTTATCTCACCATCAGTCACCTCATGCTCACAAGGCTCCCTCTCCTTTCTCCTTAGCACTGCACTGCCTGCCTCTCCTCCCATCAGAAGGAAGCACCAAGCCTGACAGAGCTCAAGGAGCTTCTGGATGATGCTCTTAGTGCTGTGGTTTAGTTCTGGGAGGAGCAGGGAGTTGGGCTTGGTGCTTCTGATGGGTCCTTTCCAACCTGAGGTATCTGTGAATAACAAAAACCAAGCCCCCTGATGACTGCAAAGCTCAGTGCTGTGAGAGCTCAGCTTCTCCCCCTCTGAAGCACAGCCTACAGCACTTTGTTCTGGATCTGTGTGTGGGAATGTTCTGCTTTGCCACAGCTGCTGATGTCTTTCCTTTCCCCCTCCCAGGTATCCCTTTGCTCTCTCCAAGAGTTCCATGTACACAGTGGGAGCACCACACACGTGGCCTCAGATCGTGGCAGCTCTGGTCTGGCTGATTGATTGTGTCAAGGTAGCATTTGTCCTCTTTAAGGCTAAACACTTGCACTTCGTGAAGCTGAATTGTTAACATCAGGCTAATGTTCTTAAGGCAACCCCAGCAGCCTGAGGTGCTCGCTCAGCTCTGGCAGCAGCACCCTCCCAGCCTGCTGCTGCCTGCCTGACCCAGAGCTCTCCTCTGCTCCTCAGGGGCATCAAAAAGCTCCAGGAGCAGGGAGAGCTGTGCTGCTGACTGCCTGTGTGCTCCCCTCTGTTTGCAGCTGTTCTCTGCCATGAGGGACAATGCCCCAGCGTTCGACGAGGGCCAGGGCTGGGCAGCAGAGAGTGAGGATGGCATCATCCACAGCAAGGTACCCTCAGCCTGCCCTTGTGCTGCTCTGCACAACACTTCCTCTCTCCTGTCCACTCTCAGAGCTCCATGTCCAGTAGCATTGTATCAAAAGCCTGCTCCTGTAGTCCACGGAGCAGGCACTGTGGCCACTCTGCTCCTGAAGCTGCTGCTGCTTCTCTTCTCCTGTGGGGAGAGAGGGAGTCCTCCTGCTCTCTGGGTAGTGTCTCAGGAATATTCCTCTTCTGCTTGGACTTGATGCTCTTAGAGGACTCTCCCAACCTTAATGATCGTGATTCTGTCAGGTTAACAGCAGTACAGTGTAAAGACAGTGAGTTAAGGGTAAATGTGGTGGCTGCTGCTGCTGTCTACTAGCTTACCCTTTAGAAACTGGTCCTAATGTCTGATTTCCAAGCCACAAATTAAGGTGACAACCTAATGCAGGCCCTTGGCAATCCAGCAGCTTGCTTGCTTCCTCACCTCTGCTCAGGTATTAGTGCTGTTCAGACCCACAGCAGATGTTGGGAAAGGGCTGCAGGATGGGCCAGAACATGGAGCTGGACAACAGCAAAAAGCAAATCAGGCTTTGGGGCTGATGGTTGTCAAGTAAAAGTTAAAACCTTTCTAAACTAAATGTGTGCCTATACACTGATACATAGCCAGATGTGCTGAAAGACAATGGAGCTTACCAGGGTGGTTTAGAGTATCTGGATGTCCTACAGCCCTTTGAATCACTGAAATAAAAACCCTTTGTGTTGTTTCCAGCTTTTCATGGACTACTCTGTCAAGTGCTATGACCTCTTCATGAAAGGGGGAGACAGTTTTGAGGAGCTGGATGCAGAAGTGCAGTCCAAATTAAGTAAGTCGTGTCGGAGTCGAGTGCTCAGCTGTGTTACTGCTCTCTCTCCTGGCTTCATTTCTCCACATTCTCCAGGTGGCAGTGGTCAAGCAAGCCCTGGGAACACTCTGTGCTGTAGCTACAGGTGGTGTTAATGGGTCTGCTTGTGGTTTGCTGGGCATTCTGTTTTAGCTGGAATGTGGCGTGGATGAGATGAACCTGCAGAGGTGTCCCTGAAGCCAGGAGAGTCTGTGGCTGGACACAGACACTCAGCTGAGGTGATCCTCTCAGTGAGAGGGCTTTGTAACCACTCTCCCTCCTTCTCTCCTGCTTCCCCAGAGGATTTGTTTAACATAGATGAGTTCCAGATAGAAGGTCTGGCAGCTGACAACAAAAGGCTTCATGAGGAGATTGCCAGGCTGGAGAAGGAGAAGGAGAGTGAGCCGGTGAGTGGATGGGCTCTGTGCTGCCTGGGCTGCTGCTGCCCAGCACTGCCACTCTGTACTGAAGGAGCTGATGCTGGGCAGCTCCTCAGTGCTCTCCAGGATTTCCATGAGCCTAGGTCATTCCTGGCTCTCTGCCATCCCTGTGGAGTCTCCAGTCCCTGTCTGCCTGAGACCATGCAGGTGTTCCCAGGTGGTGAGATCTTGCATCAGCTGGAATAGGAACAAAATACTTGAGCCACTTCTCTTCTCTGAGCTTCAGCATGCCCAAAGCATTAGGATGAGAAGCTCAGGGGATGAGAGCATGGCATCCAGTGGTAACAAGCTGTTGCAGGGAAAAGAATGTGTTGGAGAAGACAGAGTCTGCTTGTAATCCATAAGGAGTTTAGAGATGGCTCAGGGGCTGTGTGCTGGCAAACTGCTGCATTCCCTGCTTTCCTTCCCTTAGCCTTTTCTGCTGTCATGCCTCAGCTGGGAATTGCCTTTGGGTAAGAACTAAATGCAGAGCAAACCCTAGCTGCTGAAATGCAGCAGTTAAGGCAGAAAGCATCTTCAGCCTTTCCTTGTGCTTCCTTCAAAGATGCTGAACCTGCTTGGCGTGTCACAGATCACTTAGGAAAGCTCTTTAATTGGATGTGTGTGCTGTTGGAGCAGTTGCTGTCTCTGGGAAGTGACTAACAGCAGTGTTTGTCCTTCCCTGCCTGCCCCAGGACCGCAGAGTGACACTCCGCAACCTGAAATCCTCTCTCCAAGTAGATGTCCAGAAATTCCAGGCTTACCTGGCTAACCTGGAGTCTCATGTAGCCATCCTGGATCAGAAGCTGGAAGGTGTGAACGAGGAGGTTGAGGCAGCAGGTGAGAAGGCCTTGGGCACAGAGGGGCTAGTGATGCTGGAAGGAGGCTTCCAAGAGTTGGGATGCTGAGCTTCAGGACAGTGAGATCCTGAGGGAGTGGTGATGCTGCAGAGGAGCTTTCCCCAGTGGGTGGTTGCTGATAGCTGTTTGTACCTGAGAGTAGTGAAATACACAACTCCCTACAAGACTCCTAACAAGTACAAAGGGATGAGTTCCCTCCCTACTCTCCCAACTGTCCTGTGCCCCCAGAGCTGGAGGTGGAAGCCATGAAGCAGGAGAACGCCCGGCTCCAGCACATCTTTGACAACCAGAAGTACTCAGTGGCAGACATTGAGAGGATAAACCACGAGAGGAGTGAGCTGCAGCAAACCATTAACAAGCTGACTAAGGAGGTGGAAGCAGAGGAACATCAGCTGTGGAACGAGGAGCTGAAATATGCCAGGAACAAAGAGGCGGTACGTGAACTCCCAGCCCAGCCTGGGCTGCTGCTAAGCTGCTTCCTGGGTAACCTAACAGCAGCACTGACAGGCCAGAGTGACAGCAACAGCTTCTCTTTGTAGTCTCTAGGAAGAACTGTGCTTTGTTTCCTCTCCTCAGCTTGGAGCACAGTGTCTTTTTGCTGCAGCACTGCCAGCTCTCCCTGTCACAGCTCTGGGCACTTGACCTTTGAGAGCAACCAATTTCATTCTGGTGCTAAGATTTCATAGCAAGGAAGTCATGCCAAACTAGAGCTTTGGCTCAAGGTGTCTGCCTGCAGCTAGGGCCAGGCTGGTCCATTCTGTGGCAGCTGTAGGAGGTTTCAAGAGCCAGATTCAGGTTCCTCAAACACAAGAAAAAGATGTGGTGGGGTTGAAAAGCTTCTGCTTTGCTAGAGAGAGAAGTGTGCAAGCTGCTCGAGGTTCTCCTGCTCTTGCACAGAGGTTGGACTAGATCATCTCCAGAGGTCCCTTCCAACCCCTAACCTTCTGTGAGCTAAACAAAGATGATTCAAGTGTATTTTGCACTTGGCAGGGTTATTTTTTTGATCTGGCACTTAGGATTAATATCAATTCCTCAAACTGGGCAAGTGTGGAGAGTGGAACTGGAACAACTACTGGGGTTGGTTGGGGTTTGCATGTAAATGGCATCCTTAACCCAAAGCTGGAGCTTTCCATGAGCTTTGTCTAGAGGTGTGCTCCAGGAGCATGGCTCTAGTGATCTGTAGTATTTCCAAATGGGAGTTTTTCCTCCTCACAAGTTGAGGCAGTGAGGATAAGGCAGGTGAGGAGGGAAGAGCAGAGGTGAAAGCACTGTCTGAGGCACACACAGCTGCAAGCTTGCCCAGGAGCCTGGCAGGATCACTCAGCCCAGCTCTGAGCTCTCAGCACACACAGCTCCTGCCTCACAAACCCACTTGAAGTATTTGAATACTCTTGGCCAAAGCTTTTCCCTGCATTGCTCCTATGGATTTTGCCCTTTTGTCCTCTAACAGATTGAAATCCAGCTGGCAGAGTATCACAAGCTGGCTAGGAAGCTGAAACTGATTCCAGCAAGTGCTGAGAATTCCAAAGGCCACGACTTCACCATCCAGTTCAATCCTGAGGATGGCCCAGGCTGCCTAGCCAAGTACAGGACCCAGATCAAGGTGAGGAGAGCCTGTTTCTGTTAGCACTTCCCAACAAATGTGCTGATGCTTTGGGGATGCTGGGAAGGTCTCACCCAGCCTCTCAGGAACTGCCTTGGAAAGCCTGTGGTGCCTTGCTCTGAGCACAGGCAGGTGTCAGCAGGAGAGTGGCTGTGGGAGCAGCCTAAAGCAAGGGAGGAGAGGGGAAGAGGTGCTCTGGGATCCATCCTGGCTCCAGCTAACACTGCTTGGGCCAATTTTGCTGTGTGCCAGGGTCCCCTGATGGAGATCATAGAGCAGACTGAGGAGGAGATCCGGGAAGCCACCCAGAAGAAAATGGCTCTGGAAGAGACTTTGGAACAGGTGTGTGCTTGGGGAGGGCTGGCACTGAGACTCTGCAATGGTACCTGCTGCTCTCCCAGGACCTCTAACAGCAGGGAAGTGGGCTGGGAGGGGTTGCCTTTTGGGTGGGGGTGGGTTGGTTTTGTCGGATTGAGGTTTTGGGGGAAATGAGGGAAGGCAAACTGAAAGGATTGCTTTAATTAGGATGGAACCTAGAAGCTTCTGTGAGTTGAGCTCTCCTGTTGGCTGAAAATGTCTGTTCCCTACACTGCAGACTCTGCAGCTTGCCTGGATTTGACTCTAAAGCCTGGAAAGATTTGTTTCTAAGTTTCCCGTTGCAGTCTGTGCCTTCCCATCACTGAGAAGTTGTGTAGCAGGAGTGCTTTTAGCCACACTGGGCTCAGGATGGAGTGGAAGGAGGGGAATTGTCTTGGATTTGTGTGCTGGATTTCTGTTTGATGCTTTCTTGGCCATGTTTCCATTGTAGCTGACTTCCATGGTGCTGGACAAGAAAAACAGTGTGAAAATGCTGAAGGAAGAAGCTGAGAAGCTGGATGAGCTTTACCATCAGAAGCTGAAGGTAGAGCTACTTACTTGATGAGAATTTACCCAAAATGATATCCTTATCCTTAATATTTGCATTTGTCCATGAAGCTTTGGGTTTTGCCTCTGTTTGGAGCTCTGCCCTTGCTTCCTTCCCTCTGAAACATGGCTAGAGAAATCAAAGGGAGCTTAGGCTGCTTTGGGCATGAGCTGATGCGGCGTTGCTGGGGAATGTCCATTTACTTAGTAGCTCTCAGTTTGGGGCTAGCTGTGTGAATGCTGAGTTCAAGCACCAGGGAAGAGAAAAGGAGGAAAAAAGTCCTAGTCTGGAGAAGAGAAGACTTTGGGGGATCTACTAGTGACCTTCCAGGACCTAAAGGGAACTTCCAAGCAGGCTGCAGAGGGCCTGTTTGCAAAGGCCTGCAGTGAAAGGACAAGGGACAATGGTTTGAAATTGGAGAGGAGTAGATTTAGACTGGATATGAGGAAAAAGTTGCTCCCCACGAGGGTGGTGGAACACTGGCCCAGGTTGCCCAGGGAGGTGGTTGAGTTCCCATCCCTGGAGGCATTGCAGGTGAGGCTTGCCAGGGCTCTGGGCAAGCTGCTCTAGTTGGGGATGTCCCTGGCCACTGCAGGGGGGTTGGACTAGATGAGCTCCAGAGCTCCCTTCCAACCCAAACCAGTCTAGGATTCTGTGATTCTATGATTCCTGAGTGGTGCAAGTGATTTCTTCTCCTCTTTGCTCCTGTTTGCAGGAGGCAGAAGAGGAGGAGCAGAAGTGTGCCAGTGAGCTGGAGCTGCTGGAGAAGCACAAGCAGCTGCTGGAGAGTGGCATCAACGAGGGGCTCAGCGAGGCCACAGCTGAGCTGCACGAGCTGCAGCGCCAGTAAGGCCTGAGCTGCCAGGGCTGGGGGGGCTTGCCTGGCACCTGGATGGCTCTGGGCTGTAAAGACACTCCCTGGAACCCTAAATTCTTTGGTATCCAGCTCAGTCTCTTCATTGCACCCATCCACAGTGGAAGGATGTTTCTCCCAACACTCTATATTCTGCTAGGATGCTTGCCTGCCCTATCAGAACTCCTCTTTCCCCTGTCACTTCCATACCTATGGTTAGAGGAAGGAAATTGGTGTGTTTGCAGACAAGTACATTTTACATCCTCCTATCTAGAAAGACTCTTCTGACTCTTTGGCCTCTGAGCTCCCCTCTCTCTTACCATATTAGCACAATATGATCCTTTCTCTTCTCAGCTCAGCATTAACACACAAGTGTGACTTGCTTCAAGTTAACACTCCCAGAAATAGTTATGGCTAAGAGGTGATGATGTGTCAGAAGTGATTGCTTGAGCTGTCAGGAATTCTGTCATTATGGATGTGACTTTATCCCTGTCTTCACCTCACAGATACCAAGTTGTTCTGCAGACAACAACAGAAGAGAGCAGGAAGGCTGGGGATCACCTTAATCGCCTTCTGGAAGTGGTTGCTACTCATGTAGTAGCTATAGAGGTGAGCTAGACTTAGGTGAGCTAGCACAACTTACTCTTTGATCCTGTTGGGTTTGATCTGCTGCTGGTAGAGCTCCTTCAGAGGAGTTTAACTGACATCACCTCCAAAGGCTTTAGCAGATCCAGCCCAACAGAGACCAGGAGCATCCTGATGAGCTTCCTGTGCCTCTCTCCTAGAAATACCTTGATGAGCAGAACCTGAGGACTGACAGAGCCTTTGAGGAGTTCCTGCCTGAAGATCTGCTCTCGAGCCTGGCCACCACTCTGGAGAGCTACAAGAAGAAGGCTGAAAGCCTGTGAGTGCCCAGAGGGGCAGGGGGAACTCTTGGCATTCCAGCAGCTCTGCTGGGGCCCTTCCTGAAGGGAGGAGCACTGCCAGCTTTTAGCAAGGAAAACCAGGTTTTTAGTGTAAGGAAATGTGTGTGAACTTCCTCTGGTTCATTGGCACAAACACACCCAAGAGCTACACAACACATTCCCATCTTTCAAAGGCTTTGCTGACACTTCCTCCTGGCAATCTCTTCCCCATGGTTGCAGCCATCTGTGACAAGTGTGGGACAGCTTCATTTCTGCTTTCTAGACACATCCTGGGTGCTCTTTTAGGAACATTAGTGAGACAAGAGTAGAGTTAACCTCTTGCAGTAACCAACCAGAGTGCAGCTGGAGATGGGAGCACAAGGCAGAAGCTACTCAGACAGTGAGTGGGTGCTGTAAAGGTGTAAGATCAGTGACTGACAGGAGAGTTACCTCTTCCTCCTAGGTTATGATATTTCCTAATTAAAGTACTGAATTACTGGAGGTTTAGGAGTTCAGAGATGTCTGTCAATGACTCAAGTGTGCAGTGATGAAAACAACTTGGCAGCTTGGAGTAGCCACTAGCTAAATGAAGTTGCTCCTTTATTCTGCCATGAGACACAATCTTTGCCAGAAATGCAGATCTCTAGAATGCACAACACCACTTAATTTGAACTGAATTGTCTTTAACTGCAAGCTATTTTTGCAGAGTGTCCCTGAAACTCAGTTGTCCCTAGCCTAGTGTGTGACTCTCCTGCCTCCTCTAGGAGTAGCTGGTTTCAGATAGTAGGACAATGAGGTGCTAATTAAGCTTCTCACTTCCCATTCTCTTGTACTGCAGA
Source organism: Bucco capensis (assembly GCA_013396975.1). Taxonomy (NCBI): domain Eukaryota; kingdom Metazoa; phylum Chordata; class Aves; order Piciformes; family Bucconidae; genus Bucco; species Bucco capensis. Next base: position 323,548 of record VWZO01005932.1, read on the forward strand.
AGTTTTAGTTGACAGCTACTCCAGTTCCCTGATGTTTCTCCTTGCTTCTGTTGTCCTGTCACTTTCCTCCTGATATAAGGCCTATCCCTTATCAAACCTCAATTCCTGCTCTTTAAAAGCTTCTTTCTGCGCTCTTCCTAGTGTCTGTTAGCTAAAGCAATGTTCTTCTCCTGAAGCAGAGCCCTGAACTGTACAGAATGATCACCTCAGGGGCTCTGCCTGACTGCTGTTGCTTTCTGCCTCCACAGCTCTCACTGTCCTTGTGTTATTAGTAACTGGTGGCAAATGTGGTTGGCTTTTATATGGATGCAATTCCCTCAGCTGTTGTTTGTGTCTTTTGTACAGTTTCATAGGCCTGAAGCTTATGTGTTTTTAGCCTCAATAAAATGTCTTAAACATCTTTCTCTGAAGGACAGATCCTTGCTGCCAATACAGAAATGTGACAGAAAAAAACACAATTCATTTTATATATATATATATATATATATTTACTTAGTTATAAAAAAGTACCCCTTGAGCAGTGTTTTGTTTTAACACCAGGACCCTTAGTGTCCCCTTTAGGGCACTCAGAGGCCAGGTCTGCTATGCTCTGCTCCCCTCTTGTGGAGCTCAGTGCCCAAAGGTCTGCTGCTCAGTGTTTGCCTGAGGTAGACAGGACCATGTCTGTCTCCAGGATAACTGATGCTGGTGTCCCTCCACTCAGAATCCTAGAGTGGTTTGGGTTGGAAGGGAGCTCTGGAGGTCATCTAGTCCAACCCCCCTGCAGTGGGCAGGGACATCCCCAACTAGAGCAGCTTGCCCAGAGCCCTGGCAAGCCTCACCTGCAATGCCTCCAGGGATGGCAACTCAACCACCTCCCTGGGCAACCTGGGCCAGTGTTCTACCACCCTCGTGGGGAGGAACTTCTTTCTAATATCCAGTCTAAATCTACTCCAATTTAACTCCTGCAGTCCTGCTTTCCCTTTCCATAGCAGGCTTCAGCACTGCCAGTGCCTTCTATCCGCAGCAATCCCATGGTCCTGAGGATGCTGAAGGCTAGCAGAGGCAGTGGGGCTCCCAGCTGAAAGGGAAGTCCTTCGGGAATCTGCTGGGAGGGAAAAAGGCAACTGGAGTTACCAGTTCTAGTTATCCTAATTATCCTCATCAGCTGGCAGGTCTTAGCAAGGTTCACTGCTTTACATCTGAAGTGCAGTGAGAACACCAAAGTAATGGGCTCTGCTTGGCTAATCCCCAAACCCCAGCATGGTGAGGGTTGGGAGGGAGCTCTGGGAATCACCCAGTGCATCCCCCCTGCTCCAGCAGCTTGCCCAGCATCCCCTCCAGCTGCCCTTGGCATCTCTGCACACCAGGAGACTCCCCAAGCTCTCTGGGCAGCCTGGGCCAGGGCTCTGCACCCTCACAACAAACAACTTTCTCCTCCTGCTCAGCTGCAAGCTCCTGGCTTCCAGTTGGTGTTCCTTTCTCCTCACGTCTCCCTCGTGTGAATCCCGAACTTCTTCCATTTGCCTTCCCCTGCTGCTTTGCAGCTCCGCCACAAAGCGCATTCAGGCTTTAGCACACGCAAAACGACCCGCAAGTTTACTACACTTGAAGTTTTTGCCCGACTTTTTTAACCGAACTGTGACTTGTATGACCGAAGACACCACCCCAGCTCCTCCCTTCGGGGGAGGAAAAGCCTTTCTAGCCTTAACAAACACCTCACAGCAGCCAAGCGAGGGCGGCTTGACCTGGAGGCTGCGGGACAGCGCCGGGGCCGTGCGGGGACAGCCTGGCGCGGGGCCCGGGCCGTGCCGAGGCGCGGCAAGAGGCGGAGCCGCCGCGCCCGGAGGAGCTGCTGGGCTGTGGCCGGTGCGCTCTGGCCGCTCAGCGGCCGCGGCAGCACTTGCAGCTCTGATTGTTCCATCAGCCCAGCCCTGCCGGGACGCGGAGCCTTCACTCTAGGATTCCATGATTCCTTCACTCTATGTATGGCTAGGCTTCGCGAACAAAGCTCCAGGGAGGGCTCCATCCATGCTCCTCCTCCTCAGCGCCTTTTCCAAGCACGCTGATAAAAAGAGGATAGCAGATAGCACCCTCGAGCCTGCACTCTGGATTTATTTTAGGTGAGAAACAGCATGCACAGAGCTGGACCCACCCTTTAGTCCTAAGGTTCATCTGCCAGGGCCTAGCAAGCTTGGACGCTGGCAGCCAAGTCCTTAGGACGGAGGTTTTATTAGAGTGTCCTTCTCTTAGCTGGAAGGCCTTACAGGGCTAAATGAGCTCCATCTGCCTGGGTTTGGAATCAGAGTTGTCCTTCTCCTAGGATGACTGCCAGAAGGCTAATGAGCTCATCCTACCCATCCAAGGATTCTAGGAACATGGGTATCACTCCCCACACTTTACCGTGGGCAATGAGTTTAATGCTCCCTCTGCTGTGGGCACAGTTATGGCACCAGGGGCCACAGGAGACCACAAGGGATTTTCAGACTGTGCCTAATTCCTTCACTCTAGGATTCCGTGATTCCTTCACTCTAGGATTCCATGATTCGAGCTGTTTCCGAGGAGGCGGAAGGTCTCGTTCCCACAGCGCTCCCGCGCGCCGCCGCCACTCTCCACCCCTTCCGGTTCCCTTCCGCCCGGCTCCGGCTCCTCCTGCTCCGTCCCCGCGGCGCCCGGGCGGTGCCAGGCGGGGGAGCCCGCGGGCCGGGCAGCAGGTAGCCCCTGTTGCCGCCATCGCGGAGGGTCGGCTTCCTCCTCGTCGCCTTCCCAACATGGCAGCACCGGCGGCGGCGGGAGGCAGCCGGGGAGCTCGCAGGCCGGTCCTGCTGACCCCTCGCGGTAACGGAGACCGCACCGTGTTTCTGTTCGACCGGCGCCGCGAACAGGCCGATGTGGACGAGAAAGTGCTCAGCTACGGCAACAACAACTACAGCGGCTTCCGCAGCGCCGTCTGCCAGGTGGGGGAGGGCAGGCAGTTCGGTACCTCCCGGGTCGGGTCGGGTCGGGTCGGCGGGAGGGGATGAGGGGTAGGGCCTGTGCCGCGGCCCCACGTGTGAGGGGAGCCATCCCTCTGTGGGCCTCCTCCTTCTCCCGCCCTACCGGACAGGTGTCGGGTGAGCGTCGCCGAGAGGCCGCGGACGCTCTCTTCCGCCCTGCCCCTGTTCCCGAGCACCGGTGCATCCCGGCACCACACCGGCCCTGGCGGGAAGGCAGCCGAGCTCCCGGCCGCTTCCCCGTTGGCAGCGGGCCCTGGGCCCGCAGCTGTGCTGAGAGCGGGAGGGAGGGAAGGAAGGCAGCAGGCAGCCGGCGGAGGCTCCGGTACGGGCAGCGGGCAGAGCCCTGGGACAGGGCTGGGCCAGAGCGGGAGTGTTTGTGCTCTCGGAGATACGGGACTGAGGAGCAAAGTTCTTACGGCAGTGGAATTGGCAGCGATGCTGTGTGTGTCTGTAAGCTGCTGTTGTGTGGGTGATCATCACTGAGACCTTACCTCCCTGCCTGGTGGGGGTGGGAGTGGACCTCTGGGCATCATCCAGTCCATCCCCCTGCTCCAGCAGCTTGCCCAGCATCACCTCCAGCTGGCCTTGGAATCTCCCCACAGAAGGAGACTCCACAAGCTCTCTGGTCCCAGTGCTGCACAGGAGTCTCTCCAAAGCCCCCGTGGTGGCTGCTGTACAAACCCTTCACCTGCCTGCTTCTCTGCTGGCCTCTGGGTCCTTTCGGTTCTCTTCCCTTTCGTTATGCAACACAAGACCTCGCTGTGTCTGCAGGTGTGGTGAGGGTGGAGATGAGTGCCTGGTATTGGCTGGTGACACAGCAGCAGGCATCGCCCGGGCTCTGCTGTGCTTTCGCTTCCTGAAGGAGTAACACATGTCATCAACCTGCTAGCTGCTGGCTGGTTCCTGCTGTGGAGCACAGGCAAGATCAGCTGTGAACTGTGCCCTGCTTTAGTCTGAGAAAAGCTTCTAGTTCAGTTTATCAGTGTGCTGTGCACTTGGTTCTCTAGGATAGAAGATCTTGGTTTGTGCTAGGTCTGGATGGACTTGCAGAGAGACATGGACCTGCTGGAGTGGGGCCAGAGGAGGCCACAAAGACACCTGAGGGCAGGAGCCACCTGTTAAATCTTGAAGAGATGTCTGAATTAACTCCCTGCCCTGGACAAGATTCTGTAGATTATCTATGTGGCTGCTCTAGGGAGCTTCTGTCATGCAATTGCATAGAAGCATTTAGGTTGGAAAAGACCCTTAAGATCATCAAGTCCAACCTTACTTGGATCTTCCCATGAACTATCCCTTTCTCCATGGTTCCAACATGATGATAAAACATTTCCTTTAAGAAAGTTTGTTCTGTTCTTGGATCTTGTGATCATGAAAGATGGAAAGTGCTCCAGCCTGAGCCCCCACCTGATGGAGAACCCATCCACAGACAGCTCTTGGGCTTGGGGAGCATCTTGTGGCTGCAATGACTGGCATCCTGCTGCAGGCAAAGGGGATTCCTCATCATGTCACTAACTGAAACTGCTGAGTGTCGATTGGGGAGCAATTAGATGCTTAGGGAAGTGTCTCTGCTCATCCTCTGTCATGCCCCTCACCTAAAAAGCATAGCAGAATAACCAACAGGTCTAGCATCTGAACGTGCTGCTGGCTGGTGAGGTGAAGCTGCTGAAGCCAAGGTTCTCTGCAGTTAGCAGTGCCAGCCTTGATCTGGGAAACTGCCTCATGGCTTATCTCAAAGTGACAGCTGTGTGGCATGGAGTGGGAAGGACCTGCCACCAGGAGACACTAGCTACTGGCTGGGAGCTCACCAGGGAAGAGCAACTGGAGCTCTGCCTGCCCCACCACAGGCAATGGCTTGGTGAGTGAGGCTCTCCATGGAATAGGGGAGAGGACCAGGAGGAGGATGCCTCTGCTTGGTCAGAGGCTGCTGCCTCATCCTAACTTCTGACTGCTTGGAGTAAACAGTGCATCCTTCACAGGGCTCTGAGAGCAGAGAGCTTCAGAGAGGTGGAGAACACAGGGAAGCTGTCATTAGACCTGGAGAGAAGAGATGCTGTGAGGAATGTGACAGCTTGGCTCATTTTGCTGAGGGGTAGTAGCTGTGTCTTTAACATAGTCACAACGAGGGAGGAGGCAACTGGAAGGTGAAAACAGACTTGTAATGAAGCCTTAGGCAGTGTTTTAAAGAGAATTTGAGTAGTAGGGATGGCAAGAAAGAGGTGTGGGAAACTGGCTGGAAGAGCAGAGAGCACCTGTCAGAGAGGTGGCCATGGGGCTGGAGGGGCCAGGCAGGACCAGAGATGGCTTTCACTTGAGTTTCAAAGACCTGAGAAGGCAGGAGGATATCCAGATATTTAGTTTATGAGTTTGAGAAAGAGATTAGTGCTGGACATCACACTCAGGAATGAGGGCACAGGTAGAGGCTTACAAGTGTGTGTAGAAAGCAGGGCAAAAAAGTCCAAAGCTACAGAAACACAGTCAAAAGTGGTAGAGGTTGTTTAGGTTAGAGCAAAGACTTTAATGTGGATCCATCCCTGGTTGGTTGAATGTCTCAGAGGAGTGCAGTTAAGTGTGGGACACTCTATAGATGCTGGTGATTGCTGATGTAGTTGGGCAGTGTGGTTCCTCAGCCCTCCAGGTGATTACCCACAAGACAGTTCCTCTCTCTTAGAATTTCTGCTGCTTGCAGCAGGTACAGACCCAGACTGCTCTAGCACAGACAGCTTTGGCTAAGGCAAGGGAGCACATGAAGGTAAATTCTTGGATTAAACTGTGTTCTGTGTTAATTTGGGGAAGATATTTGGTCATTGCTCAATAGTTTGTGGCAAAGGAAATAGGAAGACCACTTGTTTGTTTACTTTATGCTCTACTTAACTGAATAACCTCTGCTTTTTGTAGGCATTTGGCATACCTGCTGAGGAAGACTTTGTTATCACCACAACAAACAGGAAGGAAATTGCAGAAGACAACTTCAGTAAGTAACTTAGATGGCAAAATACATACATTCCTATCCTGATGGCAAATAAATAGTACTTCTGGTCTTGGTTCTGAAGAGCACATGATGGAGGCATTCCAGGGGAGGCTTGCCAGGGCTCTGGGCAAGCTGATCTAGTTGGGGATGACCCTGGCCACTGCAGGAGGGTTGGACTAGATTTCCAACCCAAATCAGTCTAGGATTCTATGATATTCCATGACTGGAAGTGCAAAGCCTGTAATAGTTTACCAAGAACTGTCACAGAACTGATATCCCAAACAAGTCTCTAACATCTGCAGCTCTGTGAGGTCATTTTTTTGCCTTCTATCACAAATTCTGTAAAAGACAGGAAGAAATGGTCTGTACATAAGAAAACTGGGATTATTAGCTTGGAACTGTGAGGAGATTTTCACTGAAATGTTGTTGCTGCTGAGCAGTCAGCACCTCAGAAAGCACACAACAGCGAGCTGGCCTGAGGCTAGCCCTGTGCTGCCTTTGAGGGCAGAGCTTCCTGGTGCAGTCTGTGTGTGTTGCATGCTCCCTGCAGGTGAGCTGGTGCAGGATGGAGTCACTCTGTACCTGCTGCAGTCGGTGGATCAGATGCTGCTGTCAGCCACCAAGGAGAGGATTGACTTCCTGCCCCACTACGACACGCTGGTGAAGAGTGGCATGTACGAGTACTATGCCAGCGAGGGCCAGAACCCCCTGCGTGAGTAGCTGCCCTGCCAGCAGCCTGCCTGCACTCTGAGCTGGGCAGCAACTGCCTCCTTCTTCAGAGCAGGCTGTCTTTCAAAACACCTCTGTAACAATCCTACTTTACACAGGTGCCTCCTCAAATACTTCTGTAAGCAGTGTGAACACTTAGGAACTCCTGGCTTTCACTTTGTGCCTGTTGCCCCATCCCTGAGCGGAGTGTGGCCCCAGCCTCTTGCCCCCTGCACCCTTCAGCTCTTGCTCAGCATGGAGCAGCTCCCCTCTGGCTCTGCTCTGCTCCAGCCTCAGCATTCCCAGGGCTCTCAGCCTTTCCTCCTGCCAGATGCTCTCCTCTGGTTCTGACAGTGCTTAGCTCTTGTCAGTGTTCAGGAAATGTGTTCTCCTAATTGCTCAGAATAAAATAGTGTGTCTGTTTGCTGCTCTTTGGAGAACAGTATTTTAACAGAGTTACTTTCTCTTCCATGTCTGTAGCATTTGCCCTTGCTGAGCTGATTGACAACTCCCTGTCAGCCACCTCCCGGAACTCTGGCATTAGGCGCATACAGATCAAATTGGTAAGGCACAAATATCCTACTTGTTTTTCCAAGTGTAGTTTCCATGATCCTTTATTTTTCTAGTGCTCCTTGTTTCTTGGGGTGATTTGTTTGTTTCCCCCCAAACAGTTGTTTGATGAGTCCCATGGCAAGCCAGCTGTGGCTGTGATCGATAACGGACGAGGAATGACCTCCAAGCAGCTGAACAACTGGGCTGTGTACAGGCTGTCCAAGTTCACAAGGCAAGGTGACTTCGAGAGGTTAGAAAGACTTCCTCATTTGGAACTGCTGTAGGGGCCTGTAGGAACACAGAAATGTCTGGGATGTTGGAGCTGTGGCTTCAGACCATGCAGTGGGAGCCGAGCTGTAAGTGACACTAGCTCCACCTTGTTTGCCTCTGGGGCTGCTGTGATTCCTAAACAGATGCTGATCTTATTGTTTGCTTCAAGTAGGTGAGACTTGTTCATCTCTCAGAGCTGAAGGAAAAGCCATGGCATCTCCTTTCATTACTGCTGGCACACGTGGCCTCTCCAAGAGGGCATTTAGGAGTTGGTTGGCATTATTTCCCCTTGTGACTCTCCAGGGATGGTGTCAGGGAGATCAGGTGTGCTTTGTAAGCCATGTTCATCTGCAGCAGCTTCATGGTTGGTATCTTGCCATGGTTGCAGGGAGAGCATGGAGGGACTCACCCATTTCACCTCCTGCTGTTAGATCTGGGTCTGACTGCTGGTACCTCTCACACAGGGCTGCTGACCATGGCCCTGCTGCAGAGTTAACAAGGGAGAAAAGTTATTAAAAATATATACAATTGCACATCCAAAAGGCAAGTCACGTGGTCATAGAAAGAGATGAGGTTGGTTAAGCAAGTCCTCCCTTTCATAAACCCATGCTGGCTGGCCCTGATGCCTTGGCTGCCCTGCAACTGCTGTGAGAGCTCACTCAGGATGATCCTCTCCATGATCTTTCCTGGTCTCGAGGTCAGGCTGACAGGCCTGGAACTGCCTGGATCTTCCTTCTGGCCCTTCTTATAGAGAAGTGTCACATTAGCCACTCTCCAGTCATCTGGTACCTCTCCTGTTGACCAGGGCTGTTGAAAAATGATGGAGACAGGCTTGGTGAGCTCCTTTGGCAGCTCCCTAAGTACTCTTAGGTGAATGCCATCTGGCCCCAGAGACTTAGGAGTATCTAGGTGCAGAAGCAGAGCATTAGCTACTTCTTCCTGGATCACGTGGTGGTTGCACTGTTCTCCATTCACTCATCCAGCCTGAGCACCCTGGCAGCAGTTGGTCCTCCCATTGAAGACATGAAAGTTAGGAGCACATCAAGAGTTTGAGGCACGTAGATGTTCATGTTGCAGTGATCATAGGTCCAAAGGGAAGGACTGGTGAACAGAGTGAGTGCAGGAGGAGTTGCAGAGTTGCTGTTCAGACCAGAGGCTTCTTTTGTGCCCTCAGAAGGTTTACTGAAGACTCTTTTCTCTCAGTGACCACTCGGGGTACGTTCGCCCTCTGCCAGTGCCACGGAGCTTAAACAGTGACATCTCCTACTTTGGAGTGGGAGGCAAGCAGGCAGTGTTCTTCGTGGGACAGTCTGCCAGGGTGAGTACACAGCAGGCTTCATCTTGAAGCATTTGAGCTCATCAGACTGTTACTGGACAGTCTGCCAGAGTGAGCACCCAGCAGGCTTTACCCTGACACATTTGTGCCTCATGAGATTGTTGTTGTTCTAGCTTGCAATCACAGCACTCAACTGTGTTGTTAGGCTCATTGGAAATCTCCTTTTGGTTTTACATGCCACCAGATGATCAGCAAGCCTGCAGAGTCTCAGGATGTTCATGAGCTTGTGCTTTCTAAAGAGGATTTTGAGAAGAAGGAGAAAAACAAGGAGGCAATCTACAGTGGATACATTCGCAACAGGAAGGTAAACAGCACAAGGGCTTGCTTGGTTTTGGCTTGAGAGCCTTTCCCAGGTCAGCATGTTCTCTGGGTGAGGATACTCCTGGAGTTGTTACCTGAGGGTGTCTTGAGTCCTGTTGGATTATTTGCATCCTGGAGTGTGAAAGGAAGTAATGGGAAACTTGAAGGCACTGTATCCTCAGGCTTTATTGGGCTGTAGTTCTGTCTGCTCATGTCATAAGAGCAGAGTGTATCTAGCCAAGAAAGATAACTGGGACTCCTTTTCTGTGACACTAGTGGATATTTCAGCTGCAGCTGAGGATCTACCCTTTCTTTCACAGCAAAAAGATGCTTCTGCCACTTCCACTGGTGCTTTAGAAAGCAGGCTGCCCATTGAAAAGCAAATACCTTTTTGTATTCCTGGCTTGTTTTTCCTAAAGATGATGTGTTGTACCCCTAACAGTTCAATCTGTTGGATGAGAATGTCACACAGTGCCACAGCAGTCATGATTCAATGCCTTTCTAGACTGAACACTTCAAATGCTGTGATGAAAGTGAGCTGAAAACAAGCTGGGTCAGGGGTGTCAGATTCTCAGTTTGACTTGGAGTTGTTAATCCTTTGTGGTGCTTAGAATCATGTGTTCTGTGTTCTTCCCCTGTGCTGTTGTTAATCCTGTTCAAAGCTGATGGGAGTTCAGATTTCACTCCTCCTCCTGTTATTTTACTCTTTTTGTAGCCATCTGACTCTACTCACATCACAAGTGATGATGAAAGATTTCTTCATAATCTAATATTAGAAGAAAGGGATAAAGAGAGTTTCACAGCAGTTGTCATTACAGGTGTACAACCAGACCACATGCAGTACTTGAAAAACTACTTCCACCTCTGGACAAGGCAACTGGCGTAAGTTGGGCACTGGCCTGCAGAGGGAACCCAGAGCTCTCAGGGGCTTCCTTTTCCTGCTCAGTCCTCTTGAGCTCTTGGTACTTACCTTGTTGATGCCACACTTAGTGTCCCTAGCTAACTGACCTTGCAGAAACTAGCACAACCCAAACACAAATGCTTACAAGCACCACTTTCAGTGGGAGTAGATCATGGAGACCTTATTACCTGAATAAATAGAGATATTCTCTTAGGCACTGAAGATAATCATGCCTTGTTGTAGCTAACATCACTCCCTGTTGCATGTAAGAGCTGGCAGCTGACACCCTTCAAGTCAATGCCTTCTAGCTATTGCAGTAAGACCAAACAGATTTGTCTTTCCCAGTGCTACACAGTCCTGCATCACTCTTGGAGCTGGGATGGCCTTCACCTCCACAGAACCCCTGCCATGCCTCTTGCCACCCTGCATGGGACCACTTCCATTCTCTAACAGGCTGTGGCACAGCCCTTGTCATGTTCTGCATGCTGCAAGGGGATGAATCCCCAAAAGAATCATGTCTCAAGGCCATGAGAGCAGCTTCAGAGCTCTAGAGGAGATGCAGACAGAATGCTCAGTAGTTTGGACATGCCTCTCTGCTCTAAGGTCTGAGCAGTGAGGCCATGAGGAGCTTTAGTCTGGGCATCAGCATTTGTTGGTGCATTTAGGGTGTTGGCAGCAAAGTGATTCTTTCTAATTGTTTCATCCCAAAATGGCTCCTAATAGGATTGTGGAGGAAGGAGATGAGAGTGAAAAGGAGTCACTCCCTCCCTGGAGTAAATCTTCTGTACTAGATGCTCCTGTTGTGGTGGAGCTGAGTTGTAAGAGTGCAAAGAACCAGTTGCATTTTAATCAGAAGGAGTTCATTAGGTTTTTGATAATTACAGTATGCAAGTAGAGGCTGAGGTGGATTTTTCATTGCCAATGTTTCAGACATATCTATCACTACTATATCCATGGACCCAAAGGAAATGAAGCTAGTGCTGCAGCTAAAGACATCAGCCCTTTCAACAACATTGACATTCAGGTAAGAGGTTCTGTATGTACTCAGAATTCCTCTTGGATGGCAACTTAGTGCTCAAAGAGTGATCTTGTTTATCACAGCAGCCTAGGAACTGAGTGATTTGCCTAAGAGTTAGCTCTCCCAGACTAGTCCCTGCAGGGTTTTGGCCTCAGGACAATCAGCTGGTGTTGTGCTTGATGAGCTGAGAGGTCTCTGCCAACCTTAGTGATTCTGAGCTGCTCTCTTTCCAGATTGCAATGTTTGAGAAAGGCAAAGTACCCAAGATTGTCAACCTCCGGGAGATCAAGGATGACATGCAGACCTTGTACATCAACACTGCTGCAGACAGCTTTGAGTTCAAGGCCCACGTGGAGGGAGAAGGGATTGTGGAAGGCATCATCCGCTACCATCCCTTCCTCTACGACAGAGAGACCTACCCTGATGATCCCTGCTTCCCTTCCAGTGAGTCCTCAGGCCTGCTGCTGACACTCCTGCCCCTCCAAATGTTTGAATGACACAGGAACTGGGACAGTTCCAGCTGAAGTGTGAATGGTTGTCTGATTGGGGTTATGGCAGAGCAGAAGCATTCACATCCTTTGGGAGGAACAGATCCTCTTCTGTGGGAGCTTGCTCATGGAAAGCTGATCTTGGACATGATTCCACCTGATCTCAAACCCTAAACCCCTCTGAGTGAAACATTGCTGCTCTCCTGGCTCTTGGATCTTTGCCCTCAGAAAGCAGTGAAACACCAGCAGCTTGAGTCAAGAGGCTCTACCGTGGGCATGTGCTCCCAGTCCTTGCTTTGGAACTGGTTTTAGCCAGGCTTGGTGCTGCATTTCCAGCTCATTGGTGGGGTTTTTGGCAAAAATCAGTTGTGGCACATTTGGTGATGTTAGAACAACATCATTTGTAGCATTTCTTCAGGTTAAATTGGAGAGGAGTAGATTTAAATTGGACATTAGGAAGAAGTTGCTCCCCACAAGGGTGGTGGAACACTGGCCCAGGTTGCCCAGGGAGGTGGTTGAGTTCCCATCCCTGGAGGCATTGCAGGTGAGGCTTGCCAGGGCTCTGGGCAAGCTGCTCTAGTTGGGGATGTCCCTGGCCACTGCAGGGGGGTTGGACTAGATGAGCTCCAGAGCTCCCTTCCAACCCAAACCACTCTAGGATTCTATGATTCAGGTTGGGAACGTGCACAATGGGATTGATTTGGTAGGATTGTTCACTCTTTCCAACTTCTCTGTGGCTTTCCTTAGGTTTTCTGCCATTGTCTCTAGCTAGCTTGTAGCATCTGTTCTGTTGCTGTGCCTCACTTAGGAAGCACAGATAATCCTTCATTCAGACTCCTCTAGGTTTTGATACTAACTTAGTTGTTCCAAGGAATGTGCTGATGGAGCCTTTCCTCCTTGTGCCCAGAACCAGGGGAAGAGGATGATGAGGAGGACTGTGTGATCGTGGAGAAGGGTGCCCGAGGCAAGAGGCCTATCTTTGAGTGCTTCTGGAATGGAAGGCTAATACCCTACACAAGTGTGGAAGAGTAAGTTGTGGGGTGTTCCTGCACTGCCAAGCAGCCTGTTTGCAAGGCTCTCCTGATCCAAGCAAGAGCTGTGATCTCTGTGTCCTCTCCTCCAGCTTTGAGTGGTGTGCTCCTCCCAAGAAGAGAGGCCTGGCCCCCATCGAGTGCTACAACAGGATTTCTGGGGCACTCTTCACCAATGACAAGTTCCAGGTCAGCACCAACAAACTCACCTTCATGGATCTGGAGCTGAAGCTCAAGGATAAGAACACTCTCTTCACCAGGATCTTCAATGGGCAGGTGAGCACTTGGCTCTCTTGTGGCCAAGCTCAGGCTGTGTGCTCACTGCTCAGCTGGGGCTGCCTGAGGAACCTTCCCCTTGGCCACTGCTGCAGGGCTTGGGAGCAGAAACTTCTCTCCAGTGCACTGAGGAGGAATCTTGACAGCTGAAAGAATAACATTTGCTCTTTTTGTTTCCTCAAATAATAACTTTAGCTAGTTGAATAGTAAGGTTTACTTTTCTTCCTTTGTATTTCCTCAAATAATGACTTTATCTAGTTGAATAGTAAGGTTTACTTTTCTTCCTTTGTATTTTCTCAAATAATGACTTTACTTGAATAATAAGATTTTGTTTTCTTTCTTTTTATTTTCTCAAATAATAACTTTATCTAGTTGAATAGTAAGATTTTGTTTTCTTCCTTTTTATTTCCTCAAATAATAACTTTTATCTAGTTCAATAATAAGGTTTAGTCTTCTTCCTTTGTATTTCCTCAAATAATAACTTTATCTAGTTGAATAAGGTTTAGTTTTCTTTCTTTGTATTTTCTGAAATAATAACTTTATCTAGTTGAATTGTAAGGTTTAGTCTTCTTCCTTTTTATTTTGTCAAATAATAACTTTAGTTGAATAATAAGGTTTAGTTTTCTTCCTTTGTATTTCCTCAAATAATAACTTTATCTAGTTGAATAATAAGGTTTAGTCTTCTTCCTTTGTATTTTCTGAAATAGTAACAACTTCAGTTGACTAAGAAAGTTATTCTTTGAGAAAATACAAAGGAAGCACACTAAACCTTATCCAGTTGTTTCCTAGTGGCTGCTGTGGAAAGACTCTTCATGGAGCAGCATGGCTCCTGGAGGAAACATTTCTCTGGCTTCAAATGGAGCTTTCCTAGATTTTGTAGAATCCTTTTTGGAGTACAGTTATCCTAGAGTTGTTTATGGTTCTGAAGTGCTCCAATGTCCTTTGGTAACTCCCTGGGAACATCTTTCCCTGGCCTCTGCTTGCAGGAGCAGCGAATGAAGATTGACAGGGAGTTTGCTCTGTGGCTGAAGGACTGCCATGAGAAGTATGACAAGCAGATCAGATTCACAGTCTTCAAAGGCATAGCTCAAAGAACTGATTTACCTTCCAAGAGGATGCAGAGCCCTTGGACAGTGTATGGAGCCATCGAGTGGGATGGGAAGACATTCAAAACTGGGCAGCTGGTGAGTTAGCTGCTTGTAGGTGTTGGGGTGAACCCCACTGAAGGCAAACACCCCACATCTGATGCAGAGGTCATGAGTGAGAGGAATTGGTGTCTTCTCTTGACAGGTGAAAACAATTAAGACTCTTCCCATCTTCTATGGAAGTATTGAGAAGTTCTTTCTGTATGGACACCACGATGGGGATATCTTTGCCACTGGAGGAGAGGTTCAGATTGCTTTGGTGAGACACAGATCCATGCCCCAGTGTGCCTGGGCAATCTGGAAAGAGAATCCTGGGGCAGGCTGATGTGGAAGTTGTGGGGCAAGAGGCTGGGGCCACACTCTGCTCACTGGTGCCCTGGGATGGGGCAAGAGCAACAAACTGGAAGCCAGGAGCTTGCAGCTGAGCAGGAGGAGAAATTGTTTGGTGTGAGGGTGCAGAGCCCTGCCCAGAGAGCTTGGGGAGATGTGCAGAGATGCCAAGGGCAGCTGGAGGGGATGCTGGGCAAGCTGAGCCTGCTGGATGCACTGCATGATCCCTAGAGCTCCCTTCCAGCCCTCACTGTGCTGGATTCAGGGATTTGGGTAGATTTTAGGACAATGTCTTGTAGCATTTATGAGCACACTGCATTTTGTCTGTGTCTGGTTGTCTAGTCCCTGGACAGAGGGATTTCTTCTCTGACATATTATAACCTCACTCAGGTTTTATTTCCAGGAACCCCAAGCACTGTATGCTGAAATGAAAACCATCCCAATCTCCAAACTTGACAGAACAGCTTCTGACAAAGCCATTAAAAAGTACATAGAGGATGAGATGGCAAGGTGAGCTCTCTCTTGGGATTCTTGACTGTTTGAGTCTTTCCTCAGCAGCAAAAAACTACTCCATTTGCCTTGGGAAAGGAGTCAAGTCCTTCAGCAGAAAGAAGAAAATAACCACCCTAGAATTCTAAGCCAAGAGGAAATACTCTGAGGGGAGGATTCCATCAAAAAATAGCTTTATGTGTATTGTACTAAAGAGAAAAGTAGCCTAGTTTTTAACTCACAGAACATCTGTTCATTCTGCCTTTTTCCCTAGACTTCCTGACAAGTTATCAGTGACATGGCCTGAAGGAGATGAGTTGTTGCCAAATGAGACAAGATTTGCTGGCACACCAATAGGTATGTTGGTGCTGTGCTTCCAGATGCTAAGTACAGTGTCAGTTTTAGGTGGTCTCATGCTCTGCTGCAATCAAAAGCAGCCTGCAGCAGTCTGCAGTCCCTGGGAGCACACAGCCTGTCCTGAAAGTCTTTCTGTTTCAACACAGGAGCCTTAAGAATAGAAATCCTGAACAAGAAAGGAGAGGCAATGCAGAAACTGCCAGGTTCAAGCCATGGAGGTTCCAAGAAGCTTCTTGTGGAGCTGAAGGTTATCTTGCACTGTGAGTGTTTCACTTCTTGAAAGGACTCTGTGCTATTCCAAAAGCTTCATGGGTCATTATTTCTGCCTGTGAATACCTGTTGGCCTTTGGGAGATGGCTGTGGCTTTTGATGTGGAGGGCAGCATCCCCCTGGAGCATGTGGTGCCATGATTCCTGGGGTGCCAGCTGCTGCAGTACCAGATGTTTCATGCTCTGCTGTGGCTCCATCTCCTGTCCCCTGGCAGCAGGCATTGTCAGCTCCAGCCTGTCCCCTTAGGCTGTTAAGGGCATGCTTCAACTGGGGTGTTTCTTGTCACCAGGCTTGCTTAGTGGCCAGTGGAGAGGCACTCCTGGTGAGCTCCTGCTTTGCGTTGCCTTTTTGTGGCTGCTTCCAGTGCCTTGGTTGTGAAGACACTTGTGTGCAGCACTGAGCTCCCTTTAGGGAGAGATGCCAGAGGAAAGCAAAGGGAAGGAGCTGAGCTTCTCCGTGGAGTGCAGGTGATCAGAGCACTCCTGCTGCATGGCCCTTGGGGCTCAGGGACTCTGCTCCTTCCTCCCAGTGCTCCCAGTTAAGCCCAGGTATGGTCACTTGGCATGTAACTGCCACAGAGCCAAGAAAACTCAGCTTGACCAACCTGCTGCTGGCAGCTCAGTGTGCCTGAGGCTAGAGGTTTGCTTGGGAATGGGATGAGGCACTGCTCTCTGTTGGCTTGTTTGATCAGTGTGATTAATTGTGAGGATGGCTTGCTTTGTATTAGAGATCAAAGTGATAGTAATACTTCAGAAGTGCCTGAAAAGATGAAGAATGATGGTGTCTAACCTAAATCCACGTTGCTGATTGTTTGTTTTCCAGCACCTACTGGGAATAAAGAGATCATTTCCCACATCAGTCAGCATGGAGGCAAATGGCCATACTGGTTTAAGAAAATGGGTAAGTTCCCCTACACAACATTTTCAGTGGAGTTATCATTTGACTTGTGCTTCTCTTTATCATTGTATTTGTCTTCAGAAAACCTTCAGAAGCTTGGGAGCTACACCTTGAAGCTGCAAGTGGTGTTGAATGAGAGCAATGCAGACACCTATGCAGGGAGGCCTCTGCCATCTAAAGTGTTTAAATTCAATATTGTAGGTAAGAATTCCTGTCACCCCCATTTCTTTCTGCTCTTTTTGAGTCCTTGCAATATCAGAATCATCCATGTGGCAGCTGAGAGGTCATTTCCAGTACTGAAAATAGCATTTGCCTCTCAGTTGTGAAGTATTGTCAGGAAAAAAGTGCTCTGTGCTCTCCCTTTGTGCTCTGCCCTGCTCTAGTCTGCTTCAGAGTGCTGAGGGATGAAGAAGCTTTTCCCTGATGGGAACTTCCCTCCGTGTACTTAACACAAATGAGCTTTTGCTTAATTAGAATCAGCCTTCTTCCTCATGCCACTGGCACAAATACTCTTTCACAGGACTGGGGTTCACTAGGCCAACTTGCATGCAGAAACCACAGAGAAACTCCCTCAGGAGCAGGTTAGGCATTGGGAATATGCATCTGGGGATTGAAGGGCTGGATTCTTTCCATGACAAGAAGAGCTCTCTGCAGAACTGAGTTCCCCTTCAGCTGCAGTGGCTGTGCAGCTGTGGATCAGTGTCTGCTGTCCCCCTCTCCAGGGACAGGAGCAGAGGCACAGGAGCTTCCACCTGAACACTGGCAACACTTCTCCCCTGTCAGGCTGACCAAGCATGGCACAGCTTGCCCTAGAGCTTGTGCAATCTGCATTCCTGGGGATAACCCAGAGCTTCTCTGCACATGGTCCTGGCCAAGATGAGCTCCAGAGAAGCTTCCCAAGCTGAGCCATTCTGAACTCTCCATCCCTGGGGATAACCCAGAGCTTCTCTGCACATGATCCTGGCCATGGATGAGCTCCAGAGAGGCTTCCCAAGCTGAGCCATTCTGAGCTCTGTCTACAAGAGGCATTGGGAGGGGCAGGGCAGAAAACACTCCTGCCTCTGCATCTCACAGGAGAGTGGCTGTTTTCATCACACATTCAGGAGGTAGAGCTAACATCTGTTTGCAGAAGATCAGGACAAGCAGAGCTGCTTTGGCAGCCTCCTGTATTCTCCACAAAACTGGAGGCTTTGAAAGCAAAGCCTGGAGGCAGAAAAGAGTTCTTTGTAGCATGTTCTTCTGAAAGCTTCTGGAAAAGGACTGCTGGCAGGACACAGATACTCTTGTATGATAATAGAGGGAGAAATACTTGGCAGGACTTGAGAAGAGTCCTTATTTAAACATATGTCTGGAACCCTGGCACTGGAGTCTCAAGATGCTGCTGTGCAGTTCCAAGAAAGGGGGAAAAATCTCCAGTGAACTCATGCTTTGGAGCTTGTAACACAAGGGGCACCAAAAGCAACCTTGGCTGGCTGCTGCTGGCTTTTGATCTCTTCAGAAGGTAATCCAGCATTTAATAGCTTCAGTCTAGAAAAGTGACTCTTCCAAGTCCTCATTTCTGCCTTGTCTGTAAATGCACACTCCTTGTTCCCAACTGTTAACACTGACTGAGCTTTTATCTGCTGAGATCCTAAACAATTGCAGTCTGAAGTGAAACCAGCAGCTGTTTTGCCCCAGACACAGGATTTTCTTGGCCTAGCAGCAGGCTGTTGCTCAGTGTGTGCAGTGTTTGAACCAGAACTGACTTCCCAAGTCAGTCTGAGTGCTGTGGCTGTGGTTCAGGCATTGATTCCCTCTGACAGTGCCGAAGTCTTTCATGTTGCTTCCTCAAATCCTTATCCACTTTTATCATTTAATTGTAAACTGCAAGCAGTGGAGGTCTTCTTCTTGTTGGAAGGGATAAATAACTTATCTCCCTCCAATTTGGGATAGAGGCAGAAGAGAAATGGTTTGGTGCATGCCTGGTTTTACTTTAACAGAATCACAGAATCCCCAAGGCTGGAAAAGACCCCCAGGATCATCCAGTGCAGCCTATGACCCAACACACCACAACATCTAAACCATGCCACTCAGTGCCACATCCAAGCTTCTCTTAAACACCTCCAGGGATGGTGACTCCAGCACCTCCCTGGGCAGCCCATTCCAGTGCACAACCACCACAGAGCTAAAGCAGAAAAGCTGTCCTCAAGGGACTTGTCCACTGCAGGTGCTGTGCTGCTGCTCCAAGTCCTCTGGAGTTCTGGCTGCCCTGTGGTGCTTCTGAGAGCAGAGCTAGTGCTGAGATGTTGGAGCTGTTGGCTTTGTTAGGCTCAGTCCCTGAGCCCTGACTTTGGCTACAGCAGGGAGCTGGAGATCCCTTGACTCAGGAGAAAGCCTCTGGGCACAGCTCCTTGTTTCTCAGCTGTCTTGTTCTTCTCCTGCAGAGGGCAAGCCAGAGAAGTTCTCAGTTGGCCTCCTGGAGCTTCCTTTCCGAGTGGGAGTCCCTTTCCATATCCCTCTGGAGCTGCAGGATGAATTTGGCCATGCCACACAGCTGCCAGGTGACATCAGACCCCTTCTTGAAGCTAGGTAATCAGAGCAGCTCCTTTGTCATTGGCTCTTGTCCTTTCTTGATGGGATATTGACATCATTCTGTGGGCTTTGTCTCATGGGAATGAAGTGTCCCTTGTGCTTTCCTTGCCAGCAGAAGAGCTCAAACTGTCCTGCTATTGAAACACTGTGGTTTGTTTATTCTGCTAATGGCTTCTCTGTTGTTTCCTGTGCCCTTTTCCCAGTGGCTTGACTTTGCACTATCAAGGAGTAACGACAGGAACCAAGTGCATGATTAAGAATGTGACTGCTAAAGGCTCTATAAACAGCTGCCAGGGCAAGGTAGGCTCATGGATTTAAGCTTGTAGTGCAGACAGAAGGACCACAGAGCAAAGAGCTGTTGTGTCAGAGGGCTTGGTGTGCCCTGATGGCCCCAGGGCTGCCTGGGCATCCCCTGCTCCAGCTGCAGGGCTGCTGCAGCTAGCCAGCACCTGCAATCAGCTGCCTGCCTTTAGCCTGGGGCTGAGGGGAGGGGTTCAGCCACAGCAGCCTGCTGCTTTTGGCTCTGAAATGACCCAGGGAGCTCTGAAATGACCCAGGGAGCTCTGAAATCTTTCCCTCTTGTCGTTGAGATGCTGAGGAGTGCTAGCTACAGCTAATGAGTGCTAACTAGCTGAGCCTCTCTAGCTGTTTGCAGTTGTGTAGCTAACACACAGCCTGCTGCTGTGGATCTTCAGCACCTCCTCACTCTGCTCACTGACTGTACAAAGAAAGGCACCTGTTACATGCTCAGCACATTTCCTTCCTCAGCCAGCATGCAGCTCTTCCTAAGAGCATGCAGCAAGGCTGCAGGAGAGCAGCTGGAGTCTGCTCCACTGCTTGCCTGCTGGAGGCAAGGCAGGAGCTGGCACTGAAGCAGCAGCTCTGGTTTACATGGGGAAAAACCTGTTTGAGGTGGTAATGCAAAATAATAGCCAAAAACAGGCTAAAACCAACATCCTTTTAATCCAGTGGAATGCTCAGGGCTTGCTTGAAACTAAGCAGAGAAGAACATGGGAGAAATTGTCAGTTGCAAGGTGATGTTGGAGATGGTAGCAGAAGAGCTACAACAGCTCAGAGAAGCAGCTCTGTAATAAGCTGTGGGAAGAACTCAGGAGGAGAAAGGGAAGGAATGGAGAGCATGGAGAAAACTCATGTTTGTCAGGGTATAAGGAAATAAGGAAAAAAAAGAGTTGAAGGAATAATCATGAAGAGAAGCTTGGCTGAGGTGGGAAACAGAGACTGTCAGTTAGCAGTAAGGAAGCAGCAGGAGAAAGCAGAGTTCCTTTGCCTCTGGAGCCTTTGGTCTAGTGCCTCCCAAAGCAGGCAAGGCACAGAAGGATGTGTTTGGGTGTGGGTGGAAGCAGAGGGATAATGGAAAGCCAGCTGTGTAAGCAGTGTCAGGAGAGCTGCCTCCTTCCAGGGCTTTAGCTGCAGTCAGGAGAAGGGGGAAGAAGGGAGTTGGGAAAGGAAAAGCCCACTTCTCTCTTCTCTTCCTTGTCAAGTGCTGCAGTAGAGATGGAAGCAGACTGGAAAGCAGAAGGAAAGTAGATGAAGGGATCCTGGAGGAGAAGGGAAGAGAACTTCCCTAGAGGACACAGATGTTGAAAGATGAAAAGGAATGAAGTGAAAGGTGTTACTTAGAGCCAGAAAATAGACTCTTCCTTTAAAACTACTTGTTTGGAGCTGATCATTTTCTTTCCTCACTAAAGCAGCTTCCAAGCAGGGAATTACAAGTCCTAGTAGCTGCTTGTGTTGGCTTCAGAAGTGTGGAGTTGAACAGATTGGCCAGAGCTGGGAAGGATGGCATGGCAAAGACAGATTGGAGTACAGGGGAAAGATCTGAAGTGGTGTAGCAGTGCAAGGAAAGGATAGCCTTCTGAGGTGTGCATCTGTGAGAGAATTCATGC
This sequence comes from Bucco capensis, assembly GCA_013396975.1. Lineage (NCBI taxonomy): Eukaryota > Metazoa > Chordata > Aves > Piciformes > Bucconidae > Bucco > Bucco capensis. The sequence goes on from VWZO01005932.1 coordinate 344,337, forward strand.
TCTGCTTCTGCTGAAGGTTCATGTGTATTCTTTCCCTTAGAGCTTCAATGTGAAGGTGACTCTCTCTGGGCTGAAAGAAGACTCCCAGGTCTTTAAAATCAGAGTGGTGCCTGGTGAGTATTGGCAATGCTTCTGTGGAGCTTTGCTCTGAGATGCTGCTTGTCCCAGCAGGCTGAAACATTCAGTGAGGCCTGAGAAAGGATATTCTAGAATGAGTTCATGTTGTCTCTTGTTGATTTTCTTCAGCACTGGGCCCTTGAGCCTGTGCTGCTCTGCACTGAGCTGTGCTCCCTGCAGAGAACACCCTGCCCCAGCACAGTGGGGAGGCTCTGCCCCTCAGGGGATTGGGTCTGAAATCTGTAGTCCTATGGAAAAGAGGGATGAAGGAGTCCTAAGTGCACTGCCCACAGCATGCTCTTCTGTCTTGTGGATGCCTTGACCCTGAGGAGTCCCTTCTGCCATACCTCTTGGCTCCTGTCACCTGCAGGGAACAGGTTACCAAACTCCAGGCTTCCCCTTCTCCTCTTGCAGAGAAACTGTGTCTCTCAGGCATTGTTAGACCAGCAGTGCACAGCTTATCCCATTATTCTCTCTTTTTTGGAGGGGTTAAGGCTTGCTGTAGAGAATGGAGTGAGGCAGAAGGATTGTGTGTAGCTTGGGCCAAAGGCAGCTTCCCCAGAGCTGTGTGCTCTTGCCAGTGCAGATGCCTCACTGCCTCTTTCCGCTCCTTGGCCTTAGCCTTGGCCTCTAAAGCTTCTCCTTGAGAAAGCAGTGGATAAAAGCTGTCTCAGCCTCTCCTGTGCCCCAAGCAGGGAGCCTGAAATGGCACTTTGGGTGAAGGATGCAGACAGCATGGCTCTGAAAATGCCTCCTTTGTTCCTTCAGCACCTCTCTTGTCATAGTGATCTGTTACTTTGTTCTTTAAGACTGATAAAAGAATGATCTGTTCCAGGACTGTACTTGAGTAGCTCCACTTTCCTTTCCAAGCCATGCCAGCAGCACTTGCTTCTGCTTTTCCCTGCATGCAAGTTGTAGCTGTGATGGCTTTGGTAGTGAAACTGCTGCACATCATCCTCTCTTAGAGATCTCAGCCTTCCTGTCTGTGCCAGGAGAAAGCTCCCAGCTTCCTTTTGATGCGTGTGTGAGTAGCCAGGACAGGCTCTTGTGTGCAGCTGATCACTGCCTGCCTGTCCCTGCCTGTTCCAGCCAAAGATGGGCAGGGCATGGGCAAGGAGACAAGGATTGCTCGGGATGCTGTGCTGCCACCTGCATCTCACTAGCTTGGCCTGGGAAGCTGTTGGAGATGATAGAATCTTAGAATGTGAGGGGTTGGGAGGTGGCAGAAGCTGAGAGCCAGTGTGTGCCAGGAGAGCTCAACTATAACCTGTCCTCTGTCCCCTGTTGCAGGGCCCCCCCGCCAGCTGAGAGTCAAACCAGACTCTGAAGTGCTGAAGATTGAGAATGGGACAGCTTTCCCCTTCCAGGTGGAGGTTCTGGATGAGTCAGGAAACATAACAGCACAGCCCAAGCTGCTTGTGCAGTGTAAGGTAAAGTGCTCTGCTTCAGCTGGCAGGAGACTTCTGACAGCTGCTTTGGGGAGGGCTCTGCTGGCACCTAGACAGGTTTAGTGTCTTAGGGATGCCTTGGGAGCCTGCACTGACTCTGTGCTGGCACCTAGAGAGGTTTAGTCTCTTAGGGATGCTTTGGGAGCCTGCACTGACTCTGTGCTGGCACCTAGAGAGGTTTAGTGTCTTAGGGATGCCTTGGGAGCCTGCACTGACTCTGTGCTGGCACCTAGAGAGGTTTAGTGTCTTAGGGATGCCTTGGGAGCCTGCACTGACTCTGTGCTGGCACCTAGAGAGGTTTAGTCTCTTAGGGATGCTTTGGGAGCCTGCACTGACTCTGTGCTGGCACCTAGAGAGGTTTAGTGTCTTAGGGATGCCTTGGGAGCTCCAGTGACTCTCTGCAGTCTTCCGAGTCCTTCAGGGAGTTTGAGAGAAAGAGACAATGATCTGAGGCTATGTAGCTCCCAGTTTAAGGTGTTTGAGGTCATGTTTGCTACATACAATGCCAACATCTGTTCAGGAAAAAAAACTTCCACAGCTTATTTGGTTTTTAAGATGGAAATGCAAATCTATTGCCTCAAAATAATATTAGCTAATACTATGATCCTAAAGCCTCCTCTAAGCTCAGAAGGGAATGCAGCTCTTCCTTTTAGAAGTAAAAAACTCTTGTGGACCAAGGCTATTTTAACTCAAGAAAACGACCTCACTAGAATTGGAAAAGTCACTGTTCCAGCAGGAACAGGCAAAGAAATAGAAAGGAAGATGTTTTCCCCACTGCAAACCAGTCTGCATCCCATTTTCACTTGATAGGTACAAATTCTCTTCCTGCACACTGGATCTCAGGACATCTTGGGCTGGAGATGTGTGTTATTTAAAGATAAAAATGCTGTTTAATGTCTGAAAAGGAGGTTTGTTTATCAACTGAAATGTATTGCCCTGTTGGCAAAAGAGACTAGTGTCTGTGTGTTAACACAGAGTAAATTTAACCTCTGTCACTTCTCTTTCCTGCAAAAACTGGAGGGGTTGGTCTTGCAGGCTTCTGGAAGACTGAATGCTGTCAAATTTACCTGTAATGAATCCTTGCTAGAGTTAGAGTGGTGCAAGGATCATTTCTGGACTAGTCCTGGTAGCTGTGTGCCAGAAGCTGGAGGTTTCCTTGTCCCTGTGACAGTTCCTAGGTGCTGCAGAGCTGCCTGTGTACTCTGTGGACTGCAGCAATGGAGGCACCAACATCCTCACTGGGCCAGTGATCCACGTGCAGAACATCAGGAAGGACCAGATCCTGAAAGCCAGGATTGAAGTGCTTGTAAGTGGGGATGGGGGAATGCTTGCATGGACAAAAGATTGAGGACAGTGGATGGTGGATTGATTCTTCAGCTCTTGCTCATTAGTGCTGAAATCTCTGAAGTGATTCAGAAAGATTTCTTATTTCTGGGGTTTTTTTTCCCCTTTCTGGCAAATAACCTTCAGTGCCTAAAGGTAATTGCCTGGCACATTACCTTCATGGTGAAGAAGGACCTGTTTTTTCAGGGGTTAAGAATCAATAATCCCAGAATGTCAGGGGTTGGCAGGGCCCTAGAAAGATCATCTAGTGCAACCCCCCTGCCAGAGCAGGAGCACCTAGAGCAGCTCACACAGCAATGTGTCCAGGCAGCTCTGCAATGGCTCCAGACAAGGAGACTCCACAGGCTCCTGGGCAGCCTGGGCCAGTGCTCTGGCACCTGCACTGCAAACAAGTTCCTCCTCAGGTTAATACTTTACAGTTCTTTACAGTGTTTCAGTCTTAAAGTGTTTTGCACATCTCAGTTCTCTGGCAGTCACCCTGCTGGAGAAAAGAAGACCTGAGAAATGTGTGAGTAAATCCTAATTTGGCCAGAGGAGCTATAGGAAAGGAGACTTAGGATTGCTCTGGAGTAGCCTACAGATTGTATACCCTAGCTCTTCTGAATTAGAAAACACTCTGGATGTTGAGTAAAGCCTTGTCCTGGAGAAAGTGGCTGCTGATGGCTTGGCTGGGAGGGAGCTTCCCTGCCTGGAGCAGCTGTGGAGGGATCTCTGCAGAGCTGTGGCTGTCCCATCCTGTAGACACAGATGTATCTCCTAGGTGTGTCTGTCTTTCCCCCCACCTGCAGAACTGTAAAGAAGTGCCAGCAGTGGAGAAGATCATCAAGCTGCTGCCCAGCAGCCACGTGGCCAGGCTGCAGATCCTGAGCATGGATGGGCAGAAAGCTATCCAGATCAAGCACCAGGATGAGATCAACTGGGTGGCTGGAGACGTCATGCGTAACCTCATCTTCCAGATGTATGATGAGGGGGAGAGGGAGATCCACATCACCCCTGCCCTGGCAGACAAGATCAAGGCAAGAGCTGCTGCTGCTTCCCTCAAACCCACAGAGCCCAGACTGGGAGATCAGTCATCTGATTAAACATGGGAACTTCTCTTTCTGCTCAGGTTGATTACAAGTGTGTCCTTAATGAGAGAAAGTCATCTCATTCAATGTTAAGCAGTGCTGCAGGGTAGGGTTATGCAAAGCAGGTTGCTGATTCCCAGTGCTTCTCCTGAGCACAGGAACATAATAAATCTGACACAGCTAGGAGTCTCAGTTCTAGGCTTTTCCCAGTACTTGGCACCCTTGGATAGAGCTGTTCCTTCCTGAGGATCTGCTTTACCTGTCCTAGCCCTGCCCCTGTGTGGAGCCTGACACGCAGGCAGAGCTTCACCAGCTGTGGCACACTTGTTTTGGTGAGGTTTTCCAGATCATTCCTAACTCCAGACAAGTGAGGGAAACTTAATGTGTGCTGTGGTTTGCTCAGAGTCTTGTTCTGTGTCTGGGAAAGTCACTGCTGGGAATTGCTCAGGCTTTCTGTGGAGAGCTTCCCGTGACCAGAGGTGGATTATTAACCTAACTCATGATTCATGTAAGAAATTTCCCTTTTAGGTGAACTGGACACCCAAAATTAACAAGGAGCAGCTGATTCAGGGCTTGTTACCTGATGTGAAAGTGCCCACGTCAGTGAAGGATGTGCGCTACTGCCTCATCACCTACCTGGATGACCACGTGTCCCTGGAGAGTGCCTTCACTGTCAGGTGGGCTCTGGCCTTATGGAGAGAGTGCCTTCACTGTCAGGTGGGCTCTGGCCTTATGGAGAGAGTGCCTTCACTGTCAGCTGGGCTCTGGCCTTATGGAGATGGCCCTGGAGAGTGCCTTCACTGTTAGGTGGGCTCTGGGCAGACCCAGCCAGAGGCTTCAGAGCTGCACTCTCAGGAGGGCTGGGGTTATGTAGATAGTACCTACAGGAAGGGCTCTGGCAGGAGCTGTTTGTACCCAGCCCTGTGCTTGCTTCTGTGAGGCTACACACACTCAGGAGGATTGCTGCTGTCTTCACAGTATCCCAGAATGTCAGGGGTTGGAAGGGCCCTAGAAAGCTCATCTAGTGCAACCCCCCTGCCAGAGCAGGAGCACCTAGAGCAGCTCACACAGCAATGTGTCCAGGCAGCTCTGCAATGGCTCCAGACAAGGAGACTCCACAGGCTCCTGGGCAGCCTGGGCCAGTGCTCTGGCACCTGAACTGCAAACAAGTTCCTCCTCAGCTTAATACTAAACCTCCTGTGCTCCAACTTGCTCCCATTGCCTCTTGTCCTACCATTGGATGCCATGGAGCAGAGCCTGGCTCTCTCCTCCTCACACTCACCCTTCCCATATTTCTAAGCATTGCTGAGGTCTCCTCTCAGTCTCCTCTTGTCCAGGCTGCAGAGACCCAGCTCTCTCAGCCTGTCCTCCTAGGGCACATGCTCCACTCCTTTCAGGATCTTGCTGGCCCTGGGCTGGACTCTCTCAGCACTATAGTGCTAGGCATGGCTTCAGATGATGACTTCTCCTCCTAAGTCCCTTTTTGTGTGCTTAGACCACTTCCTGATGAACCCAAGCACATCAAATGTAAGCTGAAAGGATCAAGCACACTGCAGCTGGGGGAAGAGCTACAAGGTGAAGTTGGTGAGTGTTTGCCTCTCCTGCCATTCCTTGTGAGACACTTTTGTTGTGCTTAGCAGTTCCTGAGTCTGTTGTGTACACAGAGCTCATCACCAGGGAGTTATCTTCACCTCTTTTCATGTACAAACAGCTTTACATCCTCATTCTTGTAACTAAATAGCAAGAAATAAGCTTTTTATGGGAAGCACAGATCTGTGATGACTCTATAGACACATTTATTTCTCCCCTTCTGATAGCCACAACACAGGAAGAGCTTGTCAATATCTATAAATGCCTGAGGAGAGAGTGTAAAGCAGGTGAAGAACCTTTCCAGAGGTGCCCAGGGACAGGAGCAGAGGCACAGGCTGGAGCCCAGGAGCTTCCACCTGAACACTGGCAACACTTCTCCCCTGTCAGGCTGACCAAGCATGGCACAGCTTGCCCTAGAGCTTGTGCAATCTGCATTCCTGGGGATAACCCAGAGCTTTTCTGCACATGGTCCTGGCCATGGATGAGCTCCAGAGAAGCCTTCCAAGCTGAGCCATTTGAACTCTCTATTCCTGGGGATAACCCAGAGCTTCTCTGCACATGATCCTGGCCATGGATGAGCTCCAGAGAAGCTTCCCAAGCTGAGCCATTCTGTGATCCAGTGGCACTCATGTAGATTCTCTCTGCATTGTGTGTGTTGTCTCATGCAAGCAGCTGCTGAGGTAATCATCCTAATCATCACTTGACTCCTCATCATCTCTTTGAACAGATGTGATGATCACAGATCAGTATGGAAACCAGGTTCAGACAGTGACATCTGCCTGTGTCAACTCCCTGGGAGTGTCTGGGCCTGGGCTTGATAAGTCAAGCTTGAAGATCACTTGGCAGGTATTTATAAGATGTCCTCTAGTTGATTTCTCTGTGGCCCCTGGGTGGTAGTTCACACAGAATTGAGCCCAACCAGTGGAGAGGTGAGCTGTGAGAAGATAGAGGTGTAAGGCATTCAGATGCTCTGATCCTGCTCTGAGGGGTGCAGCAGCATCTCTCCAAACAGATGCTCAGGCGTGCCTGGGCTTTGCTGTGCTTGGCCTTCACTGCTTTATAGAGTTTCCCCTGGTGTCAGTCTCCTGTGGTTGGATCATATTTTGGAGACTCTTCTAGAAGGGACCTGATGCCAGTTGAGTTCAGAATGCATTCAATGTCTTGTAGAATACACTGGGTGTAACTCAGCTCTACACTGTTGTACAGCACTTGTAGAGCTTTAGATTGGATGTCAGGAGGAATTCCTTCCCTGCAAGGCTTGTTCAGTCCTGGCCCAGGCTGCCCAGGGAGGTGCTGGAGTCTCCATCCCTGGAGGGGTTAAGGAACATCTAGCTGCTCTGCTTAGGGCCATGGCTTAGTGTCCTGGGGGGGATAGGGATGAGCTTAGAGGTCTCTTCTGTAACTCTTAGTTCAGCCAAAGGAGCAGGCCTTGTAGTCATTTTTTAGCCCACTGCCTCACAGGAACAGCAGAACCACTGCAATATGGGACAAAGCAATGCCTTGTCCTTGCCCTTGTGTGTGTGCCTGCCCCAGGGCAGCTGTGCAGTGACTGCCCTGTGTGTGTGTGCCTGCCCCAGGAGAGCAGCCTGACCATGCAGGTGCGAGGCATTCGCTTCAGGCCCTGTGTGCTGGGCAGCAAGGAGCTGTGCTTCGCCTGGAGAGAGCTCTCCGACTTCCTCCGAGTCACCCTGACTGCAGGAGCTGCTGCCAAGCTGCAGCTGCTGGACTGGCCTGAGCTGGAAAAGGTGAGTTGGGCACAAATCAGTAACACCTCACAGCAGGGCTTTCCTCTCCCAAGCTTTTTGGGGTGCAGAGCTGAGCCCCTTCATGTCTTAGTAATGGTCCTGTGCTGACAGCCCCAGAGGCACTTTTTGTGCCATAACCCAAGCAGAATGAAGTGGTTTGCAGTCTCATTCCACAGACATGGTTCCAATGGGACTGTGGAGCCATACCCTAGCTGGCTCTGTTAGCTTTTTGAGGTAAATCTCTGGAGTGCTCGGGCTGCTGAGTGTGGCACAACACTGCATCCTTGCCATCCCCTGAGCTGGTTGCTCTGTCCCCTTGCCCCTCCAGAGAGGTCTTGTTCTGTTGTCTGCTCTGGGCTGGATCCTGCCCTGCTCTGCCACTGCTGAGTGCTGCAGACACTGTCCTTAATGTGCCACTGTTGGCAGCTCCTCTCTCCTCCATCTCCTCTTGGGGTTTTTGGTGTTGCAGAGGGAGGAAGGCAGTCAGGATTGACTGATACTGCAGTGTTTCCACTCAGAAAGTGGGGAAGGGAGCACAGGACTTGTATCCAGTGGGGAGGATGGAGATTTTGGGTGCCATCCATTTATGTGCTGGTTTGGTTGGTTGTTTCTTTTCCCCAGTGTTTCCTTTGGCCATTCCAGTGATAGTGCTGCTGCCTCAGCACTCAGGAAGCAAGGAAAGGCAGACAGGCTCTCTGAGTAGGGAACAGCAACAGAGAGTGAGGGGTTGGGAAAATGGAGAAGGAAAAAAGTGGCACAAAGGGTTCAGGGAGTATCCTAACAATCTGTACTCTCTAGAAAGCTGTCAAGGTGGATCAGAAGGTAAAAGTTGGAGGCCATTTGCTCTTGCCACCATGAGGAAGCTTTGATCAGCCTATTCAGAAGCAGGTCCTTCCTTTCAGTCACATCAACACCTGCAGTTGATGGGATCAGAGGCTGGGTTGGGAGGGAACCTTTAGAGGCTCCCTAGTGCATCCCCCTGCAGCCAGCAGGGACATGTGCAGCTAGAGCAGCTTGCTCCCAGCCAACTGGAGCTGGGAGAATTCCGGGATACCTCCCTGGAGGACACTTGTGCCATGGTGTGGCTGTAGTGGCAGGCAGGCAGAGGCAGGCAGCCTTGGCTTGCTGTTGAGTGCCTGAGGTGGCCCCAGCAGTGTGCTGTGTGTCTCTTGCAGCCCGTGGCAGTGATCAATGGCAGGGAGCTGCAGAAGCCTCTGCTGCTGCAGCTGTGTGACCAGTGGGGAAATGCAGCTCCTGAAGCCAACGTCAGGGTCAGCCTCAGCAAGAGCAGCAGCTTGAAGGTGAGCACAGCCCCTGGAGGGGGGGGAGACCTTTGGATAAGAGTCTTCTTCATTCCCAGGGGAATAAAATCCTGCCAGGCCACAGAAGAATAATTAATCTCATGTAATAGTGCCAATGAGTCAAGAGTTCCCAGGACAGGTTGCTCAGCTCCCTTTCATTTTAGAAACAGAGATTTTAGTGTTTAAGAAACACAGAGATAGTGTTTATTATACATTTATTTCTCTTTAAATAGTGTTTAAGAAACATCTAGCTGCTCTGCTTGGGGCCATGGGTTAGTGGCATGGGAGTGATGGGGATGGTTGGGCTGGATGGGCTTAGAGGTCTTTTCCAGCCTTGATGATTCTGTGATGGTAATAACCACAAATGTCACAGAGTTCCTGTAGTGCAGTGTCCAGCTGGAATTAGGATAGGTTCTGGATCAGCTGCTGAACCATTTCCCCATTCTGCATGCACACACACACACACACATCCATCCCTCCCTCCTTCTGACTGGTGTGACTCTCTAATCCTCCCTGCCCAAGGATCTCTGTGCAGCCTGGAGAACCCTGCGAGGAAATCCATCACTTGTGGGAGAGTTTAGAGTGTGAGCATGACTCAGATTAACTTGTGCTGTGGGTGACAGGCTTGCATCAGGAGCACTGACAGCAGTAACACTAATATTGGAACATACTGATGAACAAAACCATCCTAAACCTCTCCACCTTGTGCTGCTAACAGTGTCTCCCTCACTTAGAGGGCTAAGAGTGCTGCTCCAATGGGAGGAGAATGTGCAGGCATGTGTCAGACATTTTATTCTAACACTTGATGCTGCTTCTGCCTCACTGAAAGAATAAACTTCTCTTTTTTGGACAGATTTTCCCTTCCAACCAGCAGGCTAAGACAGATGAGAATGGGCAGGCCAGCCTGGGAGTTCTGCGCATCGAGGCACCCAGGTGAGGAGTGGCAGCTGGGCAGGCCAGCAGAAACCAGTGTCAAATTAAGGGTAACAAGCCAGTATCTTATGAATTCCTGAAGCTTATGGCTTTACTTGGCATCCAAAACTCCATTTCTTCTTGCTTTTAGCCCTGATAGCTTTCAGGCTTTGCTCACACTCCATGCAGCTGGCTGAACATCCTCTTTCCAGCAGAGCTGTGACCCTTTGTGTGCTCTCTGTGTGCTTCAGGGGAGAGCACACTCTGCAGGTGAAAGGCTTCCACAACAAGACTGCCTTGGATGGTCCAGTCATCACACTGAATGTCCTGCCTGATCCGGAGAAACCTGTCTGCCTCAATGTCAAATATGACAAGAATGCTGCTTTCCCAGCAGGAAGTACCTTCCCTGGTGAGTGTGAGCCAGGAGAAAGGATCTGGATGGAGCTCCTCTCTTGGCTCTGACACTGAGCTCTGAGGGAAGGAGTCAGCTACTCAGCTAGCTAGTGATGGCTCCTTCCTGAGACAAGTGGAAGCCTGGCTTGCTCCTCTGATAAGAATGAGACTCTGGGAAAGGCAGCCTTGATCCTTGGGGTTGATTTGATTTAAGGCAGGCATGGATCAAGTAGCTGGGGTGGTTTTCACAAGGATTGTTACTTGGTCTAGTTCTCTCTGGGGAGAGAAGGTTTTCCAGAGCTGATCTTAGTTATTTTGTTTGTTTGGGTCCTGTTTGGAGTGCAGCTGTTGTCTGTTTTCCCTCAAGGGAAAGATCCATGGAGTTGGATCTCCTTCCCCCTGAATGAACATCATCTTGAGCACATGGTGCCTTTCACTCCACAGATTTCATGGTCAGTGTTCTGTCTGAGGATGAGAACATCATCAAGAACATCAGCCCTGCACGGATTGCCATGAGCATGTGGGAAGCCCAGAGCAGTGGAGCCAGGATACCCATGGATGTGAGTCACCAGCATGCCAGCACAGGACAGACACCTCTCAAGTAGGAACTTTCCTTCATTTAACTCAGCTCAGCAGCCTCTTCTAGACTCTCAATGAGTTCTTTTAAATCCAAGTGTTCCCTGTCAGTCCTGTGTGTCTATCAATAGCTGCCCTGGGCTGCTCAGGTGTCAAGGCTAGAGTAAGGACAGAAGTGCTGCTGCCCTGCAGAAGCTAACTGGTAGCAGGGAGAGTGTTCAAAGGTGCCACTCTGGATTATGCAATCAAACAACTCTGAGAATTAGGAACAGAAACCCCAACTGCAGTGATCTGATGGAGTTCCTGCATGCTGTCAGCACTGCAGCTCATTCAGACTTGGTTAAGGTGAGGTACCTGAACTTCCAGTCTGCTGCACTGAATTTTGTGCATCTCTTGTCTCAGGTGACAACATTTAACTGTAGCAAGGTGAAGGATGAGAAGGAAGATGGCTTCTTCTACTTCAGGTATGGCAGCACTGCTAATTGCTGGTTAATTGACTGTGCAAAAGACAGAAAGTTTCTCCTGCTGGCTTCCAGTGTGTGTCCATTGCCCCTTGGCCTGGCCCTGGGCACCCCTGAGCAGAGTGTGGCCCCAGCCTCTTGCCCCCTGCCCCCTTCAGCTCTTGCTCAGCATGGAGCAGCTCCCCTCTGGCTCTGTTCTGCTCCAGCCTCAGCATTCCCAGGGCTCTCAGCCTTTCCTCCTGCCACACATGCTCCAGTGCCCTCAGCATCTCCCTGGGCTCTCTGCAGCACTTCCTTGTCTCTCTGGAGCTGGGCAGCCCAGAATTGGAACCAGCCCTGCAGCTGTGATCTCCAGAGCAGTAGAAGGGGAGGAGAATGTCCCTCCACCTGCTGCTCCCAGCAGTTTGAAGCACTACTTGGAATTGTAATTGCTTCCATGCTTGTCACTGCACTACTGACTTGCTTCTGTTTTGCATTCATTCAGGGATAAGATGGTTCCAGAGAGAGTGGGCACCTACTGTATCCAGTTCACCTTTGCCATGGACAAGACAAACATCCTCAGCAGTGACCAGGTTGGAGTCTAAGGAATTCTGTGTAGCCAAGAGCCAGCTGGGAGGAACATTGGGATGGATTCAGGAGGCAAATCCTTTCACTTGCTTTCTGCAGGCTTTGCAAAAAAAACCCAACAAAAAGTGGTTTTATTTGTGATAGTTAACAGCTTTTAAACTATTACTAAAGGCTGTTTTCATCAGCCTTTTGTGACTAAGCAGACATTTAGTGGGCTAGCAGCTGCCTGAGGAGCAGCACTGCTTTGTGCTCAGGCTCATTCACTCCAAGCCCATCAGCCCGACCGTGGTTTTGGAGCAAGCCATGCGTGCAGCTGAAGGGCAAGGCCTGCTAGGAGCCATGTGTGATGCTGTTGTGTCCTATTCCTGCTGCCAGGTGGTGGTGGAGGTTGTTCCCAATAAGCCTGTACGGCTGCTGCCTGCCTGTGTGCCAGCTACCCCCACCGTGTCCAACGTGCGCGCGCTCGCCAGCCGCACGCTGCTCCGGGACCTGCAGCTGCACATCGTGGTGAGTGAGGGAGTGCTGGGGCCAGGACTGTTCAATGTATTCATCAATGAGCTGGAGGAAGGGATAGAGTGTTCCCTAAGCAAGTCTGGGGATGATGCCAAGCTTGGAGCAGTGGCTGGCACACCAGGAGCTGTGCTGCCATCCAGAGTGACCTGGACAGGCTAGAGACATGGGCAGGGAGAGACTGAATGACATTTAACAAGGGGAAGTGTAAAGTACTGCATGTGGGAAAGAACAAGCCCATGGATCAGTCCAGACTGGGAACTGATGTGTTGGAGAAGAGCCCTGGGGAAAAAGCTCTAGGAGTGCTGGTGGCTAGGAGGATGCCCATGAGGCAGCAATGTGCCCTTGTGGCCAAGAGGCCAATGGCATCCTAGGATGCATGAAGAGGAGCGTGGCCAGCAGAGCCAGAGAGGTTCTTCTCCCCTCTCCTGTGCCCTGGGGAGGCCTCCCCTGGAATGCTGTGTCCAGTTGTGGGCCCCTCAGCTCCACAAGGCTAGGGAGCTGCTGGAGAGAGTCCAGCCCAGGGCCAGCAAGATCCTGAAAGGAGTGCAGCATGTGCCCTAGGAGGACAGGCTGAGAGAGCTGGGTCTCTGCAGCCCGGACAAGAGGAGACTGAGAGGAGACCTCAGCAATGCTTAGAAATATGTGAAGGGTGAGTGTGAGGAGGAGAGAGCCAGGCTCTGCTCCATGGCATCCAATGGTAGGACAAGAGGCAATGGGAGCAAGTTGGAGCACAGGAGGTTTAGTATTAAGCTGAGGAGGAACTTGTTTGCAGTTCAGGTGCCAGAGCACTGGCCCAGGCTGCCCAGGAGCCTGTGGAGTCTCCTTGTCTGGAGACATTGCTGTGTGACCAGTGTCCAGGCAGCTCTGCAATGTCTCCAGAGAAGGAGATAACAGAGAAGGAGAGTAACTGCTGAGATAACTCAACAGTTACTGCCAGAGGCAAAACAGACTCAACTAGTGGAAAACTAGTTCCATTTATGGCTAATTAAAATAGATTTGAGTAGTGAGAAACAAAGGCAAAGCAACAGGTCCCAACCCAGCCTTTCCCAGGCTCCCCTTTGCTCCAGGCTCCTCTGCCCTTCCCTGAGCAGCATGGGGGTTGTGGTCAGCCCAGCCCAGCTGCTCTCTGCCACTGCTTTCTCCTCACACTTCCCTCCATGGATTGCTCCACTCTGAGTCTCCTCCCAAGGCTGCAGTCCTTCAGGAAGCATCCAGCTGCTCCAGTGTCAAGTCCTGGATGGGTTGGTTGGGACCATCCATGTGCAGCCTGGGGCTGCCCCTTAGCTCCCCTTCCAGAAGTGAGCCTGCAGACCCCTCAGTGCCAGCTCCCTGTCACATAAAGCCAGTGCAGATCAGTTGCTGCAGCTGACATTTCAAAGGAGCTCTGTTGTCTCTTTTCCTTGCAGGATGAATACAACAACCAGACTGGAGCTGAGCTGGATGGCAGAGTGATAGCAAAGATCAAGAGCCCCAACGAGGAGGACATCGAGATCCCGCAGTTCCAGGGGAGAGCTGACTTTCTGTTGGACAGAGGATCAGCCAGGATTGTGAGTGGGGCTGGAATGCAGCAGCTCATTAGCAAGGGCTCTAATGAGGTCTGGGTTCCTACAGCTCCAAAGCTGATCTTTGTGCCTTCCCTTGCAGTAAAGGATTTCCTCTCTAGTCCATTACTGGAGGGACATTCCTTACAGTTAATGGTTGCCAAGCAAAGGGAGATCACCAATCCATCTCCTTAGGGACTGGATCTTACAGGGGAGCCAGGATCATTCTTTTCCATGTAACTAACTCATCCATAGGGAGCAGCTTCCCAGCAGGGAGTGCTGGGAGGAGACAGACACAAACTCTCCCAGTTCCAATTGCTTCTGTACATCAGCACCCCAAAGCCCAACAGAACACTACAATCTGCTGATCCTACACCAAATTTCATCAGAGCCTTCAGTCAGTGCCTCAGCTGTGCAATTGCCCAGATGAGCATGGCACAGCATCAATCCTTCTGTGTCACACAACCCTCCAGCCAGTGCAGGAAAACCTTGATTCACTAGCCAGTCTGTGAGGAGAAGTGACATGAAAAGCAAGCTAGAAGAGTATGAGATGTCAGGTAAAAGGAGTAGACTAAAGAAGTGATTTATGGTGCCCTTTGAGATTCTGTTACTCCCCAGCCATGTTTCAGGAGCAGTAAATGAGTGGAGAAGATCCCTTTCTCAGGCAGGTGGGATGGGAAGAAGTGCAGAGGGCTCAGCTGTAACCTCTGCTCTGATCAAATGCTGCTTTCCTCCCCAAAGCTGGCATGGATACTTGGTAAAACTTGGCTAAAACTGCATCCTCTGAGGGGAATAACAAGCCCATGGAGTGGGCACTGCTCTGGAGCCACTGTAAGCCAAGTGCTGCTTGGTTTGGAGAGGCCAGGCCAGGGGCAGGATGTGTTCTGCTTCCTCATTGCTGGCACCTGGTCCAGTCCTGCTGCTCTGGACAGGAACTTAGTGTGTTCCTGAGTCTCCCATCAGGAGTCATTCCAGCTCAGTGATCCCAGGTGTCTGCTTTAGAGTGATTCCCTGGCTCCAGACAGCTCCCAGAGGGGAAGGCAGGCACTTGTTGGCTGTGATGCAGTGTGCTTTCCTTCTGACCACACTGGAATTGTTCAAACCTGGCTTATCAAGATAAGGAATGCAATTAGCATCAGTGTCATGAAGCTGGGAAGCTGGCATGTTAACCTTCAGCTGAGCTCCAGCAATACTAAACTTGTTGAAGAAAGGAAGATGTTCTGCTTGGGATGAGTGTAACTTTTCCAAGGAAAAGCTCTTTCCACTAGAGACTTCTGATTCCTTCTATAGCTGCAATAGCTTTGGAAGCTTGAGGAGTTTGCCTTTGAAGGCTATCTGTCTGTCTGTCCATCTCTCTCTCTCTTGATTTGGGCAGCAGAGTAGCAATTTGTCCATGTTAAAGGTGGAAGCAGGATGAGTTTTATCCTAAGCTTTCTTCATTCTATGCATGACCTTTCCCAGAGGAACAGGACATGGAGATGTTAGCTGTACTCCTTGTCTTCCACTTCCTTTGTGGTTTGCTTGTGTTTTGTGTGTTAGTGAAGGCTTTAGCTTGTCCTGTTGGTAAGGAATGGGTAAGAAGTGAGTAGTGCTTGGATGATGATGTTCATTCCCTTGGGACCTGCTGTCTCCTTCCATGGTAACAGCAGGAACTTGAGCTCAGGCCTGGGAATAGCTTGGTTCTGCTGCTCTGTCTCTGTGCCATTCTGTGTGCATTTGCTGCTGTGCTGGGTGCAGTGCAGCCAGGGAGCTCTTGCTTGGGACAGAGCAGAGAGAGCTTTGTGGGAGCCTAGTGTCTGAAAGAAGAGAGAGAGCCAAGGCTCTGCAAGCAGGTAAAGTGACAGTTCTTCCATCATATAATTCCTGCTAAATCTTTTGGATTTCACCTCTCTTTATGAGGTATAAAAGGCATTTTTGAGCCAGTACTTAAACCTGCAGTAATATTGTGTAGACCTGCTGTGTTGATGAATGCTTCTGTTGCTGTGTGTGAGAACCTGAACTCCTCTGTGTTTGTTCCTTTTCCTAGAACCTCATGCTGGCTGAGAACAGCCCTGGCAGGGACAGCACTGAGTACATTCTGGTGTTTGAGGCAGAGGTGGCAGCTCTGCAGCAGCCCCTGGAGCCATACTGCCTGTCCTTCATGTTCTACAACGGTGCGTGGGCCAGCCAGAGCCCTTCAGGAGGGGGCAGCAGCCTCCTGCCTGCTGCTGCTGCTCTTGGCAGCAGCTCTAGCACTGTGTGTGCTTCCTACCAAGAGATCTCTGTGTGTTCCTGCAGACTTCAGGAAGCAGCAACAGATGGCAACACTCACCAAGGAGAGGGACCAGCTCTCTCGCTCCATAGATGTCTACAGGAACTGGTTTGACACCCATAATCAGCTGGTGACTGAACTGAAATGTGAGTGCCATCCACTCCAGACAGCAATTTACCAGCAATTAAACTCCTTCTGCCCTTAAGGGTCTGCAGAACATAGAGGGAGAAAAAACAGTCTAATGATGAGATCCCAGTAATGAGCAGGGAGTAAAGCTCTGCATTAGCAGGGAAGCTTCTAGATGTTTGGAGGGTCTGGATTTGAGGTAGAGCTTCTCACCTCAGAGCTGTCAGAAGGAGGAATAAAGCACAGCAGTTGGAGGTCTTGATTCTTGCCATCCATGGCTGCCTTGCATTCCCATCTCTGCAGTGGGTGTGTGGGAGCTCATCCATCTGGAGATGCAGCAGAAGCAGTGCTAGTGAGTGAACTATAGCTGGTCCTGCTCTGAAATGTTAGTCTTACATGGTCAAAATGTTACCTTTTCCCCCCCACATTTACCCTGTGTGTGGGGTTGGCTGTGGGGCAGCATCCAGGGAAGCTGTGAGCAATTCTGGACCAACTGTCCCATGGCTCTAATTCATTTCTTTCCTCTCTGTTGATTTGATTTGTTTCAGGTCAGGTTAGAGAAGCTGAAACCAGAGAAACTCACCTGAAGAATGAGCTGAGAAAGCACCAGATTGAAATACCACTGACAAACACAGTATGGCTTGGCTCTGGCTGAGCTCCAGAGCATCCTAAAACTCACTCTAAGCTTGATATAAAATTGTTCTATAGCATCAGTGATTCCCATTAGTGATCTGTGTCCACTAACTTTAGATTCTAATTCTCAGCTTCAATATGTAGATTCTCTCATAAAACAGAAGATGTTGGATCAAGAAGCAGTCATGAAGCAGCCAAGGAGAACTTGTACCCTCCCCAACTACCCAAAAGGCAACCCAGATATCCTAGGCAAGGTGAGTTTTGTCTTAGCCTGCAGGGGACTTTAGTTGTTTGCAGGAAGTGGGAGCATTAGAAAGGAGAAAGTGTCAGGAGGAGAGAGCCAGGCTCTGCTCCATGGCATCCAATGGTAGGACAAGAGGGAATGGGAGCAAGTTGGAGCACAGGAGGTTTAGTATTAAGCTGAGGAGGAACTTGTTTGCAGTTCAGGTGCCAGAGCACTGGCCCAGGCTGCCCAGGAGCCTGTGGAGTCTCCTTGTCTGGAGCCATTGCAGAGCTGCCTGGACACATTGCTGTGTGAGCTGGTCTAGGTGCTCCTGCTCTGGCAGGGGGGTTGCACTAGATGAGCTTTCTAGGGCCCTGCCAACCCCTGACATTCTGTGATTCTGAGATGGCACTGCTAAGCCATGAGGTGAGCTGCTCTTCCCTAGAGCCATCAGCAGGGGAATTGCATGTGCAGCTGAAGCTGCAGGGGGCTGGAAGCACTGCAGCTCAGGTTGGTTGGGGCTCTGAGCAGCCTGATGTGGTTCTAGAATCCTAGAGTGGTTTGGGTTGGAAGGGACCTCTGGAGCTCATCTAGTGCAACCCCCCTGCAGTGGCCAGGGACATCCCCAACTAGAGCAGCTTGCCCAGAGCCCTGGCAAGCCTCACCTGCAATGCCTCCAGGGATGGGAACTCAACCACCTCCCTGGGCAACCTGGGCCAGTGTTCCACCACCCTCGTGGGGAGCAACTTTTTCCTCATATCCAGTCTAAATCTACTCTTCTCCAATGTAAAACCATTGCCCCTTGTCCTTTCCCTGCAGGCCTTTGCAAACAGGCCCTCTGCAGCCTGCTTGGAAGTTCCCTTTAGGTCCTGGAAGGTCACTAGTAGAAGGCTGGGGCTCCCTTGCAGCTCTAGCCTTTGCAGGGATGCGGTTAGGAGGAGAAGGGCAGTGCTCTCACTGCTGTGCTGAGTGTCCTCCCCTGTGTGGCCCAGATTGCCCACCTGGCTCACATCGAGGACAACGAGGCAGCCAAGGTGATCTCGTGGCACCTGGCCAGTGACATGGACTGTGTGGTGACCCTGAGCACCGAGGCCGCACGCTGCATCTTCGACGAGACGCACGGGCGCCAGCAGGTGCTGCCCCTCGACTCCATCTACAAGAAGACCCTCCCGGACTGGAACAGGTACAGGGCAGCAGCTCAGCCTCTGCAGCCCTGCTCCTCACAGCTGCCTCTCCCTGGGCTTTAACACAGAGCCTGCAAAAGCAGCTGTGAGTGCCCTGGGGGGAGTGTCTCTGGAGAGCAGCTCTGCCACACCTGCCATTTCAGACTCTGCTGGGATCATTCCTGGGGAAGGGCTCAGGGGCGCTTAGCTCACTTTGGGATTGCAAACTAGGTTGTCAGAAGCAATAATGAAACAAGGACAGATTACTCTTTCCTCTCTCCTCTTTGTAAGCAGGCCTTTACCTCACCTGAGAAATGGGAAGATCTTCTTCAGGCCGGTTGGCAATCCTGTGTTTGCCAGAGATCTGCTAACATTCCCAGACAATGTAGAGCACTGTCAGACAGGTAAGGGATTCAAGAGCACTTGCTCTAACTTCTGTCTTTGGGATAAGTGGCATACAGAAGCACAGCAAATCATAATCCACTGAGTGATCTTCCCTGAGGCAGAGCCCAGGGGACATCTCTCCTGAGGGCTGCTGGGAAGAGGAGGATGGCATTGGCATCACCTGTTGCAGCCAGGACCTTTCTCTCCTGCTGCTTGCCTTCCTTTTTCTCTGCTGTAAATAGTAGAGATTGTTTTCTCTGTGTTATATCCAATTATTCCCAAGCTCTGTGAGCAGCAACTGACAACCATGGCAGTTAGACTTTGTACAGAACAGGCTTCTCTGAGCAGAGGAAAGGTCTTAAACTCAGCTGGATCACCAGCCTGTCAGTGTTTTTTCTTCTTTGAGCCACTGAAACTGAGAGCAGAGTTCAAGGAGTTAAAAATATGATCATTTCTGTGGTTTCCTAGAGCTTGGGACTTGTATGATGTGTGTCTCCATAAGTGTAAGCTCTCCAGAGAGTTCTTCAGTGGAAAAACACAGTCAGTTATGCCATCAGCAGTTAAACAGCCTGCATGGTTTTCTGTGTGACTTTGATGAGAGCAGAGGATTGCAGCAGCAGCCTCAGATGCATACTTGCTACATCTCCCTGAGTGAAGATCCTGCACGTGCTCTTTCCCTGGCCCTTCTCTGGAAGGCTGTAGGAATGATGCCTGCAAAACTGATCCAAGTGCTTTTGCTGGGGAGAAATTCCCTGATGGGAAAAATTGCCTTTTGCAGTGTTTGGGATGCTGTTGGGGGACACTATCATCATAGACAACCTGGATGCTGCCAACCATTACAGGAAAGAGGTATGTTCCCATTCTCCTGGAGACTTTCCCAACCATCCAGCCAGCAGCCCCATGCTCACCATCAGCTGCACATCCCCTGCAGGGATGGTGACTGCAGCAGCTCCCTGGGCAGCATCCCTGCAGAGCTGCTGTGTGTGTGCCTTGCAGGTGGTGAAGATCACACACTGCCCCACGCTGCTGACCAGGCAGGGGGACAGGATCCGCAGCAACGGCAAATTCGGGGGCCTGCAGAACAAAGCTCCTCCCATGGACAAGCTCAGGGGCATGGTCTTTGGAGCACCCATCCCAAAGCTCTACTCCACCTTCTCTGGCCAGATAGGTGAGTTCAGGAAGGCATGGAAAAGCACAACTGCCCAAATCAGGCTCCCTGCCTCTCTGTGGTGTTCTCTCATGGGACAGAACAAGGAGAACTGCAGTTTAGCTTCAGTTATGTTAAGAAATACAACTTGCCCAGTGCCCTGTTGATCAGCTGCACTGTTCTGAAGAGCTGACAGCTCTTACATTCTCTTCTTAGTCAGGAAGAGCCTGAGCAGTGCTCACCAGGGCAATCCTTCAACCAGCAGGCATGAGAAGCTTGAGCCCTTGAAAGACCAGTTTCAGAGCTTTCTCCTCTAGAAACACCACACATCAGTTTAGGACTTCTTCCTGAGCAAGAAAGCTCTGTGGAGCAGTGGTGGGAAAAATCCTGTTCCCACCAGAGCCATGCACAGCATCTCCTACCAGGAGACAGCCTGTATTTCCTAGGGGCTCCCTCACAGCTCATGATGTGCATGGATTCTGCCTGGCAGAGTACAGCTTAGAAATCCAGTGAGGAACAGCTCCTGGAACTCTTCCTGTACTGCTTGACATACGTGCTCCATGCCTGCACAGGGAGAAGCTCTTTGTCTCCCATGTTTGTTAGCCAAACACAGCCTTGTGTGCTCTCTGCTGCCCTGTCCTTGTCCATTATCCATGGGTGGCACAAAGCAAAGCTGGATCAGTGTTCCACACTGGAATGCAGTTCACCTCAGGAGTAGGAGCTTGCTGGCACTAAGAGCCAAGGCTTCTGGAAGCCCACCAAGGCCCTGAAGGTGCAGAGCTGAGCTGGGAGCACAGGAGGTGTGAGGAGATGCCTGTTCCCCGCAGCACTTCCAGAGTTCTCTGCTTCTTCCTGGGCTCCAAGAGAGAAGAGGAACCAAAGTGCTGACTCTGGTGTTTTTCCCCTCTGTCTGTAGCCATTTCAAGGGCAGCCACTGCTCCCCTCTGGGTCTGGCTGGGGATGTGTTAGTGCTTGCTCGTGACTCCTGGGCAGTGCCTGGCTTGTGTCTGGTAGCCTTCCAAAGCCAGGCCTGTGCTCTGCTGGCTGCTGATGCTCTGCTCCCTCCCCAGAGCTCCTGCAGCAGTACCGTGCAGCTGTGCTGAAGCTGGACACTGTCAACAAGGACCTGGACCTGCACCTGCAGTCCCTGCACACTCCAGAGGCACAGAAGAAGAAACAGGAGCTTGCTGAACAAGAGAAAAGCCTCAAGCTAATAGAACAAAAGCTGGGTAGGTCATTGCAGACTATTCTTGGAGAGCTGTTACTGTATCCAGGTGTGTTCAGGTTGTTAGCATTAATTAAGAGGTTAGAGATGTCTGATTTTAGGGAGAGAAGAGACAGACTGTGTGTAGAGGTGACAAGGACAAGAGGAAATTGCCACAAGCTGTCCAAGGGGAGGCTTAGGTTGGATATTGAGAACAATCTCTTCATGGAAAGGTTTGTCCAAGCCTGTGCCAGGCTGCCCAGGGCAGTGCTGGATTCCCCATCCCTGGAGGGGATGCAAAGCCCTGGAGATGTGGAGCTGAGGGACATGGCTAGTGGTGAGCTGACAATGCTAGGGAACAGCTGGGCTGGATCATTTCAGGGGTCTCTTCCAACCATGTCAGCTCTGGGATGCTGTGTCTGAAGCCTGACTGCACAGGTCTGGCACTGCTGTTAGAGAGCCTCTTGATAAGAGAGCTGACTGATGGGCTTACCATCCCTGTTGTGCTGTTGGTTTCCATCCCTGTTGTGCTGTTGGTTCCCATCCCTGCTGGGCTGTTGGTTCCCATCCCTGTTGTGCTGTTGGTTCCCATCCCTGCTGGGCTGTTGGTTCCCATCTCTCTCTGCTGTGCTCCTTGCCCCAGGCATGAATCGCTCGGAGCGAGTCTCTGTGTCCCTGCTGCAGCCTGTCACCTTGGATCTGTCTGACACTGCCACCCCTCCCAAGAGAATGAGGAGAGACACCACAAAGAAACTGTACAGGTGAGGCTGGCCTGAGGCTGGCAGCTTGGCTTTGGCTGGGGGAGGTTGTTAGCTTCTTTGGGGTTTTGGTGTTTATAAATCCATATTTGTATCCAGTGAGCAGAGTCTGCAGGAGGCTGCTGCTCATGGTCACTGCAGGGCTGGGGCCAGCTCTGGGCTGCCCAGCTCCAGAGAGACAAGGAACTGCTGCAGAGAGCCCAGGGAGATGCTGAGGGCACTGGAGCATGTGTGGCAGGAGGAAAGGCTGAGAGCCCTGGGAATGCTGAGGCTGGAGCAGAGCAGAGCCAGAGGGGAGCTGCTCCATGCTGAGCAAGAGCTGAAGGGTGCAGGGGGCAAGAGGCTGGGGCCACACTCTGCTCAGGGATGGGACAATAGCAACAAACTGGAAGCCAGGAGCTTCCAGAAAGTTGTTTGTTGTGAGGGTGCAGAGCCCTGGCCCAGGCTGCCCAGAGAGCTTGGGGAGTCTCCTGGTGTGCAGAGATGCCAAGGGCAGCTGGAGGGGATGGACTGGCTATGATCCCCAGAGCTCCCTTCCCACCCTCACCATGCTGCATTCAGTGAGGTACTGGGCAGATGAGCAGAGAAAGAGTCCTTCTCACACAACTTTTCCTAAGTCACTCTCTGAGGTGAGCTGGTGGTCAGGAATTTACCACAGCAATCTCTTCCCCTCTATGCCTACTTCTGCAGAGCTTCTGTGGCTAATGAACATTGTTACAGAAGAAAAGCTAAAGTCAGTGTCTTTACAATGCCATGGAGCTGCCTCTTGCACTCTCTCAGGTCTCCTGTTTGCAGCATGAGGCTGAGCTGTGCTCCTGCTTTGAGGTGATTCCAGTCTTGACTCAGCTGTGCTGTGCAGATCTCTGCAGTTTGCACTCTTTTAGCATCTGCCTGTATTATTTTCTGGATCATCTAGTCATGGAGTGGTTCTATATTTAAACTCCTTAGCCCCATTTGAACACCCTAGTGACAAGAACAAGCAGTTGTGCAGCACCATGAGGTTTGTACCATTTATACTAGTGCTCTGTGCTTTTGCATCCCTTCTTATCCAAGAGATAAACATAAGAAGGATCTAGAAATGGAGCTAGCAGCCAGGGCTTGGTTTGTAACACAGTGTGCTGTTTGTGTTCAGCTCAGAGGAATGGATCTCCTCTCCCTCCAAGAAGCAGCAGCAGCCCCTGCAGATCTTCCCTTCAGAGCTCAATGGGACCCCAAGGAAGAGGAAAGCCTAGAGCTGCTGTGTCTGGAAACTGTGAATGTGCTGAGCTGGAGGAGATGTTCATCTTGTATTGCCCATCACTATGGAGATTTTTATACTGATAGAGGACATCAATGTATTTCAGTTAGTAGGAGCAGGAGCTGAAGTATTTAACATGGGTAGCCTCCTTTTTGTATAGTTCATTCTCATTTCTGAAAGCTTTCAGAGTTTTTATGTTCCTGTGTGAAAAGAGAAGAAAAAAAAAACACAACAAAGTTTAAGATATATTCTTTTTTATTTATGAGGAAAAAAAAATGGATCTTTTCAATAAAAGTGCTTCAGTACAAAGGCCTGCCAGCAGAGTCCTGTGCAGTGATCAGCCCCAGAGTGGCCATGGCAGGAGAGGCTCGTGCAGGCTGCCCCAGGGAGGACATGCTGCAGTGCTGAGCTGGGCAGGCTTGGGCAGCAGCATGCTGAGCCCTGAGCAGCCTGGGGAGCCTCCAGGGCTGAAGAGGCAGCTGCCCCTGCACTCATGTCCAGCCTGTGCTGTGTATCTCCCTCAGAAATGGGGCAAAGAGATAGTAACTTGTGAGTAGGAGAAGTGCAAGAGGGAGGTGGCTCATGGGGGGGAAAAGGGGATGCTGTGCCACTGCTGACTGCTCTTCCACATCTGTGTCACCACAGCCCTGCTAAGAGAACCTTGCTGCTGAGGCAGAGCAGACACTGCTCCTGGACACCAGAACTGTGGCTAGGCCAGGAGGATTTGACTAGAAAGTGGTAATGTCAGAGAGGAGAAAGAGAAATCCTCCCAGCTGAGCTGTGCATGGGCAGAGCTGCAAATGGAGACCTAAGCTGGAGGTAAAATCACTGTGTTGGGAAGCTGGAGGTACCTGGACAGAGCTTTACTTTCAGGCTGTGGTTCTGTTGGCCTTCATAAACACCTAAAGCAAAGTGGATTTTCCATGGTTTAAGAGATGGAGCTTTAAAATGCTAGAGAGAGTAGTCAAGAGGTGAATGAGACAGAGAAGAGAGGCCAAGGTTCCTCCTGCAGTGCTGTGCAGCATGCACAGGGCAGAAGGGGAACAGGAGCCTGCAGCTCTCCCAGCAAGGGCCCTTCCCCTTCCAAAGACATGAGGGCATCCTGGGGAGCTGTGGCTGCTGTGCACCCCATGGCAGTGCTGCTGGAGTGAAGGGTATCCATTGAGCAGTGGGTTAGGGCCTCCAAAACCTCCTGTCTTCTGAAAGACAGTCTAAACCACTCCAGACATCAGTTTGTCCTAAAGAAAGCCAAGCTATTGAAGAGTAACACCAGCCCCAGCCCAGTCTGTTCTTCAGCTCCAGACCTGAACCAGGCAGCCCTAAAGGAGGCTTTGCCACATCAGACCTGCTCCCACCACACCACATTACTCCTTAGTGTGTCACACGTGCCTTGTGCAATGGAATTAACCCCTAAAACTGAGAGCTCATTTTCTGCAGTGACCAAAGCCCAAGTTAATTCCCATGAAATACAGCTGGAGAGGAGTGAAGTGGCAGGACCAGCAAAGGAGAACTTCACCAAGGACTGCCTCAGGGCACACGTGCCTGGCCTGCTCCCATGGACATGACTGCTGAACTCCAAGGATCTTCCAGCAGGTATGTTCCACCCTGAATGAGCACTGGAGGTGGGGATGGCAGCCCCAGCCCTGCTCAGGCTGCCTGGGCACACACAGCTTCCCCCCAGCCCTGCTCAGGCTGCCTGGGCACACACAGCTTCCCCCCAGCCTGAGGAATGCACTGAAACAATGGAGGAGGCAGTGCTGGGAGTTGCTCAAGAGCTGCTTTTCTTCAGCAGAGCCCTGGGGAAGTTCTAGGAGAGAAGATGTTCTGTGGGAAGTGGGAAGGGATGCTTGGAGTCCTTTCACTGGCAGGGACTGCTGGCAGAAGAAGTCAGGAGAGGAGTTTTAGCAATGCCTCCCAGAGCTGAGCCAGCAGTGGGAAGTTGAGGCAGAGCTGCTCAAGTGCAGCATGCTGGAGGCTGGCACAGGTTGGGAAGCTTCCCATGCTGGTGTGGAGCCTTCTGCTGGTGATGGCAGCAGATAATGTGGCTGCAGAGAGCTGCCTCAGCCTTCCCTCGCAGCCCTGAGCTGGCAGCCTGGGGCACAGGGGTGCTCTTCTCCTGATCTCCTGCTCCAGCATTTGAACCACTGCTTTGAGGAGTGTCATTGCCCTGCCACTGGAAAGCCTCCAGCTGTCAGAGGCATTTTATTGTCCTGCACAGTGTGAAAAGAAAAAAGCCCCTCAGGGAGTGGGGGGTCAGGCCAAGGCTTGGCTTCTCCAGCTGCACTCTGGATGGAGATTTTACCTGCCTGCAGAGCTGAGCCCATCTGGGGGTCAGCCTCTGAGCATCCAAGCTGCAGGAGACCTGAGTGCTGTGTCCTGCCCTGCAGGGGAGCTGCTGGGGGCTGGGCTCACTGCACAGGGCTGCACTGTGTCCTCTGAGCTGCTGGGGACAGGGAGCTTGGGATGGTGCTTGGCTCTCTCCCCTCTACCAAACTTTGCCACCCACACATGCACAAGTGTGGGGAGGGTTAGGCTGGAGAAGAGGAGGCTCAGGGCAGACCTTAGCTCTCTCTGCAGCTCCCTGACAGGAGCTTGGAGCTAGCTGGGGGTTGGTCTCTTCTCCCTAGCAATGGGAGAAGAGGAAACAACCTCAAGTTGTGCCAGGAGAGGTTTGGGTTAGCCACGAGGAACAATTTCTTCCTGGCAAGAGTGGTTAGGTGTTGGAGCAGGCTGGCCATGGAGCCACCATCCCTGCCAGGCCTGGACACCAGCTGCTCCCTAGGTATTCTTAAGGCTCACAAACACATTTAAGCTCTGAATGCTCTGCTGTCTCTTACCCTAGCATGGCAAGAAGCATGAGTGCTGCTGTGCAGGCAGATTGGCAGCATTATTGCAAGCCAGGGTGTTGAAGTGTAAATAACAAGTGAACTGTTGAACCCTTGCATTCCCCCAGGCTCAGAGACAGAGCACAACCTGCAGCCTTGTGACAGGACTTGGACAAAGGGAACTATCTGGAATTACCATGCCTTGTTCAGATTGGTTTGTAGTCTGACTTCTGCTCTCACCAAGAGAATCCAAACCTCATTCATGCTTTGTGATGCTGAACCAAAGGGTAAAGTTTAGGGGTTGGACTAGCTGACCTCTAGAGGTCTCTCCCAACCTAAACCATGCTTTGATTCTCTGATTTTTCTCATTGTTTTTCTCTTCCTCCTCTTTCAGATAGACCTTCTCAGCAGCAGAGCCCTGTTTGTCTCCTGTTTGAGAGCCTCTGGAGCTGAGAGGTGAGGGAATCAGCCCAGCAATAAGCAAAGGACACTGGCAGCCCCTGTGCTGTGGGTGCAGCTCATCCCTTCAGCCTGGGCTGCTCTCAGCAAGGCTTACCCAGTTTCTCTGCTGACAGCCTCCTGTGTGAGAGAGATTAGCCTTCCCCTGTGCCAGATGCTTGATAGCACTATCAGACTGGAGCAATCTGAGGTCAGGGAGTTTGCTGGTGAGCTCTGCTGCCAGGACTGCCTGTTCCAGCTCCTTATAAAGACAGGCTGACACATCTGTGTGCTGTGCTGGAGCTGTGAGCCTCTCCTCTGCTGACAAATCAGCCTGGACAATGTGCTGCCTTCCTGGGCTGAGAGTGGAGAGGAACCTGGGCTCTTGTTCCTCAGCTAGGAAGCAGCAGCAGTTCAGTGTGCTGCAGGGACATGGAAACACTTAGAGCTAGAGCTTGTCTGCTCCTCCTTCTGTTGTAGCTCTCAGCATGTTTGTGGATGTCAAAGCCACAGCTCTTAGGTCTGCTCTCTCTGGCCCCTGCCTGCCCTCTGACTGTCCATCTCCCCTCCCTCCTTCCAGCACTCCTGGCAAAGAAGGGATCTGTGAGAGCATCCTCAGCTTCCAGGCAATGCCTGAATGGCACAAAGGGAGAGATGCAGGAGCAGTGACATCCCGGGAAGTGCACTTAGATGAACAATAAATCATGCCATCTTGGAATCCACACCAATCATTTCCTTTGGGAAGCACTGCTTTCTGCTCCTCAACAGATACACAGTTAGTAAAGACTGAGAGATTTGGGAGTGCTAGAGGGAAGTTTCCTCTCAGGACAAAAAGCAAGAGGACAAGCAGAATCTTGAGGATGAAAAGAGAACTGTTGGATCCTCTGTGCCTAAGGATGCCAAAGGCTTGCAAGGGGAAGTGCTGGATGTCTCTTCACACAAACAATTCTTTCCTAAACTTCAGGTTCATTGTGGTGGTACAGACTCCTGCAGGATGGGAGCTAAAGAGAGATTCCTTGCTGCAGGCACTGATGCTCTGGAGTCCTGTGGGAGCTGCTGGCTGCTCTGAAAGCCAAGCCCTTGGATTTGCAGCCTCAGGACACAGGAGAGTGGTTCTCCTTGAGCTCTCCCTTGTGTGCACAGTGGTCCTGAGGATAGGCTTGAGCTGCTCCTCACTGGCTCTGCTAGCTGCACAGTCTCTGCCTTGGGTGATCTGTCACTGAGTAACCTGCACTCAGAGGTCAAGTTTGAAACCCCAAGGCTTTCTCCTTGTTTGAAACACCAGCCAAAGCAGCAGAGAGCAGCTGCTCCCTCTGAGCCCCACACACAGGGCATGGGTGCTGCTGAGGCCTCTCAGCTCCAGCAGGCCCAAGGCAGCCTCGTCCTGCCCAGCACTCAGGTTTGCTTCTCTCTAAGCTCTTTTATAACCATTTCTTTGCCAATAGCAGAAGAGGCCCAGGCCCTAGAGACAGGCTCTAGGAAAGGATTGCTCTGCTTCCACCCCTGGATGGGAGGCCAAGCCATGTTGCAATGTTTGGCTGGGGACTTGTGTCTTCTTTTGTTGTTGTTAACTGCCTGCAGACCAAGTGAGTATCCAGGCGAAGGATCTAGGCTTGGATTTGCAGCTCTGCTCCTCATCCTTACAATCCCCAGAGCCTGGAAGCAATTAGGAAGACTCAACACTTACTCATCTCAGCAGAGTCCCTGAGAAATGCCTGGGGCATGAAGAGCTGTCTGTGGATTGGGGAGCAACTGGAATGTTACAGACCCAGGGTGGATTCAGGGAGCAATTGGAATGTTAGATTCCCACTTAGCTCAGACTGAATTGAAGGGAAAGGAGGGAAGAGTCCCTCCAAGTTGCACAGCAGTAACTCAGCCCTGAGCTGTACCAGCAAATGCTTCCCCACGAGGGAAAGGAGCCAAGGGACTGTAAGGAAAGGCTGAGCTGGGAGGCAGAGGAAGCTCTGATCCCTCGAGGGGCTAAGTCTGTGTTGCCTTTCAGTGTGCCGGAGAGCAAAGAGTGCTCAGGAGAAGCTGCAGTGCCTGCTCCAGAGGATGCTGAGAGGCAGAAGCAGTTGGATCAAGCCGGGAAGTTCCTGGCTGGAAAGGCAGGAGATGGTAGAAGTACTCCATTCTTTCTCTGGGAGGCTGTGGGGTGGTTTTGAGTCAGCTTTCCAAATTACTCTCTGCACAGCAATGCCAGAACTAACTTCTTGCAACACAATCTGAAGTGCTAGGATCTGCCTGGAATTCCAGGAACTGGAGCTTGGATGGAAAAGCCCAGGGTGGGAGATGCACCACCAGAAGTGTAAAGGCACAGGAAGCACATCAGGGGCAGAGATGACTTTCTGTGCCTCAGGCTGTAAAGAGAAGGCTGACAGGACAAAGTAGAGCCCCTAACCTAACAAGGACAAGGCCTTCCTCCTCCAGCAGGGTAAAGTGTTGGGCTGGGCAGACCTCTCTAGGAAGAGATGTTTGGGAGCATTTCCAGGGTTCAGGCACACAGCACAACTCGTGCATGAGGCAGTGGAGCTGGGGCTGTCTCAGGACACAGCAGAGTTGCTCCTGGCAGCTGTCTGAAACTAAACCTCCTCACTTCTTCTTTCTAGACATTTGGCTTGCTCTGTGCTCCAGACACAGCTCTGCTCTCCTGCTGGCCCCATCCTTCCTGCTCATCCTCTGCTGCCTCCTCCGTGCAGTGTCCTTGTGCAGGGATGGCACATCCTGATGGGCTTGAGCCACTTCCCTTTGCCCTAGTGCAGGGTAAGAATACAGCTAGAGCCTCTCGGATGCCATTGCTGTGACAGTGGCAGGCTCCAGGAGAGCAGCAGGAAGGTGCTGCTGTGCCTCTGATGGTGAAGCTGAGAAGCCATGTGCAGTGTCCTGGTTCTCCACAGTTATGCTGGAAGGAGAGAACCAGCAGCCAGCTCTGTGTTTCTGAGCAGCAGTGAGCTCTGTAAGCTTCCTCTCTCTTGCAGGAGGAGCTACACAACCTGACAGGCAAGAGCAGAACTGCCTCCCCTTCTCCTCTGCCTCCCTCTCTCTCTATCCCCTAGCATCTCTGGCAGGCACCTGCAAAGCCACAGCATTCCTTCCTTCCTCAGTCCTCAGCCCAGGGCAGGAACAACTCCACCATGCTGTGTGTCCAAGGGAATAAAAGGAAAAGCTGAACAGCCAGAGGCACAACCAGAGTCTGTGCTAAAGGTTGTGCTGCATTTTCCCTGTCCTAAGGAAGTGTTGGAGCTCACTCTCCCCAGGGCTGATGCTCTGAGGAAATAATGCCAGGTGCTCTGATCTGAGCCCATGGCCGAGTTCACTCTTGAGCACACGCTGCTCTGCATCAATTCCCTGGATCATTCTGAAGCCATCAGTTCCTTTTGCCAGTCCTGCACACAGCCTTGCTCTCTGCAAGGGTTGCACTCATTTGATGCACCACTGCTCAGCCCACCAGCAGCAGCAACCTTCAGCTTCTCCTCTGCCAGGCACCATCCTGGTTTGGTTAGAAGTGAACTCACTGCATGTTGAGTTCACTCCTTGGAATCAACCAGCATCTCTGTGCCCAAACTGAGATGGGAAGGGAAACTCACAGCTGCTGTGGCTGGAGGTGCTTGGAGAGAGCCCCAAGAGCCTGGGCAAACTGGGCAACAAGGGATTACAGGCTCAGAAGAACCTGATTTTCTTTTATGAACCAGGAACAGTGCCATGGCTTAAAAATCTGTTGAGAGCTTTGTCCCAAACTCCATCAAGTGCCACTCACTGCCTTTCTCTCCTCCCCAGCTCCTCCCTTGAGCCTGGGCCAGGCCCAGGAGGAAGGGCAGCACTGCACACAGAGGGATGCCAGCAGTGCTACTCTTCATCCTGCACTGCCATCAGAGGGGAGACACCAGATCCTTGGCTTCCTAGCAAGCAAGGCTGGCAGGAGCTGCTGGGTAAGCAATGTTGAGAGCTTCAGACTCAAGCCTGAAGTTCATTTCAGCAGCTGAGCTGCAGGTTTTCTTGCAGAGGTAGCAGATGTAGCTTTGTCTAGAGCTGCTTGGTCCTTCTAAGCTTTGTGGAGTTAGAGCAGCAGCAGCTGTGGAAAGAACAAGAGCATTGTGTGTCTTCTCCATTGGAGTCACTTGGCAGTTCCTCCAGGACAAAGGTGAGCTCTGGGAGAGGAGGAGCTGGAGGTCACCAGCACTAGGGCTCAGAGTAGAGATGTCACTATTCCTGCTTAGATGGCTGGTGAGGTGACAGGCACAGCACATCCCTGGCACAGGGCTCTCCCCTCCCTTTCTGCTGAGGATGGTGAGACACTGGCACGTGTTGCTCAGAGAGGAGGTAGCTATCCCATCCCTGGGGACATTCTGTGATACCCACGGGCACAAGGAGGCTGGAATGGCTCCTTCCAGCAGTGTCCCACATTCCCTTTGATCCCACAGTCCAGTCTGTGGTTTGCAGGTCAGAGAGGTAACAGCAAATGCACATCTGCTTTCTCTCCACCACAGCACAAGCTCAGTGCTTTTTTCTGTGGGAACATCCTGATGCTTCAGGCTCCTTTTGCTGGAGTCAGCCCGTTAATTTTTGTTGCCTGCAGTCATCCTCAAGACAAGCATGACCTCAGCCTTTCCTTGCTGAATGGCTTTCCCTTTGTGGGACAATGTGCAGCTCTTCCATATTGCTCATTGCTTTGGAGAAGGACCAACTTCATCAGTTCCTTGAGTGGATGGGGAGGGGAAAAGGAGGAGTGAGCCTTCTTCATTGCTTTATAGGGACTGAGCTGAAGTCTTGCTTTCTTCAGGCTGCAGCAGCTCCAAATAAGTTATTCATGAATAATAAAGGCCCAACCAACCTGAGCTGGGATGGTTCCAGGGATGAATGGGACATCTCCCACCTCTCTGGGCAACCTGGGCCAGGCTCTCAGCATCCTCAGCATCAAACATTTCTTCCTTCTCTCTACTCTAAGTCTCTCCTCTTTTTGTTTCAAACCATCTCCCCTTGTCCTGTCCCAACAGCTCCTGCTGTAAAGATTGTCCCCATCACTAACAGGACACATTTCTCCTGGGGGCAGAAAGCTTTGCTGTATCTTTCCAGTGAAACAGCCACTAAAAAGCACTCTAAAAGCCTCATTTAAAGCTTCTTTCCCTGTCAGACTGAAGGAGGTTGAGGGAGGTCATTGGGTGAGAGGGGCAGATGAATCCAGCCTGTTCCAGCAGGTCTGGGCAGATGGGAGGTTCAGCTTCAGCATGTCAGCCCTGGCAAGCTGGAGCAGCTGCTGCAGCCACGGGAGCCTGTGGGCAGGGCTGGGGCTGCTCAGGCTCAGCAGCAGCAGCTCCCAAATCTCACACCCGCCCTCTTCTCCACCCAAGCACCATTCCCTTCCCTTCCCTCCCTCCAGCAGGAGCAGCCTGCCCTGGCCCAGCCTTGACACTTCTGCAGCTTTGCCTGAATCCCAAGCAATGGCTTCAGGAGGGCAGGAGCTGAGGGTGATGGAGGAATGTCCCTGTGGTGCAGCTTTGCCTGAATCCCAAGCAATGGCTTCAGGAGGGCAGGAGCTGAGGGTGATGGAGGAATGTCCCTGTGGTGGTACCCATCACAGGCAGCCTCTCAGGGGCAGGTCACCCACTCAAACATGCTTGAGTTGGGTTTTAACACCCAAGTGGGTTTGGATGCCTGTTGCTCTCTCTGCCTAGCAAAGTTCTCTGTCTAGGACCACAGGATGGTTTTGGTTGGAAGAGACTTTTCAGATCCAGCTCAGCACTAACCATGTCCCTCAGCTCCACATCTCCAGGGCTTTGCAACCCCTCCAGGGATGGAGACTCCAGCACTGCCCTGGGCAGCCTGGCACAGGCCTGGACAAACCTTTAGGGAAAGAGATTGTTCCTCATGTCCAACCTAACCCTCCCCTGGTGCAGCATAAGCCCATCTTGTGCTGTCACTGTATAGAATCACAGAACGGGTCGGGCTGGAAGGGGCTTTTAGAGGTCACCCAGTCCAAGCTGCCTGCACTCAGCAGCTAATCTCCCAACTGACCAGGGGAGCATGAATCTTGCAGCAGTAGCCCAGCGCTGGGCTGAGGGAACACCGGCCATGGCCCAGCCCGCCAAAAGCTCCCTCGCGGGCACAGGGAAGCACTCGGGGTCTGCGCTGCTGCGGCTCGGTTCGGCTCGGGGAGAGTTCGTGCCCTGCCTGCCCTGCCTGCCCCTCAGCCCCCATCGGGGTTCACACATACTCGGCGGGCAGCTCGGGGAGGGGACGGCGTGTGGGGAGCTGCCCCCGGGCGGGCTCCGGGCGCCATGTGGGGCCGAGGGCGGAGGTGGAGGGGAGCGGAGCGGCCGGAGGGGGTTGCGGAGGAGCCGTGGAGGGCGGAAACGGGGTGGGGGGAGATTTGCGTCAGTGAGGGAGCTGGGAGCGGGCGGGACGGAGCGGCCGAGGGACAGACGGACGGACAGAGGGAGGCGAGGCGGCGGGAGAGGCGGCGGGAGAGGCAGCGGCTCGCCCCATGGAGCTGTGTCCGGGCTCCGGCGTGCCCTCGGGCTGGGCTCTGCCGCTTCTCCTCGCCCTGGGCGCGGGGCTCAGCCACGGCACTCCGCACCTGCGCTACAGCCGCCCGGGATCCCGCAGCAAGTGAGTAGGGAGCGGGCTGCGGGCGCTGTGTGCTTCCCTCGTGCCCTGCCCGAGCCTGACGGCGTTTGTCCTCCTCCCTCCCCTCAGGAACTGGTGCGCCTACATCGTGAACAAGAACGTGAGCTGCTCGGTGCTGGACGGGACCGAGAGCTACGTCCAGGCCCAGTACAGATGCGCCTGGAACCAGTTCCCCTGCCAGCCCACCTCCGTGTAAGTAGCCCCGGGAGGAGACCTTGCGAAAGCAAGCCAGCCACCCCCTGCCAAAGCTCCGGGAGCAGCACGAGCGCTGCTCGCAGCGCCCCGGGGCAGGAGGTGTGGAGCAGCCCGCCTGCTGCTCCCCAGCCCGACCCGAACAAAGCCCTGGCTCCTGCTGCACACAGGAGGCTGCTGCAGCTAATTAGAGCCAGACTGAGCTCGCTCTTGGTCCCCACAGCCCAGTCCGAAGGGGAGCCGTGCTGGCACACCTCGTCCCCGCTGAGATGGGGCTGCTGGAACAGCAGCACACCTGCCTACGCTGTGCCAGGGGTGGAGTGCTCCGAGCTGGTTTTATAGGTGCTGTGTGCTGCTGGCTCGGTGTGCAACAGCGAGAGGGAGCCAGGAACGGGAGCCAGCCTGCTTACAATCCCTATCCCTGGGAGTTGTGCAGGCGGCAGAGATTGGTACAGGGGCTAACACAGAGTTGTGTGCGTGGTTTTAAGCTTCATGCTGTCCAGTGAGCACCTTCAACCAACAGGTGGACTCAATGATCTTAAATTAGGTCTTTTCCAGCACAAGGTGCTGGAGCAGGGCTGGGTGAGCTTGCAGGTACAGCAGGAGGCAGGGAACAGCTGTATCTCATTTATCATCTGGCTCATCTCAGGAAAATCCCCTTGCCTCAGTGTGTCCCCCTTGGAAAGCAGTAATACTTGTACAGCTGTGTTGAAAACCTATGGGTGATAACCACTCTGTGAAAGCATTTCATCTGCCCCACAAGGCAGTGGAAGGACACCCATGGATTTCAGTGGGATTAGGTTCAGAGTTGAGCTGAGTCTTCTCAAAGAATAATTGGATTTTGGTATGAAACACTGAGCATGAGACTGATACTGCTGGGTCCTGCCCAAGTAAGACTGGACATTGGTGACAGTGCTGCCCTGGGGCCTGTGACAATAGGTGTTGGATGTTTGATGTTCAAATGCACTGGTTTCTGTTTGTTTGGATTGTTATTTTTGTTTAAATACTCAGCTTTTCTTTACTGGAATAGCTCAGCACTGGAATTTTAGGGAAATAACAAAGGCAGCAGAGAGCTGAGTAAGTCTTGTGTAACTTGCCTGCCCCTGGTTGGAGTGTGGAACTGGCCATTCTGGACCTTGGCTGTGTAATGGGGTGTGCCTGCTGTCCTGCCAGGAGCACAGGGGAGGGGTGAGCAGCAGTGCAGCCTCAGCCCTTGGGACATGGACATTACCAAGCATTAAGACAAGGAATTTTGGAGGAGGTAAATTAGGATTTTCTTGGGATAGATAATGAAGAAAGTGCCATGGGATTGCTTCTAGCTCTGGCAGTTCCTGGACTGCCTGCTGGAGTGGGTGAGATCTTTGGCAGGAGGCAGAAGGGGAAGCCCAGCTGGACTGGGTGACCTCCACCAGTCCCATCCCTTCCAGCTTCCTCTGTGGAGTGGTGTCCTTGGGCACATCTGGAGCTAGCTGCTGCTGGGGCTGAGCAGAGCTTTGGGCTGGGCTTGGTGTGTTTGGAATCAGATCCTGGAGTGTAAGCCCTGGTTCCCTCACTTGGAGTTTCTTTGGTGAACAGCAGTGTTCCTTTCTTCATAGCCATGGTGGCAACTGCCAGATCATTCGCTGAGCTTCACCATGAAATCCTTGAAGTGCCCATCACAGCACCAGCTGGGATAGCAGGATCTGGAGGGTTTGCTGTGCATTTACAGGCTGTGGCTTGGATTTTTCTCCCTGTGGCTGGTAGACCTCTTAGTGGCAAAGTAGGAAGGAACTAATGCAAAGCATTTGCAATGCAATCCTGCACACCCCTCACTGTGTTCCTGTGGAAAGGATTGTTTCATTCACTGGGAGCAGGGGTCTGAATAACAACATGTGTTTATATGTGTTTGTTAGCTGATGTGGACAAAAGAAGGGACAGGGAAGAGCTCTAAAGGCAACAAAGAGAGGACTGTGAGGGCTTCTCTGAAATTACTCTCTTTTTTCCTTTATACACTTGCAGAGAAGTTAAAAATGAACTAAATAGCATGTATTCATCAGAACGAACTGCAGCCCCTGTGTACTCTCCTGCTGGTTTATCTAAGAGCTCATTCTGCTGCAGACAGGGGGACAGTGAGCTCCAGAGCAGACAAAGGCTTGGTTAACTGCCTGTAGCATGGATCTATGGGGTTATTAGTACCTAAGTACTGTTATTTTTGTCAGTCAGTGGATGTGGTGTTGATCTCAGTCAGTTGCAGACTGGCTTTCAAGAGCCTTGCTAGTGTTCAGGTGCAGCCTGGGCTGTGCACAGCAATCAGAAAGCTCACTGCATTGCCCATGGCAGTGTTTCAGTGCCTTGAACACACAGTGTGCTCTGAATTCCACTGAGCTGTGTTGCAGATATGGATGAGAAGCAGCACTGACTGTTGAAAGCCCTGATAATTAAACCTAAAACTCCTCTGCATGCTCAAGCCCTTTTCCCCTCCCCTTCAGGCCCATTCAGATCTCCTTGGCCTGGCCCCCACACTCTGCTGACTGTGAGCTCAGTTTGGCTGCAGGGCTGCTTTCTGACATGCTAAGCTGACATTCAGGAGGTTATTACTCTGGAGTCTTGAAGTGGTTTGTAGGTATTTGGGCCCAACAGAGCATTTCCTCACTGAACAGTTCATCAGGGCTTTTGCTGGTGAAGGTGTCAGGGGTAAATGGGAGCTGAAGTGTGGCTGCTGGAGAGATAGGAGGAGAGGGAGCAGAAAGGAGAAGCAGGAGGGTCCTTTGAAGTGTGTTCCCTTTGAAGTATGGGGGCTCCTGGTTTGTTTTTGTTAAAGCTGTGAGCAGCAGAGGAGGGAGGAAGGTTGTTATGAGAGGGTCCTGGAGCTGGGAGATGCTTACACAGAACTGGTGGTGCTTTCACCCACTACAAAGAACTTGTATGTGTTGAAACTTAAAACTGCTTCATAAATAACTCACCCCTCCCCACTTCTTTTGTGGTCAGTTTCCTTTCCTGGCTTTCTTATGAACGGTTTAGTTACCTAATTAGCATGATTAGCAATTTGTAACTGATAGCGTTGTCTGGTTCCTCTGGCAGGGAGCCTGCACACCCTTCTGGGTTGTGGCTTCCCTTGGACATCCTCTGGTCAGCGTGGAATCCTAGAGTGGTTTGGCTTGGAAGGAACCTCAAAGATCCTCGACTTGCAGCCCTGCTGCCACCCACTAGAGCAGGCTGGCCAGGGTCACCCCAGTTGTTTGGTTTGCCCCTTGTGCTGTGGAGTACCCTGGGACACAGGAGTGTTCCAGTTTGTGGCCCAGCTTCCCTGGGCAGAGCTGCTTTCCCTGGCAGGGTTTTTGGTCACCAGGTTGGGTGGGAGTGTTGTCAGCAGCAGATCTCCAGGAGTTCAGCACTCCCACCTAGCCTGGGGTGGTCTGAGAACTTCCCATGTAGGAAGCCATGTGTGCTTCCCAGTCCCCTGGCAGGTGCCTCTGAGACTGGTCTGTGGCTAGAAGTTGAGTGTAGAGAGCAGTGTGGGAGTGCTCAGCACCAGGCAGGATCACAGCAGAGGTGCACAGAGCAGAGCCTGGGTTTGCCAGTGCCTGTCTCATCAGAGAAGCTTCCAGGGTGCACAAAAGCTGGAAGGGAAGGGGAGAGCTCTTTAATAGTTCCCTGAAAGGCCTCCAGGTTTGTTTTCTCCTCCTCCTTTAGACTGAGGCAGAATTTCTTTGTGCAGGCTCCAGCTAGCTGACTGCACAGGGAGGTTAGCCTCAGGGCTTGTGCCTTCAAAACACAGAGGGAACCTTAACAACTTCACAACTGTTGTGCTTTCCTGGAGGGCTCCTTCGGACACCTTGGAGTGCCTGCTGGCTGGGGTAACCTTCCCTGTCTGTCCCCTGCAGCCTGGAACTGTGCATCTCTGCCTGCACACACTGAGCACAGCAGAGCCTCTCTGCTCTGTGCACCCAACAGGCAATCCTCATGTCTCACATCAGCCAAGTTTGTTGCAGAAATCCCAAGCTGCTCCTCAGTTCACAGTCATGTAAATCACTGGGTTTTATGCTTTGCTGGGTTGAGAAATGTGTGACCTGGAGGTCTGGGGCCTCTTCTCCTAAGCACCAAACTCTTGCCAAAACAACAGATGGTTATTTTTAGGGAGCTGCTGACCTGGTTAAGGCTGATTTTGTCATAAATCCCCCAGTTGTACACATTGCACATTCTGACTCCTTTCTGCCTTCTCTTCTACATTCACATCTCCCCTTTCCTCTCCCCTCCAGTTTGCTCCTGACCTGCTGTCTTGAGAAGTGTCATCTGTCCAGACACTGCTGGGTGTTGCTCTGGAAGCTGAGGTCCCAGCTAGTCCCACAGGTTAGCTGCTGCACTCATGGCAGTGTTCATGCTCTATCCTGCCTGCTTATCTTCCCAATTACTCTGCCAGCAGCAGCTCCTCCTTGGAATGGTCCTGGAAAGGAGGTTCTTTCATGAACATCAAGAGTATCTTGGGCACTTGCTGCTGGGGTTGGGTTGAGGGGATGTTGTTCTTTAGGGGCAAGGGAGAGCAGCTTCTCTGCTCCATGCTGAGAGCCAGTAGCTGGGCTGGGCACACACAGGCACAGTGCTACGGCTTTTCCTCCTGCTTTCCTGCAGCTCAGCCCCTGGGGATGCTCTTGGGCAGGAGCAGTGTTTTCTTCAGGGTTTAGCTCAGCCCAGATGTGATGCAGGTGTTGGCCATGCTGAGTGTTAGTGCTAACGTCATTGGAAACACCTGATGTGCCTGTTGGAGCTGCAGAAGCTGAGCCTCCTTGGTGATCTGTTGCTGGAGGTCATTAGAACTTTATCTGTCCCACACGAGTGTCTGAGAGTGGTGCTTATCCCAGCACACATAGTTGGGAAGCACTCCCTATCTGCTTGTGATAAGCTATATCAGGGCCTGATTGCTGTCATCCTGATCATGATTCATCCTGGCTTGGCTCAGCTCTAGTGTGGCAGCAGCACTAGGGCAGGGATTGTCCTCCTGGGCTGGGCACTGGGGAGGACACAGCTCCAGTCCTGGGCTCAGCTTTGGGCTCCTCACTCCCTGCCAGAAGGACATGGAGGTGCTGGAGTGTGTGCAGAGAAGGGCAAGGGAGCTGGGGAAGGGTCTAGAGCACAAGTGTGCTGAGGAGCAGCTGAGGGCACTGGGCTTGCTTAGGATGGAGAAGAGGAGGCTCAGGGGAGACCTTAGCTCTCTCTGCAACTCCCAGAAGGAAGGTTGGAGCCAGGTGGGGGTTGATCTCTTCTCCTAAGGAACAAGTGACAGGACAAGAGGAAACAGCCTGAAGTTGCACCAGGAGAGGTTTTGGGTTGGACGTGAGGAACAATTTCTCACTGTCACAGACAGTGGTTTGAAGTCTCTGTGACTTCAGTGACGTGAGAGTTTCTGCCACCATGCATAGGGTTGGGCTGTGGCATCTGCTGGTTGTGGTGTAGTGTGAATGACCAGCCTGGAGAGGGCTCTGAGTGTTCTGATGCAGCTGGAGATGTCCCTGCTGGCTGCAGGGGGCTGGAGGGGATGACCTGGAAAGGTCCCTTTCCACCCAGCCCTTTCTGTGGTTGTAACTTGAATGTCTTTTCAGCTAGTCTTTGCAGCCTACACAATGAAGAGTGCTTGGTCAGAATATGTCTGTGTTTAATGCTCTCTCCTGGGTGGTATTTGGGGGTCCCTGTGCTCCCTCAGCACTCCTGGAGCAGTATGCTGGAGATGTGGATGAGAGCGACAGGCAAGAGCAGGCTATTTACAGAGCATGGGTCTGCATTCAGTAAAAGCATTGAACAGTGAAGATTCATTATCTTCTCCTCAATAAAACTGTGATTTGCAGGCTGCTGAAGTCATGGGACCTGTTCCAGTGGCTACAGTATTTTGGACCAACCCTGAGGTGTTGTGCTCACAATAAGCACTTGCTAGGCTGCTGATGGAGAGGCATGTGTTGATCCTGCAGTGCCTTCCTCCCAGGGAGGATGTGGTGGCCCTTCTCTCCTTGCCTTTCCCCCAAGGCTGCCTGTTAGATCAGCTTACAGGGCTCAGCAGATGCTTTCCCACCAGTTCTGGCCAAGTGTTTCTGATTTGGTTTATTGCTGTGAGGTGCCACTCTGAGTATCAGTGCTAACTGCTTCCTGCTGTGCTTTAGCACCATGAGAAAATTAGAGCTTGTTCCCCAGTCAAAATGTCTAGGGAACATGGATTTCTGATGAAGCATCCTCCTCAGAAACTCCTCCTCTCTTCAAGAGGAGGAATGGCTGGATGCTGCTGCCACACTGCAGGACTT
This sequence comes from Bucco capensis, assembly GCA_013396975.1. Lineage (NCBI taxonomy): Eukaryota > Metazoa > Chordata > Aves > Piciformes > Bucconidae > Bucco > Bucco capensis. The sequence goes on from VWZO01005932.1 coordinate 383,383, forward strand.
CAGCTGTCAAGTGCTTGGATCCTGGCAGTGGAGACTTGCATTAGGCTGCTGAGTGTGGCTTCTCATCTTGTGCTCCTGTTGAAGCTCAGAGTTGTTGGTCATCATGGGCCTGTTGTGGAAAGGCTCCTAAAACCAGCTGCTCTCATTCTCTCTGTGTCCAGGGCAGGCTAGAGGCTGCTGAAATCACCTTTTTTTCATGCTTTCTGGCAGAATGATGTCATTTGTAGCATTTAGCTCCAATCTCCACAAGGATATGACCATGATCTGGGACTGGAAGGCCACAGGAGGATGGGGTGAGCAGGCACTGTGTGCACTGCTGTGTTGTGTGTAAGGATAGCTGAATGTTTAGTGTATCTTTGAGCATTTCTTTATTAACACTTAGTTGGAGAGCAGAAATTCCAGGCAGCTGCAGGAAGGTTTGATGTTTTACTGGTTTTGATTACATTCCAGCATATAGAGGTGGTAAAGGGGATCCTTCATTCCTCAAGAGACTGAGGGAACTGTTGTGAACCCTTTTGACCAGGTTGCTTCACTAGGTAGTGGTGATGATCTGCAGATGCAAATAAAGACATGTCTGATTTGTCTCTTCTAGAACCTTCCAGTTCTGTGTCATTTGGTAGGGAGAAACACAAATTCTTCTCAGGATGCAGTCCCTAGGAGAAAGTGATGGGTTCTGTCAGAACTGCATCCAAGAGTAGACTTGTGTTCAGTGTCCTTAGACTGCCCCATCCTGGCAAAACCCTGGGAGTCTCCAGCTCCTCCAGTGAAGTTCCCAGAGGGAGCAAAGTTCTGCCTTTAAAGAACTTGTATGCTTGAGAGCCTCTGCTGGGCTCCTGGGTGCTGGGGACTGTCCCTGCTGAGTGTGCCTGGCATGGGGACACCTTGCACAGCTGTGCCTGAAGCCTCTCAGTGGCAGAGAAGCTGTAGCAGGGTTTAAAGAAAGTCCTCTGGGACTGAGTTTGAGCTGGGAAGGTGTCAGGGTCCTGCCTTCCTGCTGCCAGCCTTGGTGAGGAGTCTTGCTGGAGTAACTGGCACTGCCTGTGGGCTTCCTTCAGCTGGACTGGCCATGCAGGGAGCTCTGGGAATGAGGGAGTAGCTGTTGTTCAGGATGTACAACAGGAAAGCTGCTCTACATCCGGATTTTGAAGCTCATTTGTACTCTAGAAGAGCTGTGGTTTGGGGTTCACATGAGTCTGTTTGATGTGCCAGAGCTGAAACACAAAGGAATCCAATTTCTGCATGAGCTCTCAGACTTGCAGGGATACACAGTGTGTGTGGTTTATAATGCAGAATGGATTCTTCTTGGTTTCAAATGATTATTGTATTAAATCATATTAAAACATTTGATGCCTATTAGGATCATGAAAGTGTGACAGTAAAAAGAGCAAGAATGTCAAACCTGCTTATTTTTTAGTTTTACTGGAGGGTTTGGAAAAAAATTTAGCCTTTGCCCATAGGAAAAGAACCAAGCTTGATTTCTCTCAATTTGTTTATCTTCCTTTGTGTTTGGTTGTGTGTTGAATGTTGAAGCCATCTGAAGGTGTCTCTGCCTTAGGATGCCTGCTCAGTGCTGGAGTTGGCTGTGTCCTAGGGTTTCTCTGGATGTTGAAGCCATCTGAGGGTGTCTGTGGCTTATTGTTTGTCTGCATGGTGAAGGCATCTCGAGGTGCCTGAGGAGCATCACTCCAGAGAAGGAATACAAAGAGAAACTTGTCCAGAATGTGGCAGGAGTGGCAGAAATGGGACCAGACTGACAGTGTAGAGAGGAGCACACACAAAGTTTGGAGCAGCTCAGTATTGTCTGGCAATCAGAGAAAAGTATGTGTGACTGCTTCCAGCATGTGAAAATGGATCTGCAAGTTCAGAGCTTGCCTTTCAGTGGTGTGCTGGTTGTGAGGGCTCTCAAACCCACTTCAAACCACTCCAGCATCCAGCTAGCCCCATTGCTCTGCTGACTCTGGCAGCTAGCTGGAGGGAAGGAGGCAGACTGAGTACCTACAGGAGGTGTGGTTTGGCCCTTTGGATCAGGGAGAAGGAAAAGGCAGTTCCTGGGTGGCCAGGATGTTGTCCTCTCTGCACTGCACTCCTTGGTGTCATTTTTGAAGCCCTTGACCTTGGGGATGGCTGTACTTGACATTTGTAAACAAGATTCAGCAGATGTTTAGCTGAAAACTGTGAAAGCAAGCTGGAGTGCAGCCTGCAGCTCTTTGATCTGTGGTGCTGTGGAGGTAAAAAAGGGTTGGAAACCCACTGGGAGTCTCCAAACCTGGCATGCTGAGAGCCCCAGCAAGGCACTGCCCTCCTGACAGACACTTCCAGCCCAGCCTGCCCCTGCTCCCCTGGAAGATCCTCCAGGGAAGGGGTTCCAGAGAGGCTTGTGGGAATGGACTGCTCTTTGGCCCTAGAACAGCTGGAATAAATACAGCATTGTCTCTAGTCAAAGTAACTTTTTCCCCTGAAATGTGAAGTTGTAGATAAAGTCATAACACAAAAGAAGACTGAGTGTTTCCCCAGTGCAGTAATCAGAATATATTGTGGCAGAGCTGGGAAAGATGGAGTTGGAAAAGGAGCAAATTCATGATGAGCAGTTAGCATTTTAACCCTCCTGCCTCAAGTTTGCTAAGCAGCTGACCAGGAAAGGACAGCAAGTGGGACATTCTATTCAAATCTAGTCTCTGAAGGTGAAAGATGCTGAATAAAACAATACAGAATTCTTTCAGCAGTTCCTTGGAGGCATAGGCAAGAGAAGCTTTGAGGAGTAACTGTTCAGCTCTGTGGCTCTGTTGCACAGTCAGTGTAAGGTTTAGCTTTCTCCATTTGGAGATTTGAAGGAATTTTGCCTGTTAATCCAGTATTTAATGGAGCATGTAGCTGCTCTCTGTGTGCTGGCATGGCTGCCCCTGTTGCTCCTTCTGCTCTCTGCATGTGCATTCCAAGGAATAGTTTGAGTGGAGGCTGTGGAAAGACAAGTGGATGGGGCCAGGCTTTGTTCTGGGGTGCCCAGGGACAGGACTAGAGGCAATGGGCACAAACTAGCAGCCAGCAAGTTCCATATAACATCAGGAGGAGCTTAGAAGTGGTGGTGGAGCCCTGGCCCAGGCTGCCCAGGGAGCTGCTGGAGTCTCCATCTCTGCAGAGATTCCAAACGCAGCTGGACACATCCTGTGCAAGCTGCTCTAGCTTCTCCTGCTCTGGCAGAGGGGTTGGGCTAGCTGAGCTCCAGAGGTCCCTTCCAACCCCTAACGTTCTGTGATGCTGTGAAGTGGCACACAGCAGGCAGAAGCATTGTTTTGGTGTCCAGAGCAGCCCTGTGGATGGGTGTGCAATGAAAAGCAGCTAGTTAGAGGAAAAAAGGGTTTGACTTCATGAGGGAAAGCACTGGTGGTCACCAGTCCTGCCAGCAGTGTGTGATGAACTGAACCTTCCCATCCCACCAGGTTCTCCCTGTGCTCATGCACAACAGCCACTACTCTGTGGCCATAGTTGCTCTCCCTGACAGGGCTGGGTTGAGGGCAGGTAGCTTCACTCCCTAGACTGAAATGCCTTCATTTGCTGTTTGAAGGAGAAAATGAATCACAGATGAAACTAGTTTTCCATTGTAAGAAGCCCCTGGCTCCTGCCCCGTTGGTGTGGGAGGCAGAGCAGCTGATGGCTCAGCTCTCTCCTGGCAGGTACCGCACGAGTTTCCGCCCGCGCTACACAGTCGCCTACAAGACAGTGACAGAGCTGGAGTGGAGATGCTGTCCTGGCTACAGAGGAGAAGACTGCAGGGAAGGACCAGCAGAGAAGCCCAACCCTGCTCGCCGGCCCACCACGCCAGCAAAGGCCAAGAAAGGCTTGGGTAAGGTTGGGCTTGAGTTCTGGGGTGCATGGTCATGTCTGGGTCCTTGTTTTGTCTTTGTAAGTGAACCCCTGTAGTTTCTGCTAAACTCAACTGCTGGCATGTACAGAAGCCACTGCCTGGTGGCAAAAGAACAGTCTTGACACAGAGAAGTTCCTGGAGGAGGAGCTGTGGGACACTGGCCATGAATACCAACTGGCTGCTTATGCTTAAGGAGAATCTTGGTGTTAAGGTTGGGGTTTTTAGTAAGAATTTACAGGTTTGTTGTGACTTCTTCAATGTTCAGCAAAAAACCCTGTGTTTGAGAGGAACTGCTACTAAAACATAAAGAACAGGTACTAATGTTAATGGTCTGTAGTGCTGCTAAGCAGTTTACAGTGCTGTTTTTGTTCAGGGGCTTGTGCAGGCTCTGTAGGTTGCTGATAGATTACCTGCCTTAGGAGGAAAGGGATGATAAACTCACATGGACAATGTCTTCTGGCATTTCACCTTCTCCACAGCTATCAGGCCTCACCATCACTGAAGCCATTCTTCTTGTCCTGTCCCAGCAGCAGCAGATAAGGAGAATAGTTTATTGCCTAGCAGTTTTCAGATCTCTTTCAGAGCATCACTCTTCCTTCTCTTCTCCTCCAGCCTAAGTAACAAATTACTTTGACTTTCCCTGCTGTTTATCCTTTCTTGACCTCCAGTAATGTTTCTTTCTTTCTCCTGGATATTCTACAATGGTTACACATTTTGCTTGACACTGAAGAACCAGAATTGTGCATGGCTCTGGCAATGAGGTGCTGCAGTGACAAAAGGAGTGGAAGGATGGTTTCAGAGTCATTAATTAGTTAGTGACAGGTATGGTTGGACTTGATGATCTTAGAGGTCTCTTCCAACCTTAATGATTCTGTGTAATTCTGTGATTAGTTGGTTTGTGCTAGGTGAAAAGTAGCTGGCAGCTAGAACTCTGCTTTTTCTTTTTTCCTCTCAGTGAGGACAGTGCTGGTGTCACTTTTATGCTTTGATACATCTTTTTGTTGCCTGTTTAGATGTGTCACATAATCAGGTGTTTGTGAAGTGAGTTTGGTGACTGGAATACCTTACCCAGCCCCATCCAGTATATGCACTGGGACCCAGCTCTGCAGAACACTGGAGCACAAACCCACTTCAGGCACACAAATGATTGCCACCTGAGTTTCCAGTGGGGATTCAGGAGCAGCAAGTCCCATGCTGCTGTTAGAGGAGATGCAGTGGCTCTGAGGGGACTGAGTTGTGATGTTGTGTGTGCTATAGCTTAGGTTCATTGCTGAACAAGAAGGGCCTTCTGCTTTCCCCTTTGTTACCTTGGCAGGATACACTGCTCAAAGAGCTCCAACTTAGTTTGGAGTACTTTGATAACAGTTTCATTATAAACCACTGAAAACCAGAGCAGAAAAGGGAACAAGCATTATGCAGTTCCAATCCTAGCTGGCTGTAAAGAAAAGTGGAATTAGCCTCTGCTGGTGAAACCAGACACCCCTGGGAGTATTCACACCCAGACTTTGTTCTTTCCACGAGGCAGATGCAGAACCAACAGAAGCACCAGAACCTCCACCGTATGAGAAGAAGATGCAGTTCCTTGAGGATGAACTGTTCAGGCTGACACGGTCAGTGCTTGAGCTGCAGTCCTCCGTGGCAGGTGTGAATGAAAACCTGAGGCTGACTGTCCAAGAAGATGCTAGCAAGATGCTGGTCACTTGGCTCAACAACCTGTATGAGCAGCCTGAGCCTGACAGTGCAGTCAGGGCTGGGGCAGACACCATCCGGCTGCCCGGGCTGGCCAGCAGGGACCAGAAAGACCCTTTCATTGATTTTGAGATGGAAGATCTAAAGTCTGAGCTGGCTGAGGTCAAAGAAGCCTTGAAGATGAGGAATGAGAAGCTGGAGGAGCTGAATGGGAAAGTAAAAGGCTATGAAGGACAGTTAAAACAGCTGCAGGAGGCAGCCCAAGGGCCTACACTAACAATGCCCAGTGACAATGTATACCAGGAGTATATAGACTCCAAATTTGAGTCCCTCAGGCAGGAAATCCTGGAAGGGTTTGAGAAGAAGATGGCAGAGCTGAAGAACTCCTGTGGATGCAAACTGCAGGATGTCCAGCAGCAGTGTGATGGCAATGACAGCAACTGCTCAGGAATAACTGATGTTCTAGAAGGCAAAGAGAATGGCTTGAGGGAAGAAAGGGAGGGTGAGAGCAGTGATCTTGACCAACAGATCAAGCATTTAGATCGGAAGATTGAGAGAGTGGCAGAAGCCCACAGGATCCTGAACGTCAGGATAGACAATGAAATCAGCAGACTGTCTACTCCAGACCTGGAGGACATGCTTGGGGAGAGGCTGGAGGAGCTGGAAGCAAGGATGAACACCACAGAGCGGAATGCTGAGGAGCACTGCTTCTACGTTGAGGAGACTCTGCGTGGGGCCATAGCTGCTGAGGTGGATGAGCTCAGGGACCTCTTTGACCAGAAGCTGAGGGCAGTAGAAGACAGGCTAGGTGGCACTATATTGGAGATGGCTAACACCACGGATCCAGATGGGATGTTTATGGATCCTGGGCCCATCCTGCCCAGTGATGCAGGGTATGCCAATGAGCAGCTGACAGCAGAGCTGAGTTTCCTGAGGAACAAACTGCTGTCCCTTGAACACCTCTGTGGGCAGAGATGTTCATCTGCACCACGAGGTTCAGAGGACCTTCAGAAAGAGCTGGAGAACTGGAACAACAAACACAATGACCTGCTGCTGAAAGCAGAGAACAACTCTGCCCTCCTGCAGTCTCTCAACAGCTCTCTTAATGAGAAACTCAGCCTAGTGAAGGGGAACCAGCGAGACCTCCAGAGAATGCAGAGAGACCTGCGTGTGTTCCGCTACAGCCTCAATGGCATGGACAAGGAGGTGAAGAGTCTCCAGGATGGCCTGAGCAGCTGCAAGGAGCAGCTCCTGGGGGTCAACTCCACCTGCAGGAAAGCACAACGAGGTGTCTTCCGAAAGATTGACCAAATGCAGAGGACCTTTGCCAACCAAAGTGCTCATCCCAGTGAGCACTGCTGTGCTGAGGTGAAGGAGAGACTGGAGCAACTGAGTGACCACGTCCTGAATGACCTCAGCAAGTGCAAAGAGAGGACCCAAGGTAGCCAGGAAGGTGTTGTGGATGTTGAGGGCAGAGTGGAGCGTGTTGAGAAGGTGTGTGGCAAGCTGGACTCTGTCTCAGGCAGCTTGCAGCAGATCAAGGAAGGTGTGACCAAGCACGTGAGCAGCTTGTGGAGCTGCATCCGTGAGATGAACGGAACCCTGGCATCTCATGCCACTGGCATTGCCAGCCTCAGGAACTCTGCCCAGCACTTCCACAGCCAGCTCTCCAAGATCACCACAGACATTGAGGGCATCCTGAAATCTCCAGCTGACACAAGTAAGCTTTTTGCTTTCTTCACATGTGGGGTTTTTTTTTGCTTGTTTTTCAGCTGGCTTTCTCTTCTGGATCACTTAGAAAGGCAGGAAAACATTCATATTACACAATTTCTGCTTTGTTTTCTCAGTGACTCTGAGTTTGGCTCTTTGCTCTAGAACACCAAAGACTCTGAGTGCTTTTAGAAGCATTCTCAACCAAAAAAAAACCCAGAAGAATTAAGAAAAAATATTTATGCTTTCGTATTTATTTTGAGCCAGAGTAAAGAGAATAGGAGAAGTAGTGTTCTGGGACAGTCAATTTTAGGTAATACTTATGTGATATAGTGAGTTTTAGGTAATGATTACCTGTGGGTATTACTCCAGTTTGATGTGATATAGTGGTTGGACTCAGTGATCTGAGAGGTCCTTTCCAACCAGGAATATTCTGTGATTCTGTTTTAGGTTATAATTATCTGTGGGTATTACTCCAATTGATTTGACTTGGTTTTTTTGGGTTCTTTGCTTGTTTTGCTTTATTTTGTTGTGTGAGATTACTCCTGATTCCTCAGGGGAGATTGAAAAGCAAAATCAAAGGAATTGAGATTGATGCTAAGAAAGGTTCCCTATAAGTGGTGTTCTTGGCCTGAGCTCCCCCAGCAAGCTGTGGCATACCTTGCTGCTCAGCCCTCAGCCTCTTCTCCTGCTAGCCCAGGCTGTGAGCTCAGCTCCACCTGCACAGGTGGGATAAAGTGCCTGAGAAGCAGAGGCTCCTTCCCTTCAGCTCCAAACACTGTGCAGTGGTGACCTGCACGTGCTGGGAACCTTCTCCTGAAGGTCTGGAGCCCTTGCCACGTGCTGCAGCCCCTGCTCCAGATCTCAGCAATGACTTGTTTTGCTGAGAAGGAAGCTGAGTTCCTGTTTGTGTTACCATGACACAAAAACATGGGAATTTGAGACTGTTTTGGAACTGCACTCTTTGGTTGGTTGGTGCTTCTGCTTTTAATTCTGAGCACAGATGAGATAAACAAGAGGCATGGAGTCAGGAGAAGAGGTGCTGAGGAGGAGCTGAGGGCTGTGGCAGCAGATGGTGGGTGGGGGAGAGCAGATGCAGGACATGAGTGCTCTTGCTTGAAAGGAGATGTGCTTCATGGAAGGAATTCCTTCAGGGAAGAATATCCTCCTCACCCTGAGGTGGAGAGGAGAGCCTGGGATAGATGTGTTGCTTCTGAGAGTTTGTTTAAAAGCAAATGCATTGCAGTGCTTGGCACCAAAATCCTTCTGAGGGGAGAAGCTCTAGTCTGAAACTAAAAATAATACATTTCTTTTTAAAGTCTGGAGAAAAGGAGGCTCAGGGAAGACCTCCTTGCTCTCATAGCTCCCTGAAACAAGGTTGGAGCCAGCTGGGGCTTGGTCTCTTCTGCCAAGGAACAAGTGATAGAGGAAGAGGAAACAGCCTCAAGTTGCCCCAGGGGAGGTTTAGTTTGGACATGAGGAACAATCTCTTCCTCCAAAGGTTTGTCCATGCCTGTGCCAGGCTGTCCAGGGCAGTGCTGGAGTCTCCATCCCTGCAGGGGTTGCAAAGCCCTGGAGCTGTGGAGCTGAGGGACATGGTTAGTGCTGAGCTGGCAGTGCTGGGGAATGGTTGGGCTGGATGATCTGAGAGCTCTTTTCCAACCAGAACGACTCTGTGATCCTCACTCTGCCCTCTGCCTCCCCAGGTGGATGGGAGGATGGTGGGCAAGGTTTCAGGTCTGCTGCTCATCAGAGCTTAAGCAGGTGCAGCTGGATTCACCTCAGGCTTTGTCACACCTTGATTTTCTCACTGCCTTGTGAATTGGAAACACTTGTGGAGTTCAGGGGCAGGGCAGGGTGGCTCCAGGGTTACCATTTCCACCTAGGCTGATTTGATAGTAATTTGTCCTGCTGTGGTGCATCTCAGCAGAAGAGACCAAAAAGGTTGGCAGAGAGGACAGAGCAGAGATCCCTCTCAACCCACACAGATCTCCTGACTGCCACTTGTAGTTGATCTTTAGGTAAGTGGTTTGGGGTTTAGGTTTGTGGAGATGTAGTTGGCTAATTCTGGATGTTGCAGTGTTGATGTTGGATGCAAGGAAGGAGTTTGCTCAGGACACAGGATTTGAGCTGCTGGTTTAGGAAAGCAAGCAGAGCAATGTGTTTGTTGTCCCAGTGTCAGCCCAGGTGGTTGTCTTCATAAAGCTTACATTAAGGGACTAGAGAAATGACAACTCTGCATGCTGAGGTCAAGGGTTTGGTCAGTTTGTTTTGAGTGAGGTTGATCTGCAGACCCTGAAGGTCTAACCCTGTGCCACTGTGGGCAGAAGTTGTCTAAGTTAACAACTCAGGTGGACAATCCCTTTGCTACTCTGAGCCTTGCTCTGTGAATGTTTACAAGCTGCTTTAATGCTAGGATTTTGATGAAGAACATTCCAATCTGTACCAAATGAACATTTCCTTAGTCCTTTGCCTTGTGGCTAGAGTTATGGAGCGAGCTTCAGTCCAGCTTTGTGGTGTGTGGCTTGTGTGCCAATCCTTGTGACAGCTGGAGGCAGCCAGCCAAGCTCAGGAAGGTTTGCTCTAGCCAGCACTATCCAGAGGATGAATGTAAATAAGCCATGTTTACAAAAATACACCATTTAATGTGCTGTTTTAGGTGACTAATTCTCTCTTTCCTTTCCTGTCCCCATCTCCAAGGGCAGTCAGAAGGACCACAGCAGCCACCACCACCACCTCTGCAGCCCCAGCCTGGCCTGTCGCTGGTGCCCTCGCGGCCGAGGCTCCAGCCCCCGTGGCAGAGGCCACCTCTGCAGCCCAGGCCTGCCCCACAGCCACCCCTGCCAGGCTCAGCAGCTGTGCCACTGCTGCCTGGAACGACTGGCATCATCCTGGAGACGGGGGAGGCAGGGCCTCCTGGCACACTGCTGATGTCGGGCCGCGGGCGCCTGGGCAGCGTGGATGGGCAAGCTGGCCACAGCACCGTGCCTGTGGCTGAGGGCTATGCTGGAGCCCCAGGTGAGACCTGACAGCACCTGCTTGCTCCTGCTGCAGGGCTGACACTGAGACCTGCCACGCTTCCCCAGCCCACTGCCAGCCTGCCATGGCTGCCCAGTGTAGCTATTGCCATTGGGAATGGGTTTACAGCAGAGCTGAGAGACTTGCTGAGAGCCCTGGGGCTGCTGAGCCTGGAGCGGAGCAGAGCAGAGCCAGAGGGGAGCTGCTCCATGCTGAGCAAGAGCTGAAGGGTGCAGGGGGCAAGAGGCTGGGGCCAAAGTTTTGTTGTGAGGGTGCAGAGCCCTGGCCCAGGCTGCCCAGAGAGCTTGGGGAGTCTCCTGGTGTGCAGAGATGCCAAGGGCAGCTGGAGGGGATGCTGGGCAAGCTGCTGGGGCTGAGCCTGCTGGAGCAGGAGGGATGCACTGGGTGATCCCCAGAGATCCCTTCTAACCCTCACCATGCTGGGGTCTGGGGATTCTGTGATTCCTGACTGGCTACAGAGCTAGGGGAAAGAGTTCAGTGCCAGCTCTGTTGCCTTTGGCAAGGCTGCACAGAGCCTGAGGTCAGCAGGGCTGGTGTAAAGGCCTCAGTGACCCCAACCACTGCACTCTGTGCCACTGGGCAAGCTGAAGTGACTCTTCCTGCTGGGTATGCAGTACAGTGCAGTGAGAACTTGGTGTGCTTTGCCCCAGTGTAGCAGCAGGGGAGTATTTGACAGGGAGATGCTGTTTGGTAGGCTGCTCCTCAGAAGCCTGCAGTGCTGTTCTGTCATGCTGTGTTCTATTGTGTCACACAATGCTACTTCTCTTTTGCAGGGTATCCAAAGCTGTCTCCTCCTGCCACAGACTCCCAAGGTAAGGATGTTGTTTCCTTACACAGATGCTTCATGTTTATGTCAGTCCCTGTAAAGAACAAAGTGTTGGTTAAGCTTAGCCTTGAGGAAAACCTGACAGGATTTTGCTGTGCCTTCAGAAGGCAGGTTTCTTGATGTGATGGGTTTTTTAATTGTTATAATTAATATCCCAGCTCATTTATGGATCTGTGTGATAAAGAGGTACAGAGCTTGTGTGGGACATGCTGCTTGGCCTTGATAAATGTGTTGGCTGGGTGCTGCCTGCCCTGCAACTCCAGGTGCTATCAGAGTATCTTGGATCAAAGTGAATGTTCCCACACCCTCTTCAGCAAGAATGGTTTCATTACATGTGTTTGAGGAAATAAGAGAGGAGAATAAAACATGAGGGCTGCATGGCATCCAAAATCCTGCCCCTGGGTCTTGGTTTAATGGCCCTAACCAAGTGCTGGGGGTTGGTCTGGGGTCTGACAAGAGCTCTAATGAGTTCATGCTGCAATCATGGTATTTCTACTGCCTAATTAAAAGTCTCTCATAGCCTTAAAGCAATCTTCTTGTGGTAGGAAGAGCAAGCAGCACTAGAGGAGGCTTCTGGAAGAGGATGAGAAGTAAAGCAGTGTTCATTTATCTCAATGCCAGTGCAGGTGTCTCTAGATCTCAGGGATAAATGATTCCCTGGGGCTTTCTCTGTACACTCTGTTCCTGTTCAGAGACAGCAGGAGCTTAATGGAGCTATGCCAGAACTGGGGATGGGAGGAGGCAGGATGTGGCAGGCAGGGCCTCTTTGCTGCTTGGTGCAACATGTTACCAGCCTCTGGCATCCAGAGAGAGGTGAGCTTGACCAAGGTGCTCCTTCTCCTGAGCCTTGCCCCTGAAGAGCTCCCCAGGTCTAAGATACTCCTGCTGATCTGCTCCCTAGAGAGCAGAGAGCCAAGGATGCTGCAAAGAGCTGTTGGAGTGCTGTGGAGCTAGAGCACTGACATCCCCTGTCCTCACCATCAGTGTCTGCTTACAGACAGCACAGAGAGAGCATTCTGGGGCAGGATCCACAGTTAGGAGTGTTGTGGAAGTGAAGGCAAGACTTCTGGCTTACTGGAGGAGGAACTTAATGCTTCAGTAAGGCCTCAAGGAAACCTTGCCCCCTGTTTCATGCAGGAGCAGAGTTTATGTCTTTGCCAGTCCTCACCCAGTATTTTGTGGGACTGAAGGTCTGAGCTGTCAAGGTGAATTTCTTGTCCTACAATTCCTCAAGTGAGGAGCTGTGCCATGAAAGTGGCTGAGTGCTCCCTTTCCTTTCTCCTTCTGCATAGCTTCTCTTAGAGCAAAGCAGTGCTGAGGAAGAAGTGGAGGGCTCTGGGATGAAAGGAGCCCAGATGCAGTGCTGCTCCTGAATGCTGAGGCATGATTTGCATGCTTCCAGTGCCAGAGGATTCCCTGAGTTTATTAGCCTTTCACAGTGTGACTTGGCTGGGAAAGACCTTCAAGGCCTTACAGTACTAATGAGAGTATAAGGGTGACATTGCCTATTAGCTCTGTTGTCACAGGCAGGGGTTGAGTTGTCAGGACATAAATGCATCCTCCTCATCCCTTTGAACACAGGAGGAGGTGAACCCAGGGTTACTTACAGAACCATCAGCAGCCAAACGGGGCAGTTTCACAGGTAGAAGTGCAGCTGGCTGGAGCAGGGCAGAGGGAATGAACTAGCTGGTGAGCTGCTCTAGGAACTGATGAGGAAAATGCTTCTAAGATCCCAGGTCACGGATCTAGGCAAGGACAGAGCCAAGGAGAGGATTTGGATGTTCTGAACAGCATACAGAAGGTCACAGGGGAAAAAAAACCTCACTGAAAGCACAGCTGGCCATCCCCTTGCTGCAGGCTGCAGTGCTGCCTGTCTCCTTAACCCTGCAGCTCCCAGGGGGGGTGGTTGCTTCTCTCCAGAGGAAACTCCTTGCATGGTGTGCTGCAGAGCAGAGCTGAGCTGTGAGCTCTGCTGCTGTCTGCACCCAAAGGGCTGCTCTGGCACTGGGCTCCTGAGCACTGCAGTGATCCAGCACAGGGGAAAGCCTGCTGGCAGACTGGAAGAGCAGCAACTCCCCCCCAGCTGCACTGGTGCTGAGGTGAAGAGCAGCAGCTCAGCCAAGCTGCACTGGTGCTTGTGTTGTACTGCTGTTTGCAGGGAAGAACAGGAGAATTGCCAGAAGGATGAGGCAGGAGATGGGCAGCAGTGGATGCAGTGGGAGGTAGGTGCTAGGGCAAACCTCCTGGCGGGATGGAAAGGGTGTGAGCTGTAAGAGCAAAGAGAGCTGTTGCAGGCTCAGGAGAGAAGCAGCTGTCTCTTCATTAGACACCGAGTTACCATCCACATCCTAGTGAGCCAAGGAGAGGTGTGCTGAGGTGCTTGCAGCTGATGTGTCTCAGGGTAAGCTCGGCATCCAGAGGGGTGGTTGCTGTAAGGAGTGTGGGGGTAAGGTGGTGGAGCTGTGCAGTTGATGCTTGGTGCTTTCACATGACCTCCCTCACCTTAGCTGGCAGGAGCAGCTGCAGCACTCTGGCAGGCAGGAGGAGTGAGGAAGAGCTTCTCTCTGTTGCCTGTGAGATCAAGTACTGCCTAAGGAGACTGCCAAAGAGACAGGAGGCAGCCCCCAGGGAAATCCAGGTGCTTAGGTTGCAGGTGTGTCCTCTCCTTCCCTTCCCCTCCCTTCCCTTCCCACCCCTCATGCCAGATTGTTCAGGAAAAAACTGGATAGCAGAGCATTTGTCTAACCACATCTTAGTGAAGTTTTGTCACATTTAACTTCCCTTTTGAAGTGATGTAATCTGAATGGAACATTGGCTGCCTCTGGGCATCTTGGGCTGAGAGGAAGGGGAAAGCCAAGTGTTTATTGTAAGGAAGGCAGAAGGAGCAGGGTGTGAAACAGCCCAGAGGAGGCATGGAGCCTAACCTGGCCAGGGCAGAACAGGGAGAGCAGCTGAGGACAACTTGGACTGCCCTGGCTGGAACAAAGCAGCAGCAGTGGACAGCTTTCTAGCAGTGTGTGCTGCCTCAGGAGATGGTCACTGCTGGTTAACAGTTGGACTTGCTGATCTTAGAGGGCTCTGCCAAGCACAGCGATTCTGTGCTTGTATGATTATCTTCTCCCTGTCCTTCAGCAGAGAAGGTCAGAGATCTGAGCTGGTGCAGCTTCTCAGCACAAGCAGGGAAGCTGGCACAAGCTGTACACCTTCAGCACACCTGTGGCCATTGGGATGGTGACAGAGAGCAGAGATGTCCAAGGGCAGCCTCAGGTCTCTGGCAGGAGCATTGGGTGAATTGAGAGGTGGCAGGATTTCCACTGCCAGCACTTAGAAGCCATGTACCTTTCCTTGGTGGGGGAAAGGAGGCTGTGGCCAAGCAGGGAGTTGTGTGGTGCTCAGTGGATGTTATGGTGAGACAGCTGGGGCCTGGGTCAGCCATCCATACTCTGCTCTGCTGGGTTAGTCCAAGTGGAGCATGTGCAGGAGCAGAGAGGCTGGCTGCTGAAGCATGCAGGGAGGGGCTGTGTTGTCATCCCAGTGTGACTCTGACTCATGCTGTTGCCTGTTTCAGGAGCTGCTGCTGCTGCTGCAGCCTCTCTGGTGTCCTTCTCTGCTGGGCTCACACAGAAACCTTTCTCCAGTGATGTTGGTGTGGTTCACTTCAACAAGGTGCTCGTGAACGATGGGGACTACTACAACCCCAGCACAGGTAACAGCCACACAGCAGCCCCATGGACATGCCAGCTGGGCAGCAGCCTGGGCTCTACCAGTGCTGGGTGCTGTCTCAGGCCCTGCTGGTGTGCTGAGAAACAGCACAAGTCCTTCTATAGACCAGACACAGCAGGGTAAAAGCTCCCTGTGGATGTGGACAGGCACGTGCCTTCACCTCTGCTGGCTTTCCACAGCTAGCAGTGTCACCTGAGGGATCAGATCTGCCTCCACCTCCTGGGGACATGCACAGCATGTGGGTGCCTCTCTCTTCCCCCAGCACTGGGTGATGGCAGCTGCCTGGGCCAGTGGGGCTCGAACACAAAGGCAAAGGCCCTGGAGGTTGGTCACGTGCCCAGGCTGAGCTTATCTGTTTGGAGCAGTGGGTAACACATGTCACCATGTTTGTCATTGTGCTTAGAGCAGTCAGGTCTCTCCACTGTCACCCAGAGAGGTGGGAGATGTCCCATTCCTCCCTGGAAGCATCCCAGGTCGGGTTGGTTGGGGCTGGGAGCAAGCTGCTCTAGCTGCAGATGTCTGCAGGGGGTTGGACTAGGTGAGCTTTAAGGTAAGGTTCTGAGGCTGTGTGTCCTTGCAGGCATCTTCACGTCCCCCCTGGAAGGGCGCTACCTGATCACGGCAGTGCTGGCCCCGGAGCGGGATGAGTACGTGGAGGCAGTGCTGTCTGTGTCCAACGCCAGCGTGGCCCAGCTCCACACTGCTGGCTACAGGAGGGAACTGCTCGAGTACCACAAACCCTACTCAGGGAGACAGACCTGTGGGGGGCCTGGCACCTTCCACCTCGTGCTGCACCTCAGAGCAGGAGATGAGGTCAATGTGGTGGTGACGGGAGGCAAGCTGGCCTACACAGACTCTGATGAGATGTACTCCACCTTCAGTGGAGTGCTCCTCTATCCTTCCATCTCTCACGTGTAGCTTGGCCTTCGGCAGGACAAAAGGGTAAGAGACTCAGAAGGAAAGAAGTGTAATAAAATGCAAAGCTTTAATATATTGTTTATAGACTGGATTTCAGTGAGGGGTTTATAGGCTGTATGCAGACCTTCTCCTTGTTTCCAGAGGTGGCTACAGAAGACACGCTGCTGGAGCTTACTCCATCCCAGGCCCTAGTTTACTCTTAGGAGCTTATAAGTTGTTAAACAACTATGTTCTCAGAAGATCCTTTCTCTCTGTGCTCTTGCTGTTTCCCTTTCAGTCACCTTTGCAGCCTTCTCCCTGGCTTAGCACCTTGTCCCAGAGTTTACATTGCAGCTGTGCTCAGCTGGTTTTGTCTTGTCAGCAGAGCCAGGGCAGGAGAGTGAGCTTGAGTTGGGCATGGGGTGCTTTGTGTTATTTAATGGTGTGTTTGCTTAGTGCATTTGCATCAAGAACTTGTTCAGAGCAGTGGCTAACCACAGTGCTGCAAAGCAGAACAGTCCTTACCTGTCTCAGGTTTCTTTTCTTCCTGAAGGGCCAAGCCCAGAGACAAGAGGAGTGCCTGGTTCCAGTCAGGTGGAAGCAGCTCTGCAGGGAGACACTCAGCTGGCCTCAGCTTGCCCCGGGGCAGCTGTGAGTGTGAGGTACAGCTGCTGCTGCAGTTATGTGCAATTGAGAGAGTAACAAAGGGGAACAAAGCATGATGCTCTTCAGATGTAGGCATTTCAAGCACTGAGCTTTAACCAGGTCAGAAGAGTCTGAATTGTCTGTGCCTAGGTAGAAAATGGTACTTTGGAAGAGTTTAAAACATGGGACTTGAGTGGCTCCTGCATGATCTGCGTGAAGCAGGGGAGGTTGTGGCTCCTACACGATCTGCGTGAAGCAGGGGAGGTTGTGGCTCCTACACGATCTGCGTGAAGCAGGAGAGGTTGTGGCTCCTACACGATCTGCGTGAAGCAGGGGAGGTTGTGGCTCCTACACGATCTGCGTGAAGCAGGGGAGGTTGTGGCTCCTGCACGATCTGCGTGAAGCAGGGGAGGTTGTGGCTCCTGCACGATCTGCGTGAAGCAGGAGAGGTTGTGGCTCCTGCACGATCTGCATGAACCAGGAGAGGTTGTGGCTCCTGCACGATCTGCATGAACCAGGAGAGGTTGTGGCTCCTGCAGGTGGTAGCTGTAAGAAGCTCTGGTTTAAGACTCAGCATCTATTTATATATATGGATGTGGCAACTTTAGGCCCAGCTGGGGCAGCAGTGATTTATTTCTTGTACTAGTCCCTTCTCAGTGGAGGTGAGCAAAGTGATGTTTTGGCTCTTCCGAGTTGGCATTTGTTCTTTGATAGCTAAGAGCCCAGCTGTGCTGTGCTGGGAGCAGGCCTGCAGCTCTCACCTCTAGCTCTTTGCAGCCTGTCCCTGGTGCCCAGAGGTGTGGCTATGATGGTGCTGTGTGTCCTGTGCAGGTACACAGCAGCTCCAGCTGCAGCCCTGCCCCTGGCAGCAGGGCAGAGGGAGACTTAGCCTTTGTGGCTTCCTTTTGGCATAGACATTCCCTCATAGCTCTGTTTCCAGGCAGTGAGCTGGGACCTTCCCACAACAAATCATCAGAGCCTAGGAGTGAAGCAGCTTTGGGGAAAAAGCAGGTGGAAAAAGCTTCCTCAGAGGAAGCCTGAGTCAGCCCCTGAGTGCAGGGGAGCACAGGAAGGAAGGGGTGAGTGGAGCACTGAGCTGCCTGCTTTGGGGAGCCAGCAGCCTGTCAGGAATGGTGCTGTGCTGGGAGCCAGGACTGGATGGCTGTAGCCTAGGTGTGTGCTGCAGGGAGAGACAGAAGAGATTGTGTTCTGTGTTGTGCAAAACCAACTGCTTCAGCCTCTTCTCTTTCAAAGCTTAACTTTTTGCTCTGTACCACAGCTGGAAAGGCACTTCCAGGAGCTTTCCTGCTCTGCTCTCCAAGAGCTTGGCTCCAGCCCACATGTGACTCAAGTACTCAGATGATTTTGTTGCCTGCTCTAGAAATGACTCATGGAAACAAACAAAATGAGCTGAGTGCTTGGGGAGACCTCTTTGGCAAGCACAACCTTGGCTCTATTTTTCCTCTCTCCTCCTAAGTGTGACATCTTTGAGTTCAGTGCTAGAGGTGGAACAGTTCAACCCTCCAGTTGTTCCCTAACAGCTCTGCTAGTTTGCTAACTCCACCCCACAGCATTCCAGGGGGACAGGGCTGTCTCCTAGCAGACTGTTTCTCCTCGTACCCAGGAGCTGCAGCATAACTGGGTAAAACATTCCCTAAACCAGCTCACAGCAGGACTCAGGCTCAGGAGCTTATGCTGAGGACACCTTGGAGAGCTTTCTCCCCACCCCCCCATCTCCAGCATCCACCATCATCTGCCTACAGCTATGTATGACTTTTGACAAGGAACCTCTCTCAGATTCCTGCCTTTGTGGGGACTTAAACCTTCATTACCACTTCCTTGGTAATTGCTGTCATCAGGGTAGGTGGCTCAGGGCCTCCCAAGGAGCTTGTTTTCCTGGAGCTGACAAGGTGGAATATTCAGCCAGCTGGGAAGAGGAAGATGCTGTAGTCCCTGGCTAGCAAAGGAAGGGGAACCCCAACTCGTGACTCTGCAGGGAGTGCTTGGACATAATGTTCATTAAAGCAGCAGCTGGAAGAGACTCGAGCACAAACAGCCATGGGCCCCTCAGCTGCAAGAGTCCTGCTCTGGAGTCCCTGAGCCCATGGATGAAGCAGTGAGAAGCAGCACAGAGCTGCCCTGAAGGGCATGTTCCACACTGCCACAGCCCCGAGCCTCCACAAGCTCACAGAGGAAGCAGCTGGGAACCAGGAAAGCCTTCAAAAGCCCAATGCCAGCTCTGTGGCTGCTTCACAGCCTCAGTGCTGCCTTCTAGGGCTGCTCTGGAGGTAGCTCTGTGACACAGGCTCTGCTGGGCTAGAGGAAAGAGGAAGAAACCCAGAGCCCACCTGGTGCAGCACTGTGACAGCTGAGTGCCAGTCCCAGAGGCAGCAGAGTTCCCAAGGCAGCATCCACTGGAAGACAGGTAATGTCCCAGCAGCACAGCTGCAGACATGTCATCAGCCCAGGAGGGAACATGTGTCCTACAACAGCTGTAGGGAAAGGCAACACACCACTCAGTGACAGCTCCAGGAAAGCTTGGAGCACTGCAGGAATGCCAAGGCCCACCACAAGACCTGTCAGAAACTACCTCACTTGAACTTGGAGACAGTGGAAACAGTTGTGTACTGACCACGGAAAGCCCTGGGGTGTCACCTGTCACTCCAAGCCAGCTTCCTAGCAGCAGCTCTGGGCAGCTTCAGTCAGCCTGAAGCCAGCAGCCAGGCAGGGGGGATTGCACATGGTCAAGGAGACAGAACAAGCTCCAAGGGGGAAGCACAGGAAGGTAACTTGAAACACAGTGCCCCTCCCCACCCAGTGCAGCTGTAGAACCCAAGGGAAAGGGCTCTCAGCTGCCACCAGGAGATCCAAATGGGGAGGGAATTGTTTCCTGAGGAGAGATCATGCATTTAGAAGGGAGTGCTATCAGAGTAAGTCAGTCCTATGTCACAGCCCAGAAGTGAGCACAGATCTAGTGCAGCCCTCAGGGTGCAGGGCTGCACAGAACATCTTGTAACACATGTTATAACATCAGTGGGTTTGGGCATTTATCCATTTTGCTATCTTTTAATGTGGAAAAAAGGAACATGACTGTCACTTTCCAGCAAAGGACAGCACAGTGAGAGGCCTTGTGTGCATATATATTCATGGGTAGAGAGAGAACTCTCCAGGAACATGAGGGAAACTGTGTGATGGAAAGCAGCTGCAGAGATGTCCAAATAAAGCCTACCTGGAGTGAGATGTCTTGATGCTCTTTTTGCTTTCTAGGGACCACAGCAGCAGTGTCAGCCAGCATTCCTGCTCTCTCCTCCTCCAGCTTTGAAAGGGCAGTTCCTGGCTCCTCAGCCAAGCACACAGGACAGGGCCTGTCTGGGAAACTGGAGCTAGTCTTAGCTGTGTAAGGAATAGCCTGACACAAGACAGTAAAAATCCCTCCACCAAGAACAAGATCATAGAAAGCTTGGAAAAGACCTTTAAGATCATCAAGTCCAACCAGGCTTTCTACAGTAATTGCCTGAAGCAATTAGCTGTCACAGAAGACAATGCTCTGTGCCTTGAAAGGACAAAGTTAACTTGGCTGGAATCAGGGTGAGTAGAGTTCCAAGAGCTCAGAGTATGCAGCTGCAGGATTTCCTTGGAGGCATCCTGTGCAGTCCCAAGCTGTGCATCTGCTACCTGACAGTCTCCCTTATCAATGCATGTTTGCTTCTCCTTCCAGCTCTAACCCAGCCCTGGTCCTGGCACACAGAGTCAGTCTGACAGCAGTCAGTTATCAGGGTATAATACTTTGGAAGAAAGAACCCCAGGGAGAGGGAAAGCAACTTGAACTCCCTGTCCAACACAAACACAATCACCCCCATTGACCAGAGACACAGCTGGAGTTCCTGAGGACAAACTGAAAAAGAGTGAAGTTTCATTGTGTTTATTGGGGTACCATTGTTCTGAACATCACTAAGCATTGCACTGAGGGGTGGGTGACTGCACCCACCAGAGTCCAGGCCCAGCAGAGCCCACCATGGGGGGTGAGCACAGGGGGACAGCTTCCACACTCCCTCCTCAGGGGCTGGGAAGCTTCACAAGCAGGAATTCCACATCTCAACAGAACAGTGAAACAAAGGATTGAGGAGAGTTTGCCCACCCCCCAAATAAACCAACAGTCGAACTTCTAACACTGTAAAGAAAACCCAAACAAGTCCTTTCTGTTCAGCAGAGTTTAACTTGGGAGACTAGAACTTCAGGCCAAAGTGACACTGTGAAGGCATCTCCAAGTGTGTCCAGGACGGGAGCTTGACAGGGATGTTAACAACTCTCAGCCACATGGCAGCCTCTTCTACAAGACGTGTATCAAATAAATATTACAGGAAATCTCATCCCTTGTCTTTACCATGAGCAGGTTCAGAGTTAGCTCCACAAGTTCCTTAACAGAGTTGACACAAATATTAAAACACTTCCAGTTGAAAATAACCCAGAAGGTCTGAGATGAAGTTTAGTGATGAGAGGAAGCAAAGGGAGATGATAAACCAGCACATGCACACTGCCAGGGCTGAGAGCCTGTCCTGCTGAGGTACAAACATGCTTGGTACAGTAAAAAAACCCCAAAGCATCCAGAAATGTGTCCCACTGAAGTGCCTGATCCTTGGATCATGTGCACAGCCTGACAGGTTCTGAGCTGCCCTGTTCCCTTCCCCTCACGCTGCAGGGGGGTGGCTGGCCTGCAGACACAGCCCCAAATGCCTCTTTCACAGAAAGAATGATTGAGCTTGCACTCCTTTTCCACACCTCTAGCACAACCTGCTCTCACCCATCAGCTTCAGGTCACAAAGGACAGGCTCTGAGCCCTGCTGAGCCCTCCAGAGCAGTGCTGCAGGCTCTGACCTCTGCTGAGTCCTCCAGCTGGGCAGCAGGGAGAGGTCTTGTCC
Source organism: Bucco capensis (assembly GCA_013396975.1). Taxonomy (NCBI): domain Eukaryota; kingdom Metazoa; phylum Chordata; class Aves; order Piciformes; family Bucconidae; genus Bucco; species Bucco capensis. The sequence goes on from VWZO01005932.1 coordinate 404,693, forward strand.
AGAGTCAGCACAGTGCCGTGGGTACAGAGGGACAGGGAGCACTGCCACCACGGCCTGGCCCTGCACAGGCTCAGTAAACAAGCCCAAAAGCTTCAAATACAAGCCAGAAAACCTAACCAAACCTAACTCACATCAGAAACAACAACACTTTTATCAAACAAATGCCAAAACTGTGCTGTTTCAGAGCAAAAGAGGTAAAATTTTAACTAAGCAACTCCTTGGCCATCCCCAAAGTGGCACCTGGCAGAATGAGGAGCTCTCAGGCCCTCTCCCTGGGGCTGCAGACACACCTGACAGCACTGTTTTTTTCCACATGGCTTATTTACTCAAGTCACCACGTCACACCCACAGCTTCTCTTTGTGACAGCCTGAAAAGCTGAATGCAACTGAAGAGAAAATCTCAAGCATGTACAAAAAGCATCCCAGAAAGCTGCAGGCAGCCCCTGGTCCCAGCCTGTCCCAGCCCAGGCTGGCCTCAGGAAGTGCCTTGAGCTGTAGGCAGAATAAAGACAATGCTGACATCCAAGAAGGGCTCTTTTAGGAGAGGAAGCTTCCCTCCCTGTGTGTAAACTAGAATCTTTAGATAGACTATTTCATCTGGTAATTAAAATACTTTATATGTTGAATTCTTACTTATTTTAAAGTATTTCAGTGACTTCAAAGCTCAAATCCATTTATATTCAAAGCACTTGGTGATCATGGAAATTTCAGTTACTAATGAAATCTGAGGAACAAAAGGAAAGGGGGAAAAAAAATAGATGGAATAACGTTTGTAAGCCTCTTCCAGTAAAATCCCACCAGACAGTAAGCTGTGTTCCATGCTTGAGCTGAATCCTGGGCCATGCACTCCAGGACTGAGTAGACTGGTGCCAGGACCAAGGATTGCTGAGGCAGCCACACAAGTGTTGTTCTCGCTGCACAAGAGCCTGACAGACAGGGCTGTCTTCCTTCACACCCTCACACTCCGGAGGAGAAAACCCTCTAGCTGCACTGCTGTGCAGGCAGTGGAGCAGAGAGCTCCTTCCACACAGAGAGAAGCAGCCCCAGGGGCTTGGGAAGGAGTGCAGGGAGGACTCTGTGCCCAGAAAGCCCAGGGCTGGTGGCACACTCCTGAGGCCCTCTGGGCTGCTGCAGTGGCACCCCCTCAGCACAGAAGGGTCTGCAGGAGGTTCAGTGCACTGACAACTCGGAACTGGAGGGAGGAACACTAGCTGCTTTGGCAGCTGGAAGACACTAAGCTTGTTCCCAGGCTCTGAACCTGAGCAATCATCAGCATGGTGGTTATCAGTAACCCAAAACTGAAAACAAACAAAAATCCCACAAGGTTTTTCCTCTGCTCTGCAGCATTTCAGCATTCTCATCCCTGGCATCTCACTGCTGAGCTGCATGTCCTCCCTGCAGCACACATTGCTGGAAGGAGCTGCAGCAGACAACTACAAAATTAAAGACATCCTTTCTTTTTCAGTATTAAATTCCCTGAATAGAATCTGTACACTCTTGGACTGGCCTGTGCCCAGCCCCACAGAGCTCTGTGCTCAGCAGGAAACACCAACAGCAGCTCCCTGCCCTGACAGAAATGGTCTCAATCCCTGGTGGGAAGTGCAGGTGACCTAGGGCAGCCTAGGAACCACAAAAGCCAAACAAGCACCTGAAGACAACTTCCATCTGGCCAAGCTGATGAAGGGGTTGGAACACTCATGTAGAACAAGTAACAAGCAGGGTTTGCTTGAGCATGGACTGTACAGCCTGGTAGCTGTGACCAAAGGCATATTTACAGGTAAGGAGGAGCTGGATGTCTCCAGAGTCCCTCAGGCTAGGGACATCTACACCTTGGCTATCTTTCAGCTGAGGAAGAGCACACTGGTGTCAGGCTCTGGCTCCTCTCCAGAATGGCCCAATTGCCCATGAGACCAGGGCTTGACTCTTAGGTCTGACATTCTATTTGGCAGTTTCCATACATTTTTTTGGCTTCATTTTAGAAAATATACTATTAAGACTAATTACAAAAAGAAACTCTCTGTTTACACTAAGGTCTGCACTGAGGAAAATGCCAAGTCAGAGTTCACCTCAGCATTTCTTCACCCTGAAGCACTTGGGTACTGTGCCCATCAATGCCAGAGCAATCTCAAGTGCCTTGCAACAGGTATATACAGACAAGCAATAAACAAACTCCACACACACACACACACACAAGACAGTAGCTTTGCATCCTCTTGGTTTCAAACCAACAGAGTTAAAGTGATCTCTTCAGTAAGACTTACGGTACCAGGATAGCAATTAGCATCTTCATTACCAGAGTTCTTCACATTTAAACTGACACTGAGTAGCTGAATGCCCAACTCCTCCAGCTCCAGGGGAGGAGAGGTCTTCAGGCCAGGTCATCCATGTTGAGGGCAGGCAGAGGCTCTCTCCAGTAGCAGAAGGAGCTGAACTCTGGGCAGGGAAAGGCCGAGCTCTGTTCCTTGTTTAGCAGTGGGAACACATGCTCCACGAGCTCACTCAGTCTGTAATACCTATGTTACAGAAGACAGACCATGATCTAACAGCCTAGGCACTGCTCAGCTGCAGCCAAAGAGAAGCTTGAGCAGTCTAGACCAGCCAAACAAGGCACAGAATCATTCAGGTTGGCAGAGACCTCTAAGCTCATCCCTATCATCCCATACTACTAAGCCATGGCCCTAAGGAGAGCAGCTAGATGTTCCTTAACCCCTCCAGGGATGGAGACTCCAGCACCTCCCTGGGCAGCCTGGGCCAGGACTGAACAAGCCTTGCAGGGAAGGAATTCCTCCTGAGATCCAATCTAAACCTCCCCTGGGGCAACTTGAAGCAGCACTAATGCAATGTTCAGCTTTACTTTGCTTTGTGAAGAGTTTCAGTCCAGCATCCAAAGCTGCAAGTCTCTGGCAAATAAGGTTCTCATTCCTATGTTACAGGAGGTGGAATTGTGATGGTCACAGATGGAATTACTCTGGAATCTCATCCCTAGATCCTTGCTTTAGCTGCAATAACAGAAATGCTCTTACGAGGATTTGTTCCCCTTGGTCCTCTCCTGGATCAGCTCTCCCTTGGGATTCACAGTGAAGATCCTGCAGTCTGGCACTCCCACTTGCATGTAGGCATACACATCCTGCAAGGAGCATGGACAAGAGCACAGCCTTCAGCATCAAAAGAGAGGGAGAGCCAAACAGGGGGCAAGCAGCCCCTGAAACCACAGCCAACAAACCCAAACCAGACCATAACAAAACATTCTCCCCACCTCCAAACATTGAATTCCTGTGCCCAAGCCTGGGACCACAAACACACCCAAAATCTCTCCCACAGCATCATTCCCTGGGACAAAAGTCCTCTCACTCTCCAGCTCCATCAGGAGAGTGCTGAGCTGCAGAGGGAACAGGAAGCATGTGACAGGCAGGAGGACTCAGGAGCACTGGATTAGCACCCTGGTGAGGTTACCAAGCTGTCAGAAATGCTGCATCTCTGGGGCAAGGTGGCACTTGTTAACAAAACCCTGAGCACCTTCCTAACCTTCCTCACAGGAGCACTCCTCGCAGCTTCTCGTCCAGGGATCTGCATGGGAGCTTTCCCAATCAAACCCAGAGAAGCACTCCTGTCCCATTTCCTTAGTCAAACAGACACAAAAAGAAAAGCCCATTTATTTTGCTTCCCACACTTGAACCCTTGCAGGAGCAAGGGCAGACTTACATTGGGCCTGTTCCCAAAAGCAGCATAGAAAGGTTGTTTGCTGGGAGCAAACAGGTTCTTGATATCATTCAGACACTCAATTTTGAACTTCTCAGGCTTCTTCTCTATTACTTCCCTAAAACAGAATGTCAACAGTCATCAGCTCTCAATCATGATCCAGCAGAGGGTATCCTCCTTCCCCCACTGAGCTGATCTTTACATCCTGATGGCTCCCTGCTCACAGCTTTTGTTCTTCTCCCTCTCTCTTGGCACTAGCACTGCACTACAGCCCTTGGAAAGACAAAATTGTACTGATACCAACAGAACCTAACAGGAATCACAGAATCATTAGGCTGGAAAAGACCTCTGGGATCAGTAGTCCAACTGTCAAGCTAACAGCACCATGCTCACCACCCAACCATGGCCCCAGGTACCACAGCTCCATGGTTTCTGAACACTCCAGGAGTGGAGACTGCACCACTTCCCTGAGGAGCCTGTCCAGTGCCTGAGAACCCTCTGGGTGAAGAAATGCTTCCTAATAGCCAACCTGAAGCTGCCCTGCTGCAACTTGGAGCCATTTCCTGGTCCTATCATTTAGCCCTACCTGGCTCTGATCTCCTTGCAGGCAGTGAGAAGCTCTCCCCTCTTTTCTGCAGGCTAAAATGACTCCCTCAGCCATGGACTAGAGGACTGAAGGGAGGGAAAAGGAGCTGCTCTGTGACTGACAGGTTGTGTGTTGTAGCCACTGCTACACCCACAGAGACACAAGTGGACTCCAAGTGCTCCTCATGCACAGCAAAGAGCTTGTGAAGGGTCACTCTGGGGACAGGGAGACCCAGCAGGACATGCAGCAGAGTGGCAGGGTTGGTCACAGCTGGGATGGGCAGCATGGCAAAGCTTTGGAACCTGCTGCTGCTTTCCCTGAGCTGGGGGGGAAGGGGTGTCTGAACCCCCAGGGGCTTACCTGTGCAAGGCAGAAAACAAACTGCTGGGGGACAGCATGAGAGGGCCCCTGGGGAGAATTGTCCCTTTGTCATTCACCCAGTGCAGGTAGCCTCTGGTCATGTCTGCCATCCCAATGGCTCGGGCAGAGCAGTACAGGAACTTGTAGCCATTCCTAGGAAAGAATCACCAGCTTAGCTCCCAGTGCTGCTGAGGAGTCCCTTGGCAGACACAGGTGTGAGGTTACAGCACTGCCCAGAGCACCAGTTTAGGGACTGACTTGTTGCAGAGCTCTACAAACACACACAAGGAAAAGATTGTTCTGCTGGTAAAATAACCTGCAAGGCAGGGAACAGCTGAAAGGTAGGACAGGAACTGCCCAGAGAGCAGGGCTGGCAATGCTCAGCTCCCAGCAGCAGCTGGGCTTTAAACAAGGGCCACACTGAGCTGGAGGATGGCAGCAGCTCCCTGCATTACCTGCATCACACAATGCTGGAGGCCAGCTCTCCTCATTTATACTCACTCATTTATGGAATGGTAGAGTTTGGCAATGCCCTGATGAGTCCAGTCCTTGCCAAGCTGGGGGAGGATGTGTCCTAAAGCATCAGACCTAGAAGCAGAGAGGAGTTTTGTTAAGGACAGCCACTAATGAAGACACAGTTTGTAATGAGTGTTCAGAGCAGCATCCCTGCACAAGGCCCTAAGGATTGCAGGAGGGCAGCAGCTGCTCTGGGCAGAGCACTCAGTGGGGCCACACAGCACAAGTCAAGTCTCCAAGCTCACCTACAGCTGTTAAACCTGGAGAAGTCTAACTGAAGGGGCAAACATCAACCACCTTTGCACTGGTCTTTAAAAGACCTCTTCTAGCTTGCTGTACATGCAACTACAAATTAACATCAAAGCAACAAAGCTTTTTCATGACTGTGGTGAACAGTCTTTAACAATCAGCCTGCCTGAACCAACCTTACTCTGAACAGCAACATAAACCCCAAGGCACCAAGCAAAGCAGAAAGGCAAGAACCCCCCAGTGCCACTCACTTGGTGATTGTTCCATCAATGTCCGAGATGATGACCTTGTCATCCCAGTTCCAGAGGTAGATGGTTCCTGCGCAGCGGCAGGTCCCCTGGTACTGAGTTGTTATACTGAACACAACATCATTTGGGCCATCTCTGAGCTTCAGCTTGGCCTGCAGAACACAGCAAGGCAAGGGAAAAGCTAAGTTGCCCTCACTATAAAAACCTGGAGCATCACAAAGGAGCTGCAGCCAGTGGCTTATCTGCTCTGCTCAGCTCTGCTTCCGGCCTGGGTCCTTCTGTCTGCCAAGCAGCAGGGATCTGACTCTCTGCTGCTTGAGTTCCTGCTGTGACACTAAACTTCCACTCCTGTCACATGAATTCCCAGATGGCTGTGGCAGGCAACAGCATTTCCTACCCGGGGGCTGCTTCCTGCTGAGGATGAGACCCTGAGGTGGCAGCAGAGCTAACCTGGAGGTCAGACTGCAACACAATTTACCTGTGTCCTGCACTCAAACTGCAGCAGCCAACAACTTCACCATTTGGCAACATCTCAGCAGAGAAGTTTGGTTACAGAACTTTGTAAGAAATCACTATTTTATAATCCAATCTGAAACACACACCAGAAAAACCCAAGCAATGCAAAGCTCCCTGCAGCTGCCCATGCTAGCACAGCAAAACACTTGACATTTCTTTTGACACTTCCAATGTCCTCACACTCCTTTTTTCCACTGCTAGAAGTGACCCCAAGGCCATGCTTCCCTTTGGGAAATGTCCTTCTCTGTCACTTGTTCAGAGTCACAGTGGAACCACACAGCAGAAAGTCATGGCACTTACTATTTGGTCTGAAGACAGCCTAAGGGACTTCTTGTAAGCTGGAACATTCCCATGGCTTGGATGCTCTACAGGGACAGAGTCTATTTTCAGGGATTCCTTCAGCTCCTGGGATGCATCATCACTAGAGGAATCATCTTCTGGAGGAGGTCTAATGTGACAGCAAGCAGAATAAAGGTAAGCCATGGAAAATCCTTACTGAATGGTGCAAGCTGCTTAGGCAAGAGTGACTTCTGCTAAGTTGCTGAAGCAGCTCACCTTTTAGGGTTATTCACAGACATCTTTCTGCTAATTAGAGATCTCAAGCTTAAAAGTAGCATTTAATTTCTCCAAAGGACTCAACCACAATATATTTAGTTCTTTAAATTTTTAAGGCATGAATACCATTTTAACTTTGCAAAGCCATGGCAGAATATGAATATGGATAACAAATCCCTTAGATGGGGCAGTTCTGTGCTAAATACTGCTGGTATTAAAGAAATACTGGTGCCACATTATTTGCTGAACATATCTGGTTCTTCTTCTATGGCTTAGAGGACAATTCAGCCCACATTAAATTCCTAATGAATCCTTCATTAGAAAGAGAGAAGAAAAAATAAGGGGAAAAAAGGCACAGTTCAGTGCACACACCAGACAGGAACACACCTGCTGTTCACTTGCTCTTTTATAGTTGCTGGCAGTTCACTTGCTCTTTGTGTCTCAGGTTTCCCCTCTTTTGCCTCTGGTATCTAAAGCAACAGGAGAATCAAACCCAGATTAGCACTGGAAGCATTTTAAACTGATTCACAGCTCACACTCCAGCAAAAGAGCTTAATTTCATCTAAAATGGGATGTGCCAGCACAACATCTCCTCAGCAGCACAGCTCCTATCTGTGTGTGTGTCCCCTCCTAAAGCAGACTGCAGTGACTGAACAGAGCAGCTCTGGCAACTGCCTGTGGCCTCAAAGAAAGAACTGGAAGAGCACAAGAAATGTGGAAGTATCCAGAAGCAGCAGACAAGGAGGTGGTGTCTGAGGCTCAGCTCACAGAAGCAGCTACAGCAGGACTGAGGAACTCAGCTGACAGTCAGTGACACAGACACACACAAGCAGCATTCTGACAAATCACTCTTTTTTCAGCAAAGGATCAAAGCAAGCCCCAGAGCAGGGCTGAGTTACCTGTTTGGTCATGCTCTCTCTCTTGCGCCAGAACCACCACCTCCCAGACTTCTTTGGCATCTTTTCTTTCACCCAAGACTCAATAGTAGCCTGAGAAATGAGGCATGGTTTTTGATGAGTGTAGGAAAAGCAAGAGCTAATCAGGTGTTTGTGCACACAGAATCTTGCCCCTCAGAGCAGCTCTATCTCCTCACCTTGGGCAAGCTCTTCTGGAACACCTGCAGGCTCAGCACCATGGGAGCAGCCAGGGCCCAGTTGTAGTACCTGTTTGCAAACAGGGGATGGAGAAGGTGTTCCAGAACCTGCAGGCAGTAGCAGTGTGCAAAGTGCCCTTCTGCTAAGGACAATACCTACTTGCTGCCCACAACTCATAGCCAAGTGTTCTGCTGTTTACTTTAACAAATTCCATTGAGTTCTATTTATTTCTAGTTTCATATCAATTCAAGATCAGTGGTAATTGCTGAAAAAACTCACTGCAGTTAAAGCTAAATGTAACATAAATCTTTAGCTCAAAAACCATTCCCTTTTGAGACATTCCCATGGCTTGGATGCTCTACAGGGACAGAAAAAAGCACAACCCCAACAGAAGCTGAGAAATGCTCTCACTTGAAAGGGCAGGTTCCAAGTGAGATTTTCTATGACCTAATTATAGGAGATAGAGAATTTACCTGTTATAAATCCTTATTACCAAATTAGGGTTCTCTATGAGTCCAGGGTTTTCAGCAAATTCATGATAAGTGATAATATGTTCCATGAATTTTTCTGCAACAGAAGCAGGTTTTCATTAAAAATAGGAATACACAATCCCAGGATTAATTAACGTGTGTCTAGGGGAAACTTTGTGTCATCTCAGAGCCTTTGCAGATCTGGCAGCATCCCCTAAGACACACGAGTAGAGTCTATCTGTCCAGAGCCCTGGGGGCAGGGAGAGCCTTGTGCCACCCCAGCAGTCACAGAGAAGAGAACTAAGAGGGGAAAGTAGGAACTGATTTGGTTTGCAGGCTGGGAAATGGCAGCCAGGGCAGGAGGAATTTCTTCCCTGCAAGGGTTCTTAAGTGTTGGCTCAGGCTGCCCAGGAAGGTGCTGGAGTCCCATCCCTGGAGGGGTTCAGGAAAGGTGTGGCTGTGGTGCTTGGGAGCATGGTTAATGGTGAGCATGGTGCTGTTGCCTGGACTGGGTGAGCTCAGAATGGTGCTGTGATTACCCACTCCCTTCTCCCCACACGGGCAAAGGAAGAGGGCAGAGCTTTGCCACGTGCAACCGAGAGCACTGGAGCTGGCTCAGCCGCGCTTGCCATACCTCTGGATATCTCTCCGTTGTCACTGAGCCCCCCGCAGAGGGACAGGGTGACATCAGGCAGGTCCATGGCCGAGTCGGACAGGCACTCGGTGCCGCTGTCGGCAGCAGCGCTCCCCACCGACTGCGGGGACTGCGACCCAGACAGGGTGTCTGCCTCTGCCCACTGCCTGAAGCCTGGCTCCGAGTCACTGCAGGGCACAGCACAGCATTCCCCATCAGCATGCTAACCACACAGGGGCACTGGGCTTACAGGACATGCTATGGGATCACTCAAGAGGATCATCTTGCTCTTCTGTTTCCGTTCAGCAAAGCATTCTACAACAACTAAATGAAACGTGATTTCACAACAAATCAATCCCAAACCAACCAAACATGGAATCACAGAATGGTTTGGGTTGGAAGGGAGCTCTGGAGCTCATCTAGTCCAACCCCCCTGCACAGGGCAGGNAGACACAAACACACTCTCCCAGTCCCTCATCATCCTGGCAGATTGATGGGTTCCAGTTCTCCTAACACTCACCTACACTGGGAAATATTTACAACAAAATTGGATTTCAATGAGGAAAGGATCCTCTACAACCTATTTTTGTAGAATAATACCATGTTCCCCAATCTTGACCAGAAGAGAAGGAAAAAAGCCATTGTCAGGTGTTTCTTGTCAAACCAGAAACAGCTTTTCCCAGTGGTACCAGCACTGATCACTCCACAACAGCCTAGAAAGCTGCAGTCCAGTTCTTGTTATCAGAACTGCAGTGTGAACCCCTCAACCACACACGCAACGAGTCACCTAGTGTGGCTGCAGCACAACCCCAGATCCACAGAACCTTCATTCCAAATCACCTTTTGGGAAAGTAGAGGGCTGCAACCTCAGGTTCCAAAGCCTTCAGGTCCTCCAGGTAAATGCCATCAGGCCCCTGGTGATGACTTCTCTTGTGCACCCCTGGGAATGTCAACAGTTAAGATCAGCAAGATGAAGCTACCCAGACACCTTAGATACTGTGGGGAAGGTGCAGACTTACCTGTGGCATTTCCACATCCCAGAGTTTAAAGTCTTACCTGACTAAAGCTATAATTCAACATGAAATACTGAAAAGGCACACTTTTAACTTTTCCCACTATGGCCTTTGCTAGCTCAGACTGAAGGTTTGTAACAAAGCTTCACTCTGTACCTTTCTTTTTTGAAGGAGAGTCAGTTTTGGCTGTTGGCTTTGTTTCTGGCAGAGGGTCCACCAGCAGCCTGGAATGAGGATCAGCATCTAAAGGCAAAGGATCCTGAGGTTCTACGAGGGCAGAAGCAAGAGAATCTTTAACATCCAGCTGCTGAAGCAGAGGGTGAGTTCTTGGCTCAGGTTTCAGTACTGTACAGACAGAATCCTTCACATCATCATCATCTTCCACCTCATCAGAGCTGAGGATGACCCTAAAATGAGTCTTCTCTGAGGGGGTGATGGTGGCTGTGCGGGGCTGCTCCACTTTCTCTTTCTTGCTTATCTGGAAAACAGAACTCTACTCAGTCCTTTCACTTCCCATCTTTGGTTTATGCTGCTCTCAGCATCCAACTTCTTCTCCTGCTACAAGTCCTGGTCACAAGTAAACCAGGTAAGAATTGAAACACCTACTTGAGCAGCATAAAGCATGTCCCACCTCACTAGCAAAACAGCAACTTCCTATCAGCTTATTTACAAGCTGACTTGACCAAACCATGGCAAGGGACAAGCTTCTGTCACCAGCTGTCCTGCTAGACACCAAATTTACTCTGTCAAGGCTACAACTCCTCTGGAATTAAGCAGAGCTTAGCCCAAAATAAAGGAAATGTCTTCAGTTTCTGACTGGAAATGCAGAGAGTCCAGCTGCTAACTGGAACTCCTGCAGCCAGCTCTCTGGCAGCCAGAGGGAGGAGCTGCTTTCCTGTTCCAGCCCAATCCCTAGGAAGAACAGCAGCCCATTGCCAGTCCTCCCTCAGGACACAGCTTCAGAGATGCCAAAATTCAGCTCACAAAGTTAGAGACAGTACATACACTTACCTTGGTTGATTCTGGGAATCCTCCCCATGTCCACTCCATGTGAGATTCAGATCTGAGCAAGCTCTCAGCAGGTTTAACTTCTAGTTCTGAATCACTTTTAGGGCAGACTGTCTCTGAGAAAGGGCTAGCAAACCAACAAGAACAAAGAGAAGCAGCAAGCTGCAGGCTTTGAAATGCATCTGTTGTGCAGCTACTGCTGGGAAGAGTTTTCTACAGCTTAACAGAGCTCCAATTATTCAGCAGCATGGCAAGCAGCCCAGCAGGGTTTTCAGACAGTGAGAAATTAGGTTAAACCCAAAATCACATTAAAGGACTTACAGAGTGATCACCCCAAAGAGCTCCCTCTGCTCTGTGTGCAGTGGAGGCAGAGCTCCCCCCTCAGCCCAGCTGCCAGCTCTCCAGCACAACACAACCAACCAAGTTTAGCTCAAAGTTAGAGAGAAATGAGCTTTAGGTTCCTTTCCTCTGCTTGTACTGGGCTGCATCACAGGGAACATGCATGGTTTCCAGATCCTTTTCAACCTTGCTCCCTGTGTTTTCTTTCTTTAATAGTGAATTTCTACAAGAAAGGGGTTTTGTTTTCACCAAGTGACTTACTTCTCCAGAGGGGACCAGTCTCCATCAGATAAGGGGTAATGATCCTTTGAGTGATAAATCAGAGAGTCTTTCTGTTCTTCAGCCTTTGGTGAGGAGTTTGAGGATCCTCTGTGGAGAGACACAGGAGACATGGAGTCAGCCAGGAGAGAGCTGCATTGCTGCTGCAGTCAGTGACCCTCAGAGGAGCACACAGATTTACAGGGCACCTTTCCTCTCTCAACCTCAGTCCTGCAGTCAGCACCACAGACACAACTCAAGCACAGCTGAAGGAGACACAGGACAGACCTTAGACAAAGCTGCACAAACATTTGGAATTGGCTTTTCCCAAGGAACAGGAAACACCTTGTTTTCCACTCTCCAAGAATAGAACTAGATAAGAGATTGCACGCTGGTACCTGTGGCTGAATTTCTGACCTTCCTGCTGGAACATCAGCCTCCCTTTTCTCCTCCCAGTTTCACTCAGATCTGAAGCTATGCCTAACAACAGTTAAGGTTCTAACTTTTTGGTCTTTTTCCCGCCCCCCCCCTTCTCCTTTTTCAGAGGCACACTTTTATAACTGGAACAACCTCAACCCAGCCCAAACCTGCTGATGTCACGTGCCATCCCCAAAAGCTCATGCCTATTTTGTGACAGCCAGCAGTCTCTTTAGCTGGGATGCTAACAGTGTATGCTTGCTGCAGGGTGTTCCACCTCCTGAATGAGCATGGCTAACTCCACAACACACCCAGAGCCACAAGTCCTCTGCCTCTGGCACTTCCAGCACTACAAGCTATGGCTCTGCTCCTACATTTCCTTGCTGCTCACAAGGAAACAGCATTCTTGTACAGAATCATCTTCCTCTCACAGCATAACTCTGCTCTCTGACTGGGAAGGCATTTCTAGGGATGGTTCTGTGTGTGCTTACATGTAAAAAAGGTGGTTTACAAATAAAAAGCCTTTTCAGTCTCTCACTTGAAAGGGTAGAGAAAAGGCAAGCAGGGTAACCTTTGTGGAAACACCATGCTCTGATCAGCTATGACTAAACATTTGGCATTTCAGTCTAACCTACAATTCTGGATTCATCTCTAGGCAAATTAAGGGGATTGCTGGAACAGCAATTTGCACTCTAAATGCTGCCTGAGAACAGCCATTACTGGGCTGACATTCCTAGCCTCATCATACCTTTGGGATGGTTTACCAAGTCAAGAATAAACAATCCATGGCTTGTATTCTCTTCCTTCCTGCCCTTGATGGCTATTTTTACTTTGATGGCTCCAGTATGACAAGTTATTGTTATCTGAACACTCTCACACTGGAGACTGAACCAAGATCCTGCTTTTATTAAACTGGGAAAGGAAAAACCTCAAACCAAATGCCAATTCCCAGACTTGTCACTGAGATATATTCCCTCTTCTGTCATTGAGATACATACAGAGCAGTGAACAGCTAAATGACAACTCATGGGCACAAAAACTAAGACAAAAGGCACAGACATTCTAGAGCACACTTTAAAATCCTCATGTTTGTCCTATTTTATGGGTGATGTGTGATGACAGTTGGATTCTTGGTTTTCTAGTAAATCTGAGACTCCCTTCAAGTCCTATCCTGAAGAAGCTTTTCCAGTTACACTTTACTCTCTGATGCCAAACCATTCTTCCAGTTCCCAGCCCAAATCCTGAGTTTCCCCAGACAATACTCCATGTAACAGCAATGCTGGTCAACAGAGCAGCCAGCTTTGTACCAGAGCTGAGGCCTCTGCTCTTACACAGCCACATCAAACCAGTGAGTAGGCAGCTCCTTCATTAACAGCTTTCTTTTATTACTACAGGCTTGCTTCTCTGTTACTCACATGAGCTTCTTCAGCTGATTAGCAAGTGCTACACCTTACCTCAAGCTCCATTTTACTACTAGTTTATCCACTGCAGAACACAGGACTGGTTTTCCCCCTCCTTTAGGGCTACACACACATAAAGAATGCTCTCTGCTGAAGGGAAGGAGCAATCCTTTAGGTAGTTTTCAGTTCCCAAAGTAAACCTCAGGCTGCAGAGAAGGCAGAGCCAGCTGTGGGGTACTGCAGGCAGTGGCCAGAGCAGTTCAGGCAGAGGTCACCAAGCAGCCCAGGAGCTCACTCTGCCTCCTCAGAGCAATGCCACCACAGCCCATGACAACACTCCTCTACCAACAGGGGCTTCCCTGCATTTCCTGCCCATAACACAATGGCCAAACTTGAGGGAGTCTCTGAAGATCTGGGAGACAATGGTTTGGAGTTCTGTTTGAGGAAAAAGCCTGCTGAAACTCAGGCCTGACTTGCCCAGAGGGAAGACACAGTGCTAACAGGGAAAGCAACCAGCAAGCACCTGAGCATTTACCTTAGGGGCTGAATGCTTTTTTCATCATCTGAGCTTATTTCCATGTCAAAGATCTCTTCTGTGCCAGTGGCAGAGATCTGATCTTCCTTCCTGCTGTCTTGTTTGTATTTCTTCCTTCTCCTTTTTTTCTTCTTCACAGAGCCTGGGGTGAAGACAGTCTCTGTTTCCACAGGATGGGGCATTTCTGAGGCTGCACATGTCCTCTCCTTTTCACCTGGCTTCAAATGAGTGTCAGGCTCCTTAAAGAACTGGTCTTCAGTGGGTATTGGAGATGTTGCCAAGTATGCAGGAACTCTTTCCTGAGCAGCAGAAGAAAATACAGCACAGGCTATTGCTTAGCTTTGCTTTCTGCACACAGGCTAGTTGTCAGCTACAGATTCATCATTGCATCTCTATTTAGACTTAGATGCCCAGTCCTAGGAAAAGCTGATACCCAGAAAGAAACCAAGTTCACCAAGAGTTCAGAAAAATAACTGGTAGTATTCTCACAGACTGAGACATAAACAACTGATTTCACTAGCAAAACAACTACCCACTGAGAGGAATGGTTCTGAAGCTGCCTGCCCTTCTCTAGCCATGCTTAGTTGATGTGTTCATAAGAGCAGGCTAATTCAATTCACTGCTGCTCCTTTGGAAAGAGATCCCATGGAAAAAGTTGGAAGGAGCTCATCTGCTCCAATCTTCTGTTCAAAGCAGGGCCTCAGGTGGAGTGTTTCCAGCAGGGAGAGCCTCCCACTTCTCTGGGCTACCACTCTACCACTCTCTAGCTTTCAGAAAGGAGAACTCAAGCAGAATGTACTCAGGTTCAAAGCAACAACCAGCCCTGAGTTAATGACAGCTCTCTGCCCTCTGAAGGAAGAGCTGGCAGCAAGGAAAGGCTTTATTTACCACTGGGCTGCCTGGGGGTTACTGACATCACAACAGGATATTGACACCTAGCCTGATGGAAACACACAAAAATAGAAGGGACTTTTTGTCTAGTGAAGGGGAAGTTTTGGACCTCAATTCCATGTGAAAATAGAATGACAAGATGCCTGGTATTTTACAGGACTCATCTGCAGATTAGTCAGGATCTACACTGTGATCAGAAACAGCCAGAACACTGATACTACTTTTGATGAGTTCAAAGCCTGAACTGCTATTATTTAATAGTAAATGCAATTTCTTGATGAGTTAAGAGTCATACATCAAGTTTTGCTCCAGTGATTGTAAAGTAGAGGGAAGCTGGGAAAGGAGAACAAACTACAGCCTTATACAGCACTAAGGACACACAGATTTTGCCTTGTAAAAAACCTCCAAATAAAATGACAGCACCTAACACAGTTAATATTCTGTACAAGCAGTGATAAACAATCCAGAGTAACAACACAAAACTAAATGAGCCAGGAAAGGTTACAAGCAGAGTGGCTGAAAACTGATGCCTGAAAGCTCCACTGTAATAGCCATGAAAAGAGCAAGGCCTGAGCACTTCAAAGAGCCTTTCTGAATCCCCTGAGAACTTGTAAGCAGAGCTTCAAGAGCTGACCACGAGGACATGTGGATCAGTAGCAGAAACAGAAGGGAAAAAAAGAGTCTAAAAGCCCTCAATCCAACCCAGTCCTCTGCTTAGTTTCAGCATGGGCTACCAGCTTCCCAGAACAGCCTAGA
Organism: Bucco capensis; assembly: GCA_013396975.1. NCBI lineage: Eukaryota > Metazoa > Chordata > Aves > Piciformes > Bucconidae > Bucco > Bucco capensis. The sequence continues at coordinate 420,237 of VWZO01005932.1, forward strand.
GCCAGATAAGGCACTCATGATAAACTCAAGCACAGTAAGCAGCTGCTTAGTTCCTTTAAAGCCCTGCACCAAGGACACAGGGAGTGGTTCCTATCCCTGCTTTCTGAAAGCCTCCAGACAGCTCAGTTCCCCTCAGTGACCCAGCCTACAGCTATAAAACACTGCTCTCACCGTTGACTTGAACCATGGCTCATGCTACCCCAGAACCCAACCTTCCTTCCTCTGAAGTGTTATGAATCACAGAATTGATTGGTTGGGAGAGACCTTCAAAGATCATCAAGTCCAAAGGGCAAATCCCTAGCCCAAGTGATCCCTTGGGGTCTGCATGCTTAGTGTCTCCTTCCACTTGACATCACAGGAGAGCTTCTGACCCCTCACAGTACACTAAAGGTGGATCAAGCTCATTTCCTTGCCAGACTCTGCTTCCTAACAACAGGAAGCTAACACTTCATCTTTCACTTCACTGATAAATGTTTTTGCTCTCTCCCCTGACTATTTTCATTAAACCTTTGGGAACTCTGTATTTAGAACTTCTTTCCTTCTGTCTCACTTGAAAACACCAACAGATCTGGAAGTGACCAAACCCAAAGCTCAGGTCTGACCAGTATTACATGGGTCCCATATCCACTGGAAAGAAGACTAAAGATGAACCTTTATTCCTGCTTTTCTGAGGCTTACAGCTGCAATAGGTTCCTGGGAAATTAATTACTGTATAACAACACAAGAACTCTCCAACTGAAGATGTTACTGTTACCTTGTGGAAGTTTCATAGATAAAAGGGTGAAAAACTGTGCTAAAAGTTACAGGCCAAATGAAAAACACACCAAAATGGATAACCTTTCTAGTGCAGAGGCCAGCAGCACAAGCTGAAAGTACTCCAGGCAAAAGTTAGGGTTCCTTTCTTGCCAGTGGTAGCAGAATCCTACAAAGCACCAAGCATCCTGGCAGCACATGCAAGTGATGTTAAGATCCAGCCACAGAAAATCTAGCTCTTGTAGAAGAGACAATATTGACAGCACCACAGGAAGCAGTTTTAACCCATTTCTCTGACAATACTGCATTGAAGCCATCAGGAAGCACAAAGCCCTTACATTCTCCTCCTCAGCTTCTTGTACAAAGAAAGCTTCTCCATTGTCTCCCAGTTTCATGTGAAGGTCAACAGCATCCCCATTAATTTCTATATCAATCTGTGGAAAGAGACAATTTAAAGTAAATAACTCATCATAAGGCAAAGCACCTCACAGCCCACTTAGCTCTGAGTAAGCTTTCCTCTCCTCTGTGTCCCTCTCCTCCCTCTGCTGTCATAAGAATGGTCTTTACTTGGTTAGCCTGCAAAATACACCATGTTCCTAGCAGAGAGCCTAACACCAACTGAGTCTTCTTCAATTTCTTTGGAGAGCTAGGAGCATACATAATAATCAAGGATCTGGTCTTAGGCAATGCCTCACAACTCATATCCATCACGCTGCAGTATGTATGTTATCCAGGTCTAGTTTCCTGCCAAAACAGAAAAGAATCCTCCACCCTAAGCCATACGCTTAGTATTGTGATATGAATCCTCAGACTCGGTTATCAGGATATCCAAAGTCAAAAAGGACTCATTTTAGGACTAGCACATGGCCTGCCAAGAGGAAAACCCACCAGCACAGGGCTAAGCCAGGATCCATCTATCCCAACCCACTCTTATTTGTTGTTATAAACAACAAAACCATCAGCCAAGGGAACTCAGGCACAGGAGATGAGAAATAACCAAACACGCACAGGGACTACACTCAAATCCTTCAGTTAACAGCTCTTCTTCTTCCCCACAAGAACTGGGTGGTTTTGAGCTGAAAGTGGTGTTTATTCCAGCACTGAACACAGTCTATTCTTAAAGTATTTTCTTGCATTTCCAATTCAGCAACATGTGCTTTCCATGTGCCTCAGATCACTCCTGTTGTAAGCATTTAGCCAGCAGAAAAAGTACAATTATAGCTCCTATCTTGTACCTTGCTGAAGAACTGCTAAGGAAAATCAACTTCTCATCAGTGTGTTTATGAACAGAAACACCAGCAAGTGGGAGACCAGAACACAAAAATGAAACAAGAAAACTGCTCCCAGCCTCTGTTACTGTGATAAATGTACAACTCCAACACAAGTAACTCCCAGTAGAGGCTGTTAACAAAATCATGTTCTAACACAACCGCTGCACTTTATTCTCCTTTTACAGCCAAAACACAGTTTCCTGCGGTGTCCTTTCACTTCTCAGAAGAGCAGCCCATAATCCTGAGGGTTTATGACCTGTTTAAATCAAGCCACCCTCTGGCAGCACACCCACAGGCACACTGCATGCACACTCCTCCCTGCTCACAGCAGTGTGAAGTCTCCCCACAGCAGGATCACTTTCCAGTCAAACCCACACCCCCCAACCCAGCTCACTCCCTAGGCACCACTTGCACAGCTGATGGGAAGGGGCTGGCAGGACCTTCTCAGGCAGCACTGGGAATTGGACTAGGTTCCCTTCCTAAACTAGGACTGAAACTTCATTCTTGTGTGGGAATTCCAACACCTCACAGCAACGAGGCTCCAGTCCTAGTTTTGATTTGCTTGTGGCTATTAATAACTGCATTTTCTGCTGCAGATCAGCCTTAAAGAGAGCTAACAAGGAGTAATATTTATGACAGGTCACCAACCCTCAAAACATGCTCCAGTTGTCCTCCAGACATTCCAAAAATAGTTGCTTGCACCATCACAGACCAGTTCAGTGGCATCAAGCATTTCTTTCCCAGTATACTTAAACAAGTAAATAAACAACCACATAAATATTTGAAGGCTGAGAACTCCTAATGTTTGTGTTGCTCTTCCTGCACAACTCCAAGCTTTTCTTTCTCGGTATTTTTGTGCCTGCAGAGCCCTCACATTTGCAGAGGCAGTTCTGGTTTGTGCTCCAAGAGGAGCACAGCTGAGCCATGGCTCTGTGTGAGAGCAGCCTGTGCAGGGGGCTGGGGGAACTCACCACTTTCTCCTTGGAGCGCAGCACACCCAGCTTGCCAAACCTGACGTGGAAAGGGGAGCACTGGAAGGAGCCATCCTGCTGCCGCACCACGATCACATCGATGCAGCCTGACAGCGTGGCCTGGTTAATGCCTTTGTACAGCTCCTTCACTGTCACCAGCACCTGGCCTGCCAGCTGCCCCACGTAGTTCATAGTCTGAGACTGAGGGACAGGAAGGAAAAAAGAACATTGAAACACAGAACAACTTGTTTCCAATCAATTGTTTAAACCATCTCAACAAATGTGCAGTGTCATTAATGACTCTATCAACCACATTTGGAGCCAAGTCTTGTATTACTAACATCTCCACACTGATTCTTAACAGTTTATCAACTTGAATCGATGATTACTTAAATGTTTTACAGTGAATTTTGAAACAAAGCACTGTCTAATCCATTCACAGTCTGTCAGTGGATGAATTGTGAACACTTGTCAGTCTCTCAGACTTGAGAACACCATGTGAGCTATGACAGCTAAAAAGAAATCAAGTCCAAAGACTCTCAGAATCTCTTGAGCTTTGGTGGAAAGAGGAGGGAAAAGCTGAAGGAGTGCCAGTGGAAACCTCAGTGTCTCCTTTCCTTGCTCTGCCCTCTCCACCTCCCATCCCAAAGCTCCTTTCAACCAAATCATGGCTAGGCTTTGCAAACGAAGATCCAGGATCCAGATCCTTTCAACCATACACCTCTGAAGGGTAGGGTTTGGGAGAGCCACTGCAAGCAAGCAAAACACACAGCACTGAACACATAACAGGCCTTAAACTGCAAAAATTCTACTGTGGGATAATATTTCTACAAAAAAATCCCAACCACATCTACAGTGAATTTCTATGCCTATTTGCTACTCTAGTTTATTAGCCTGAGCAAGGCTTAGGGTTTTTCTTAATGCCTCTAAACAAAAGCAGATTGCATTACAAGACTTCTTCCTCCTGATGCTGCTTTCATTATCTAGGTAATTAATCAACTCTCTCTGTTGTGAGCCTTGCAAGTCCTCCTCACACTGCATTCATTCACAAGGAAGCATCTACCAGCACCAACATAGCTAAACGCATAAGAAATCTAAACCTACTTTCAGAGCCTTAAAGACTGGCCACAGAAGTATTTTTCTCCCTTTGAGGCTTCTCAAGCTTAACATAGACTACCTAAGCATATTTAGATCTAGGAAAAACAATCCCCTTCCTCTCCACAGGAGTAGAAAAGGAGTTTTCCAGTCCAGATTTAAAACTGTTTTGAAATGAGTCATGGCATTACTGTGCTAGGTAAGATGCTAGAGCTTTCTCCTGCAGTTTGTGTACAATTGAAGAAGACAAAAAGAACAGAGCATCACTGACTGACTAATGAGATTAGCAGAGCAGAGTCCCCATCAATATTAGTGACTAATGAAGTTTTTTTCATCTCTAAGTAGTTTCATGCCCAGCTATAAAACTGGCTGCTTGCTAACGAAGTAATAATAGCTCACTCTAAGAAGGGGAGGTCTCACTTCAGCCCTTCCTCAAGGAGCTGATTGTAGCTCACTGACACAACTCTGCCCATGTTGTTGTGGTTGTTGGTTGTACCAGTGGCTTAGTGAAGCTTGACTAGCTCCCCAAGAAGAAGATGACAAACACCAGAGGCATGAGGCCCACAGCAGCACCAGGGTGCTAGGAAGGAAGAAGCTGGGGCAGGGCACTGAGCACCTCCTGACCAGCGAGATGTTTGCTGCATCTCATGGAGCTGTGATCCAGGACAGTAAAGCAGCAACCTCTCTGCTCTGCTGCTCAAACCATCTTTATTCTTTCTTTTGATCACAGGATAAATTCCCTAACAGTCATTATCATTCATGGCTACACTTTGGCCACTTCCAAACGGAGTCTCTGGCACTGGCTTACAAAGAAAGGCTGGTTTCATGTCACCAAGGAGACTGAACTTGTTACAAGAGCTGCTTGGCACACTCAGGAATCCAAGTCCTTAAGGGAGTCTCCATTCCATGCATTTCATTTCAGGGAAGAGGGCTTGAGAAGTAGCCATAAGCAAGGAATTCTCTGTCATTTAAGTGGTGGCTGTTTAGAAGATCAGAATTTCACACCAACTGCTATGAACTGAGTTCAGCTGATAAATACTCCAGTTTTCCTCACACACATGCTAACTAGCCACAGAAAAACCACCCAAAACGCCATCAGGCTGAAGCAGTCACCTCTCTTACACATAGTCTTGCTTTCCTCCTTCCTAGATCTCAGCTCCATGTCTGTAGCTGACAGCACAGCTGCTTTCCCCACACACAAACAGAATAACCTCTTCCTGTGAAGTTATGAACTTTTGAACCTGTTCTTAAAAATGTTTAAGAAGCTTTTTATGAGCCAAGTCACAATGCAAACATTATTCTGTGCATGGGGAGTAAACACAACTGTAGATCAGAAACTAAATTATATCAGTGCTTATCAGGTTGTATTCAGCTGGTAATGTAATGGTACACCTGCTAAGATAAACATGTTCTGTAGAAGGTTCAAACTGGAGGAAGCAAGTGATCAACTGCTAACTGTCACTACAGACCTGACAAACAAGAGATGCCTCATTGATCTTAAAGGTCAGCATAACCCCAGCTAGATGTTCACATTCTGGGGTGGTTTTGCTTTCAGTTTTGTGGGATACTGCTGCACACCTTGCAGTGAGCAGCCCAGAGTGTGAGTAGAGAGGAGCAGTGTCAAATGGTATTGCGTAAATCCTTGCAAAGGTGACAGAAATGGTCTGACTGCAGAACAACCAGGGAGACCAAGCAGTTCCTCCAGCACATTAGCTCATCTGTTCAGTGCCACTGTGACTCCTGAGGCTCCAGAAAGACTGGTTTTGGAATGTTTGGGCACTATTACCTGGTTTGCAAAAATTCTTATGGCTGAACATATTGATAGCACTAAGCTAAGTGGAGCTGTAATTGGGGAAAAGATCTGTCTTATATCATAAAAGAGATTTCTTTTCTGGCAAGAAGCCATTACACTGGCAGAGGCAGAAACTGAAACTGCTTTGTTTTGCTTCTCTCTCTTTTTTTTTTATGAACAGCATAGAAGTAAATACAAAATAAGAAAAGACAATATCTCCTTTGGATGTTCAAGAACTAAAACTTCTGTGCCTCCATCTACAAAACACTCAGATAAGTTGAACAAGAAGCAGCTGTGTGTGTTGGCTGACTCCCTCATGGCACAGCCACTAGGAACCCAGTAGCTCTCAGAGGTAAAGACGAAGCAGTGCTAGAGCTCAGCTCAAGCCTCTAACATGCTCTAAGTGATAGCCAAACTGCCCTCACTCAGCACTAGGAAATGCTTAATTAGCAGGACTCAAGCAGGAGGTTTAGTGGACAGGAACCATACCTCTGAACCAGTAACAAAGGTGTTGTTCTGGCTGCTGCACAACCCACAATTTCTTATGCTACTCAGTAACATCCACATACAGGTACAAGATATAATCAAAGGGCTGTCCACAAATGTGTATTTTCTGTGCCTGTGGAGCACTGCTTTGGTAAAGGCAAAGTGTGTTTGGTGTGCTATTAAAGCCAACACCTTCTATACAGCCACACAAACATCAACACTACAAATGTCCAGTCCAGCAAGAGTGCAAGTTACTCAGGGGCAAGCTTCCAGAGAGACACAGCTCTAGAGGGCAGGAATTTTAACTATCACTGCACAGAAAAGCGACTTCAATGCTGATTTTCGCCTACAAGAGAGTAGATTTTTTACACATCCCATTTATTTTGAGACACTTTCCAAGGATTAAAAGACAGTCCAATGCCACATGAGACGAACAGTAAAAGAAGTTGCATTTGTTTCAAGAGATTAGGTAGAAAAAGAAAAACCACACACAGCAAGAGTTTCCCTCAGTTTACCTTCCCTTGCCTGTACCTGCACAGATCTATTTATGAGGCAGGAGCTCTCCTCAAGCAGAGAGAACTCTTATCAAGTGTTTCACTAGTTTCTGGTTTGCAGCCAGACAAGATTGGGCCAAGAGGGGGGAAATGACTAAGTGAAACAGGACTGCTGCAGCATCAGGTCTGCTCAGCAAAACCAAGGAAACGAACCCATCTTTGCCCCTCAGGAAAGACTTTAATTGGGGCTTAGGACTGCTCTTAGCCAGCACTTACAGAACAGAGATGGGAAACAAATAAGACTGCTGAATGCCTAATTAATCCCACATACTATCAAATACAAGCAGTCAGGTTTTATACATTTTAACATTATACCCCAAACACAGCAATAGGTCTGTCAAACTCACCAAGATCCCTGCAGGAACCCTCTCCTGGGCAGCAGCAGCACTGCTACTGAGGTCATCCTCACACCCATCCTGTTCCCAAACGTGCATCTCAGAAAGCAGGGAGCTAACTCTGCCTGCAGCAGATGAGCACAGAGCTTGGAGCCATGACTGGAGGTGCTAGCTGCATTCCTCCTCTTGCCCCAGCAGCAGAAGAGCTAGGGCAGTCCCCTGCTCTCTCAGAGAAAAGGCTCTGGTGCACTTTCCCACGCAGTATTATGACTGCAAGAGGAAACTTCTCTTTAGCAAAGCTGGCACAGGAACTCCCTCGCCAGCAGGCTCTGCTTGCAGTCTCCCAGCCCCTTGGGCTCCCCCAGATAAGTGAGGACTGGGCAGACTCTGCCATGTGTTTGCTCTGATAGCTCATGCTCTGGCTGCCAGCATGCCACGTGACCCCAGCTGAAGCTCCACCAGCAGAAACTGGGATTGAGTTAATGATTCTTGACCAAAGTCTATGTGAGCTCACCCAGGGACTTTTTACCCACTGCTGGAACACCACAGCCTGCAGCAGAACTCCAAGTCCTGCCTCTGCCTGCTGACATCCCAGTGCTCACTGCACCTCCTGCAGCCCCAGCCCAGTGCCTGCTGCACTCCCTGTGCTCACTGCCAGCCCTCGGACCCTCTGCCAGCCCTCGGACCCTCTGCCAGCCCTCGGACCCTCTGCCCCTCCAGCCCAGCTGTGCCATTTCAGCATGTGGTACCCGTGGGCTCTTTCCCCACTCTGTGCTATCACACTGGAATAGTAAGGAGACAACTGACCTCGAGTTTCCCTGCTACACAAGGACCACTGGAATTACAAGCCAGAAGACAACCTAGGATCCTGCTGCCATCTGCACTCTGTCCTCTACAGTTTGTGGCTCTGTGTAACACCAGTGAATCACACTACTGGATGCAGCCAAGTGGCTTGCAGGCTTCCAAACCAATGAATGAGCTCCACTCAGAGCCAAAACTTCATCAGTCTGGATGACAAACTCTTTCAGCAAGTGCTGGGACTGCTGCAGCTGCAGGGAGGTTGCAGTAAACTGCTACCACCTCTGGGCCCTTTTATAGCCACTAAATTCATATTTAACGTGGCTCCTCAGGTTTGTTAGAAGCATGACAAGTGTTTTCATGGGATATTAAGACCTCCTGCAGACACTCAGTTTTCCTCTGCTTGTCCATCACTCCTTTACCATGAGTGTCCCATTAAAATATGGTAAACCCCCAGAGCCAGGAGCCAAACAAAGGCAGCTTGGTAAGGCTGCACTGCTCTTCAAACACTCTAACCTCCCTTTAGGCCATTTTTTTGTGTGTACAATCAACTGCTCTCTCTGCTCTAGTTCAGTATTTCAGATTGACATGATCCTCCTCAAAGCTTCCCACGTGAGGTGAGACTGAGACAGGTCACAAGCTCTGCACAGTCAGTCAGCATCCCTCTTTTATTTCACAACATTAATAGGGTAAATAAAATCTAGCTCCCTCTGAGAAAGTTTAGGTACTAGGTTATTTACACTGTTAAAATCAGCTTTAGTTTTGAAAGGCAAACACCCCAAATTCAGCAGTATTCAAAGCCATGTTTTTGTGCCACCTTTACCCAGCTCTTGGTGTGGGTAGATTTAACTGCTGGTTAGCCTCAGAAAGCACAGAGTTTGGGCAACAGCCTCATGCAAGTTGCTACCACTGGAAGAGGTCACTCACCATCCAGTGTTCTGCTCTTCCTCTGCTCTTTGAGGGTCTGCACACCTTATCCCACTGCTTATCAGGAAAACTCCCTGATGGGAGGGATGATTCCATTTCTCAGTGGTACTTTTCTGTACTAACCTCCCTGATACACTTGATTGTATTCATTTGGGTTTCCAGCATCCCAGAGAAGCAGTATGTTATTTATTTTACCTACAGAATGGAAAACTCAGGCCAGGAGATTAGGAACTAAAACCACCCTGCCTCAAATTATCTGACTTACTTTGCCTGAGCACCACACTTCTCAGTCCCCCAGCCTGACACTGGCAAAGGTCCTTTCTCCCCACACCTCAGCTCCAATCCCTAAATTCCACCACACTCCTCTATTTTCCTGCACTTTTCACACTGTGTCTGTTGGGTGCACAGTGGAAGAATTCCCACTTCTCCTACAGAGATTGGGGAAATCAGAGCAGGAGTGAAAAGACTTTCCTGTGACCAAGTTCTTGATGTCAGCTCTGGTGTGAAGCATCTGCTTACTGAAGCAGGAAATAAAGCTCTGCACATCCCAGCTTGTGGTGAAACACATTCAGTACAGTTTCTCTTGTACTTTTAATGGCACAAGTCTCCTCAGTCTCAATATGGACTTTGAAACCCAGTTCAAAGGCAAATAACTTTGCCAAAATGCAGTAAAATTAGCCATGAATAACAGAGGACATGCTGACTCAAGACCACCTACCTCACACCCCTTCTGAAAGGGACAGGAGTCCAGGAGAAAACAGCTAGAGGGTTTTTCCTCTAGTAGAGCAGAAACCTAGCATCAAGTTTCACGTCTTCCTAAAAACCTGAATATACTTGCTTAGATTTTCCATGCAAAGGCTGAAGGTGGCTAAGATGGAACTTGGAAGGAAATTTTCCATTTGAGCAGTTCTGTGCAACTAAAAACCAAGTTCTCCTCAAAAATGCTGAAAAAGACTAGAAGGCAGCGTGAGCTGCTTTTACCAGAGCTGCCAGCCAGCCAGCCAAGAAAGATGACTAAAACAACCCTATCCCAAGGGAAAACAGCATGGGACAAGAAACCAAACAATTACCAGATGTTCAAGAGTGACACAAAAGCAATGCACTGGCCCTGAACTGGTGGTTAAACAGGAGTAACTGCCACTATCTAGTTTCCCATCCATGACACAAGATGGGCAAGGCAATGCCTTCAAGATCTCGTGTCTGGTGGAGGCAAGAGCCAGCCAATAAAGATAGCAAGAGAGGAAATCTGCAGTTCAGTTGGACTTGGCCCTTCTGTAATGTGTCAGTTATGTATGATCCACCTTGAATCACCTGATTCTGGAATTGTGGCATCTTGCCTTGGATTCAGTGGAGCATTTGGGGTTGTATTTTTTCTCCTTTAAGTTACCTTTTTTTCTGTTTACAAAGGAGCTTCACTGAGAACAAAGAACACTTTAAAAGCCCACAAAGTGAGTTTTACTGTTGAAAGGACCAGTTCAATCAAGAATTCAGGTTAGGTGCACACAGCAAGTGCTTATATAGGTGAAGACCTTGGCTTCTTTCGAGGTGCTGAGAAGCAGCAATTGGCAAATGCAGGAGCCTCCACCCCTCTGCATCTGCACAGGCATGTCCCACAGCAATTCCCAGCAGCACAGCCTCCTCATCCTTGGCTGACCTTATTTTTAGACACATGCCACAGAAACCAGGGATCTGAATAGACATTCCATCCATCTCATTTGGACATGAGAGAAAGCAGACAAAGCTCTCCCTGCCTGTTTCTAGAAAGCACTGAGCATTTCCCTGCTGAGCAATCCCTTCCCTTGCTATTTTTGCCCTCTAGAAAGGTTCCTTTCCAGGCACTGATCTGCCTCAGGTGTATTTACATTTTCTTACAAGCTTCCAGGATTTCAGAGCCAAGGCAAACGAACTCAGTCATGTATTGAAGCATGAAATGCATCCTGACCTGTTAGTGCTGAGGTGACAAATAAGAACAGAAACACACTTATTCTGAGAAATACATGCAGGGAACACCCAAAAAGTACTAGATAGAGTGTATATAAACAAGAAGCCTTTCATTCCTTGACAGACTCTCCATATTGTTGAGCTGATGAACATGCACCAATCACACAATTAATTTGCATGTAAGACCTGGATATTGCATTAGAAAATGGGGTAAAAATGCTAGTCTTGCATCATGGCTCCACAAAGGTATTGATGGCATGAGATGCTGGGAAGGGGAAAACTGGCTCTAGCTGAGCAAAGCAGCACACACTTCCTCACTCCCAAAGCCAATCTAGTTTTGTTCCTGAGTGTGGGGGGCACAGAGATCCTACCTGTGTGGGGGATGGATCTGCCCACCCCTGCACACAGCAGCACATCTGGCCAGGACACAGCCAGCCTGCAAACAGCCTCCCAGAGGTCCTCTTGCTGCTGACAAGCACACAAACAGCTTTAAGTCACCACTAAGTCATGTTTCTTCTTTTAAATCATTGTATTTCAGTTTCCACTACAACCTACATTCTACAAGGCACAGCTAATTACTTCCATCACTAATGGAGTCACAGCTTATTCCTTGGTTTTACACAGCTCCTTAAAGAGGCTGCTCACAGCCATCAATCCAGAAGCAGCACATCTCTTGAGGACACAGCTATGCAGTCTAAAAAAAGACAAGTAAACCTAAAGACATGGCCTAAGCCTGGCTCAGCATGTGCTGCTGAGACCCACACTAGACCTCGCCTGCTCTACCGGAGGTTTCTCTTGATTTCTTTGTATTTCTGCTGTTGACCTTAAGCACTTTGGATAGAGAAATGGGGCAGTTTCAGTTAAAAATCTTATCTGCTCACTCAGGACAGACAGCAGCAATGAGGAAGAGTCCCTTGGCTGTGGGAAAAGGGTGACTCTAGACAACTTCTGTGGTTAACATCAAATTACATCACCTCAAAGCTGGAAGAAACTGGTAACAAGAAACCACTTCACTACAAAGGGGAAGCTCACATCCTTAATTGGAAATTCCCTTGAAATAGAGACAGAAAACTACATTAAAACAACAACATGCCCCCAGCATGTGCTCAAACTCCATCCTGAAGCACAAAGGGGATCTGGCTTGACCTGGCAGGACAGTTTGCTGTGAGAGCAGCCCAAACTGAAATGTGTTACCAGATATTGGAGTGTTTGGAACAACCAGTGAGGCAGCTGCTACCAAAAGCTCCTTTTTAAGTTAAACATTGTTTGCAAAAGCAGTGACATTTTCACTCTCTGCTTACCTATGTAACAATGAGGTATTTCCAGAGATGACATCTGTGTGTTACTGCAGAACCTTACAGTGCAGCCCCAGTGAGCTCCAAGGGTCTCACAGCAAGCACTGCCTGATGGAAAAACCACTGGGATAGGGCATACTGCTGTGTGATGTCCTCAGGCTTTGTCCAGCATGGGATGAAGTCATCCAGTGCATATGCTTTAGGCCTCAGTTTGATCCCAAACATCTCACTTGCTGTTCTGCACAAGCCCCTAGGGCTTTTTCATTGTGGGTCTGTGCAGCACGCAGCACTGAACCTTGCACCAGCAGTGTCCCTCAACCCTTCAACCCTTTACAGGCAGTTATGTACAGCACGCTTGAAATCCACAAGGTAAACAACAATAAAAGTTACTTAGACACAAGCCAAAGCTATTTTACAACAAAAGAGTAGCATTCTAGCTGAGCAGAGACACCCTATGCTTACATCCAGAATTGCCTCCTTTCCTATACGCTTGCACTTAAGATGGAAAAGAAGACAACTGTGATCTGGAGCAGGAACCACGTGAGCATCTTCCAGAGGAGAGAAGCAAATGCAACTGCTGTAAGCTCTAGCTTTGACTGAGGTGCCCAGGGTGGCTTAGAGTAAAATCCTTCCAGCTTTAGCTGCTCTAGAGTGCAGGTTCTCCGGGGCACAGACCAAGCAGCACAAAGAGAGGCTGTTCTGGGTCTCAAGACACATAAGCTGGTGTGTCAAGGGTGGTAAGTCCAGTTTGTATTTCCCCATAGCTGCTCATGGCTTTACACTACTGGAAGTAGGGAGAAAGGACAAAAAAAGTTCTCTGCACTGCGAAACTGGAACACTTCACATGTACCTCTTGTAAGGAAATGGTAACAAAGAACTAAGCTAAACGTTGCAACAAACCAAAATGTTATGTACTTAGAGCAGGACAAGTTCAAGCACCTTTTACAGGCAACTAAAAAAACCCCAAAAGTTGATATACTTAGCTGGAAAGTTATGCTATGAGCTTAAACCCTAATACTGTAACTGCTTAGGAGAGCTCTTCAGCTCTACCTAGGTATTCCTCCTGTCACTCAGAACACTGCCAGATGATGCAGCATTTCATTCCAAGCTTCTGAGATCCATTAGAAGCTGTTTAGCTCATCAGTTTAATTGTCGGCTACTCCGCAGTAGTAACACCATTTTACAGAGGACCTCAGAGGTCATGCCCTCTTTCTGCACTCGAGTAAGAGATGGTGAAATTGGTTCACATTCCTGAATGTTCTGGGATGCAAACAACCTACAGCTGGGCCTCGTTGAGCACAAACAGCTGCTGGCCCTGCCTGGAGCTGACTGCCAGGTGTGAACACTCAAATAGTTAGCAACCTGCTGAGTGACCAAGGTCCCCACCCCTCCAGCAGCAGAAATGAAAGCATTCTGGGACCTACCATTTTATATTCTGACTAAAGAGTATCTGTACTTTCCTAAAATGTCTATCTCACAATCTCCAAACCCCAGCATGGCTGGGGTAGGAAGTGAGCTCTGCAGATCATCCAGTGCATCCCCCTTGCTCCAGCAGGCTCAGCTTGCCCAGCATCCCCTCCAGCTGCCCTTGGCATCTCTGCACACCAGGAGACTCCCCAAGCTGTCTGGGCAGCCTGGGCCAGGGCTCTGCACCCTCACAACAAACAACTTTCTCCTCCTGTTCAGCTGCAACCTCCTGGCTTCCAGTTTGTTGCTACTGCCCCATCCCTGGGCACCCCTGAGCAGAGTGTGGCCCCAGCCTCTTGCCCCCTGCACCCTTCAGCTCTTGCTCAGCATGGAGCAGCTCCCCTCTGGCTCTGCTCTGCTCCAGGCTCAGCAGCCCCAGGGCTCTCAGCCTTTCCTCCTGCCACACATGCTCCAGTGCCCTCAGCACCTTCCTAGCTTCCTCCAGACATGCTCCAGTTCCTTGTCTCTCTTGAACTGAGGAGCCCAGCACTGGACTCGGGACTCCAGAGGTGACCTCCAGACCAGGGCAGAGTAGAAGGGGAGGAGAACCTCCCCCACCCTGCTGGTCTCACTCTTCTCCATGCTCTTCTCCCGAGGAGACCACTGACCTTCCTGGCTACAAGAACTAGGCATTTTTTCCTCTTTCAATATATTTTACAAACACTAAGAGCTCAGTATTCAAAACTGTCTTGAGAAATGCAATAATAAAGCATAAAAAACCAAAACACAAAACAAAACATAAGAAAACATGAGTTCTGTAAGATGGTCTACAATTTTCTCTTTTGGCATCCTAAATAATACCATTATGGGATGTGGAGAACAACTTCTTTCTTGTAACAACAAAAGAATGGCTTAGTCGCGTGGTGGGTCGATGGCTGGACTTGATGTTCTTAGAGGTTTGTTCTGTCCTTAATGATTCTATGTATTTTTATTCACTAACAAAAAAGCAGTCAGAGGATGAGCACACACACAAAGTGCAGCTCGAGCACAGGTACAGCTATGACATCACTGTGCTGGATGGTAACGCACATGTTTGAACAGCCTCTCACCTTGGGCTGGGAACAATCCCTGAGGTACATGCACTCAGCAACCACTTACACACACTCAGCCCCCACTCAACACCAGGCACCCAGCTCACACCAGTTAATGTAGATGTGCACTTGGAAACACACAGAAACCCCACACCTGGGCTACCTCCAGAGACTGGCACTCCATGCTCCCTACCCCTGCAGGGATACCCAGGTACCAAGCCATCGGAATGAGGTGGGAGCCAAGGGGATGGGAGATGAGGGGATGGGAAGCAGGTGAGGCAGTGGGAGACAGGAGATAGGGTGGGAGATGAAAGGATGGGAGCTAGGTGAGGCGGTGGAAGACGAAGTGATGGGAAGGGATAGGAA
Organism: Bucco capensis; assembly: GCA_013396975.1. Classification (NCBI taxonomy): domain Eukaryota; kingdom Metazoa; phylum Chordata; class Aves; order Piciformes; family Bucconidae; genus Bucco; species Bucco capensis. The sequence goes on from VWZO01005932.1 coordinate 435,319, forward strand.
CCAGGGTATGGGGTGGGAGACAAGGGAATGAGAACCAGGAGATGGGAGATGACATGATGGGAGGGGATAGGAACCAGGGGATGGGAACCAGGAGACGAAGGGATGGCAGCCCGGGTGGTGGAGCGTCTCCCCCTCCCGCCCTCCCCTCACAGCAGGCCAGCCCCGGCCCCGCTTCCCACCGCCGCTCAGGGCCAGGCGGGGGATGCTCAG